>SEMN01000195.1:417976-904006 GCA_005408345.1 Macquaria australasica | reverse complement strand
CTGTTTTATCACAGTTTCTCCATTTTTGGCATCTTTTTATTCACATAAATCAGCCAGCCTGCATTCCCTGAAAATAGCCATCTATGAGGCAAATATAGGCTTCACAGTAAATGCCTTTGTGATGTGCTTTTTTTCCCTTCTTTTTCATTATCAAAGTTGGGAATTTAGATTGTCTGCTTCTTGTTTGCCTTACTGTGTGTAAAAATTGGGTACCTCAGTCATAAGGGAAAGCAATACTTCCCAAAGAGAAGCAAATCACTAAGCATTAAGGCATGGCTCAAGTTGTAACATAAACCCGACCAAAGTCTTTTACCTCACCAATTTCATCCTAAATGTTTTATATCCCACTCACTGCTGTGACACCCCTTTGCCAAAAGTAAGACACATATGCTTGTATCAGGCTCAGTGGAACGCTGTATCACTGTGGAGTAAGATGTAAGTTTGTGGCACAAATGAGAACATTTATATATTATTTAGACTTGTAGAGAAGGCATGACACTGCTGAGAGAAGACCCACCTCCCATCAGTAAAATGTGCACAAGATGGACAGTTCTATAGCTCATTGGTTTTCAGCTGTTATCATTAAATACAGTGTAGACACAGTATGAATGCTTAAACAGTGACAGTCCCAAGAGGATTCAGGTTAATTTACTCCCTTTTGGCATAAGCTGGTCTAAACTCCCTCTTAAATCTAAACTCCCTGATGGGCAGTTTAGATTTAAATATATCACAACACACAACCAATCACTCCCACGTCACGTACCTTGTGTGAGAACTGCTGTAATTGTTGCAAAGAATATCTGTAAGATCCTCCAGCTCTGGTAGTAAAGGCTCATTTTGGCACTCGGTGCGGCTCGCTGTTCCAGGCAAGTTCCCAGTGTCCGTGGCTCGGTCTTGTTTCAGCAGAGCATGGAGCGGATCGTTTCATCCATTTCTCCAGTTCGCGCACTTAACATAATCACACCTGTGTGAGTATAAATTGTAGTGTAGTCCGCGCTGCAGGTAACATGGACAGCGCATCGAGATCTGTTCATCGGAAGGTCCCCGGTTGTGCGTAAAAGTTGTGCGCAACGATCCAGGAGATGTCTCTCCTGAAGACTTTGTGTCGGGCTGAGCTGAAACAGTGTGACGGAGAGTGTTCCGTTTCGATCAATATTACTACTCTAAGCAAATTATCTCAACAAGTCCTCCAGATTGAGTCGGTTTCCCAGTCTGCCGCTGCGGCTGGGGCTCTGTCGTGTTAAACGCCTGTTAGCAGATCACTGACTGTCTTGTGCGCAATCCCCAGGGCACTAAACTCATCATCTGTCACTGTTCATCCGCTCAGGAAGCCACGTCCAGCACCGAGCTGGTAGGATTAACCCTGCGTTGGTTTGAATGTCATGTCAGAAGAAATGATCAAACGTGACGTGTCTACTGAATTTTTGATCACTGAATTTGTCACTGTGGGACTTCATTGTAATATTGACCCAGACTCAACATACAGTGAAACCTATAGTCTATATATAGCCATTATGGAGAATAAACGTTCAGATCTGCAGCGGAAATAGGAAGCTGTAGGTTGGATGTAGTGGACGTTACTTTACCCACCTCTCAATTTTACCTTATGTCCTTATGGTGTGAAATATCATTGAAAGTAACATCAAATAAATGCAAATATCCTAAGAAAAATGTATTTTCAGGGGTAAAATAAAATTACTACTTTCCTGAAAGTATAATTTATTTTTGTTTCACGATGATTGTTCTCTTATGATGGAGGCCATTGTCTACTGATATAGATACACTGCATCACCAAGCCATTAGGAAAAAGTAACTTTAGCCTCTTCCGAATTTCCATAATTCTCTACAGCACAATTGCACTCGATTTTCTGCCTTATTTAATGTCACCCAAAAGTATGGATGATTTTCTACACAGAAAGCCAAGAAATTGCAACCTTGTCAGCCCTTGACTGCATGCAATAATCACACTTTAAATTCCACCAGGGCAGATCAGGCTAATTAGGGCATGCTTGCATCACACTTACATCATTATTACTGTTCATTTAAAATGTAGAGATTGGTTAAAGAGGAATCTTCTTCCTACATTATAAACTTGAACCCAGTTTTTATACATATTGCCCCCCAAATATCACACCAGATTAATTCTGGTGATATTTAGATTATAATGGTCTCTGAATGGTTGAGAGCATCAGGTGGGTTTTTAGTGCCCTCTGATGGTTAAGAGGAGTTTCTATGTAAGTAAAGCAAAGGCGAGTGACTGGCTATTGCTTGCAGCCCAGTTGCATCAGAAATTATTAGGTTTTCAACTCATTTTAGCTCATTTTGTTACCAGAGAACCTGATGAGTAGAATTTATATTCATGCATGTATCCGCATAATATTTTTATGTGCAGGTGCTGTGTGAAAGGGATGCTAACACTTGTGCAACACACTGTTTTTGGCATGTTTTGGGAAGAGGGAGCAGATTTCAGTCGGATGAAATACAATCATCATTCAGAATCCGAACACATGTATTAATATTAACAACCCAGTGGTAGAACTTGGTGCACATACTGACTTCTTTCGCTCCAACAAAAGTTACTTGTTTGCAGACTTGCAGTGGTAAATGTAATGGGGCTTTATTGACTAATAAAGAGGATTAAAAAACATATCAACACACAGAGTGACAGAGTGTGTGGCCAAACCTCACAGTATCTGGAGACAGGAGGAAGTTGCCACAAGCTACCGCTGTGAGCTTATTTGAGCTCCTCCCTAACACTGCAGCACTGTGATAAGCAGCAACAGCAGCAGCAGCATCTCTGTGTTGGGGTTGCTCCAGTAGTGCTGCCGTAGGATCATTTAGATCCTTTCCTATTTACCTGCTCCTCACACACAGAGAAACAGTACACTGTGTATTAAGAAAGGCTGAGGAGATTTACCCCCCAAAACCAGTGCTGAAGTTGTTGTAGCGGTACAGACACAGTGTTGCCTACACATTCATACTCACAAGCGCACTCGAGAGGCTGTATGAAGAGGACATGAATCCTTGTCATACATGCATACAAATATTTCATGCCTTAAGGCTTCAATAGCTGAAAGTAAACAGAACCACATTTTTTCTCTGCTATGTAAAGTTTTGACTTGAGGAATTGGCAGCTGAATGGTTGAGTAATCTCCTAACCGAATCTTCTTTAAAATAGCAGACATGCTCTTGTAAGGAAACAGCCTTTGTAGTCACCTGATGTAGCACATAAGGGGAATCACTTGTCAGAAGTGTCACGCATTCATCCATCATTTAACACGACATTAAGTGTGCACACACAAAAAAAAAAAATTCAGAATTTTGTGACCTTCCTCTAGCGACTCTCTATAAGAAGCATCCACAATAGCTCACAGGTGCAGAGAAAACATATGGTGAAACCTGTTAAGAATATGTTATGAACACTTAAAGGACAGAAACAACACAGGCCTCCGGATATGCAAGTTAGGACGTTGACATAGATGGATGTCACAGCAGAGATGTGCTAGAGTGGGGAGAGTGGCCATAAACTGGTGATAGATGTGAGTGCCACGAGGAAGGGAATGTGTTTTCAATGTACATCATCCTTCTGTTTGACAGATAGAGGTAGCTTTTGCTGAGGTGCATTTAGCCACACACAATTCTCTAATGTTCCCATTCTCATTTTCATTGCAAATTCACAAAGTGAGTGCACTAAAATTTACATATGTTTACAATAACATTGTTACTAACCACTGAAGGTTGAATATATAGGGTGTGTGTATATATGCGTGGATTCATCTGCATACTCTGTCTTACACTAGACCTGTCCCCTGGTCCTATACAAGTTCCTGTTGTTCTACTATTGTCACGGTTTGCCATAGGCAGCAGGGAGAGGACCCAAGTGCAGACAGGCAGGGAGGCTGAAGCAGTTCTTAGATTTATTAAATAACAATAAATGCTTACATGCAGATCTGTGAAACAAAAACAAAAGGCCAAACAGTGCAGGAAACACGGACACCAGGAACTCCGGGAACCAGGGAAACCGACACACAGAGAGAGACAACCAACAATGAACCAACAAGAAACAAAGGAAAAGGACCGGTATATATAGAGGAGGAGACAACAAGGGAAGCAGACACAGGTGGGTAACAACACACAGGTGATATTAATCACAAGAGCGGGAAATGAGACATGAGGACAGGAACAAGACAGACCAGACAGAAAGCATTACAAAATAAAACAGGAAACAAAGACCAGAAAACACAGAGTCCGAACAAGAGTCCTTAGGGGATCATGACAACTATGAGTTTTACTATGATAAATTGTTTTTAGTAATATTGTATTCTGTGTGATTCTTTTTTGATAATAATGCAGTGGTAAAAGTTGGTAATCCTTTAATAAATACTTATGAGGTACTCGCTTTCTACTCACTCGCTCACCAGCTCCACCCACCGGTGCATAATGCCATCTCCTCCCAGCGCTGTTTCGCACAGTTTTGATATCTCTATAATCATAACGCATAGGTCTTATTATTAATATTAATATTAATAATCTATTAAAGATCAGCTTTAGCTGATATATTTATCACCTGTTGTCATACACTCGCATCTTTCATGAGCAAAGTGTCTCAAAGTTCTGTGCACTGTTTCATACTCAAAGCCTACACCTGTCTGAAAATTCCCACACTCAGTTCCATATGCTTGTCTTTACTAAATATTACTGCATCTCTTAAGACTAGGTCCAAGTCCTCAGAAAGAAAGCAGCCTTGGATAACCCACAATATTCGCAGCAGTAAAAGGGAATATAGAAAAGCAGAGTGCAGATGGAATCCGACCTCCATGTACACTACAATATGATGAAGGAGTTCCTATTAAATTACAACAACATGGTTAAAGATGCCAGAGCACACTATTTCTCAGAACTCATTTTTGCCCATCAGCATAACCCTAGAATTTTATTTAAGACTGTTGATCAGCTGGTAAATCCAGCCCCTCCTTGTGCCCAAGCTGAAAGCGATGCTGATTGAGTGTTTTTATCTTATTTTACTAATAAAGTGGAGTCAATTAAAGCCTCTATTACCCCCAGTGCCTCCTACTCTGATGTCCATCACTCGCAACAAGACAGTTTTAACCAGTTTTATCCCATTACCTGGTCTGAACTTTTAGAAACAGTATCACATGTGTGTGGAGTGACTTCCAGCCCTCTTGATGATGTGATATCAACAAAGTTTTTACTAAAAGTAATGGATTCTGTCTGGCCGTTTTTACTTTCTGTTTTTTAACAGTTCCTTGTCTAATGGTTGTGTCTCTCTGATTATTTTAAAACTGCTTGTGTGAACCCATTACTAAAAAAAAACCTGGACTGGATCCCTCCCTCCCTCAAAATTATAGACCAATTCAGTTACCTTTTATATAAAAAAAAATTAGAAAAAATAGTGTCCAAGCAATTTCTCTCTACACTGGAGAGCACAGCACTGAGACTGCCCTGCTTAAGGTTACCAACGACCTGTTAATGGCTGCTGATGATGGCATGTGCTCAGTCCTTGTACTCCTGGATGTCAAAAAATGTTCTTCAGCTGAACTCCTCGTCATTGGGAGGATTACTTTACTGATTTCTTATTGGATCATATCAAGCCTGTTGCAAGGAATCTTGCCGTCTGGTTTGATAGCAATTTAAGTTGTGAGCAGCACACCACAAAGCTTGTACAATCATGTTTTTATCATCTTAGAAATATTTCAAAAATACGCCCTATCTTAACTTTTAAAGACACAGAGATCATTTTATATGCTTTCATCTCATAACGACTGGATTACTGCAACAGCCTTTTTACCTGTCTGAACCAAAAATCTATTGATCGACTCCACACTGTACAAAACTCAGCTGCCAGGCTTTTAACCAGAACCAAGAAACGTGACCACATCACTCCTGCTTTAGCTTCCTTACACTGGCTCCCAGTATGTTTTAGAATAGATTTTAAGATTTTACTGATTACTTTTAAGGCTCTTCATGGCCTCTCTCCCTGCTATATCTCTGACCTCTTTGTACCGTATGCGCACTGTACGAACTTTGAGATCCTCGGGCAGAGGTCTTTTGTCTGTTCCAGAGGCTTCCCTATTTTTACATGACTTTTAAATTTTCTTTGAAGTGTTTTTCATTTTCCTGATTTTACGTGAGTTTGAATTTTTCTTTTAACTGTCTTTTAATTCCTTTAAAATGTTTTTATTTTATATTGGTATCTGTTTTCTTGATTTTATGACTTGAATGTTTTATTTTGCTGCCTTTGTGAAGCACTTTGTAATGTGGATTTTGAAAAGTGCTCTATAAATAAAGATTATTATTATTATTACCATGCCAACAAGTCTGCTTTTGTATTGTTAAAGGAATTGTTCAACATTTTGGAAAATATGCTTATTCACCTTCTTGCCGGGAGTTAGGTGAGAAGATCAATACCTCTCTCACATCTGTCTGTTAACAATGAAGCTACAACCAGCAGCAGGTTGCTTAACTTACCTTAGCTTAAAATAAAGGACACAGGGGAAAAAGGCTCCGTAAACAAACAAACAAAATCCGCCTATTTATTCAATCCGTACACAAACCCAAGAGTAAATAGACAATTTACGGGGGGTTATGGGGGTTTACATGCTCAGAGCAGTAACTTCCTGGAGTCTCTGCTGCTTGCTTTGCAACTTGTCCCTGAGTTAGAGGTGCTTGTAGCTGGATTTTGTTACATTTGGAAAGAGCCAGGCTAGTTGTTTCCCCTTGTTTCTAGTTTTTATGCTAAACTAAGCCAGCTGGCTGCTGGCTGTAGCTTCATTCCTTTACTGTGCATGAGTGGTATCAATCTTCTCATCTAAATCTTAATGCAATAATTAATAATAATATTAATAATTTAATAATTAGCAAAAAAAGAAGGAAGGTACATAGTCAAAACATTTATAGGAGAGTTTTTGTCAGGAAATAAAATAGTAAGCTAAAAAGGCAAAGTTTGAGGAGAATAAACACCAGCTAAAAGATATTTTTCACAACCTGGCAACACAAAAGTTTATTTGTTTATTACAGATCTATAAAGCATCAGCAAATGGTTAATCAGCCACTAATATAGCCATCAGTTACATTATAAACACTTTATAAAAGGGGCCTCGTTAGAAAGTTGTACCACTTTTTAATGTTTCTCTGTATTTGAGAGACTTAAGCACCCCTGCAAAGCAATTTCTCCCACGGAAGACTAACTTGTAATTTAACTCTGAGTCTGTGTTGAAAACCAATACTGCACCAGTGTTTGCTGTGTGGTGGGGATTGGGTCTGATCTCGAAAATGAAACATGAATCTTGGCTGTAAAATGCCTGAAAGTTGTGTTCACAGCAAGTATCACGGTGTTGATGAGTTTTGACTTATTTGAATTGACAATTATTTTAAGTTAACAAGTGTTCTCACCAGATAAATCAACACCTCTGCAAATATGGCTTAATATTCAAATCTGCTAAAGGTGTTTAATTAACTCATAAGAACCCTGGCACTAGGTTGAGTTTTAACACTTTTCAGATGCAGGAAGACGAGGGGAGTTGTACTGCTCTGCAGGCAATTGTCCAGAATAAACAGAACTTTAGCAGTGTCTGTAACACAGAGTGGGCTTAATAAAGTGACAAGAGCTTTGTAGTAACAAAGGGTCTATACTGTAGGAGGAACATGCCTTCCATGTTGTTTGGAGGAGATGTTGTGCATTTTGCAAAAAATGCATTGTTAATAAGTACAAAATCTGACATGTCTTACTACACCCACAAGTCTTCTAAAAACCATGTCAATCACTACATGCAATTACAGTTAGGGATGCTCCCACGCCTGCAGTGGGCTCTATCTATACTTTCTCACCCAATAAACATTCAAAGAGTGTACATTGTTCAAACTGCAATGAATAATGAGCCCTCTACTTATAGTACTAAAGCACACTTTTCCATTATATTCTACAGTGGATAAAATGGTAATAGACAAATCTTTGATATGCTGGAAGCTTCTTCCTATTAAATAACAGAGAAAATGGCTTCTGTGTGCTTAATAGGAAGGAGGCGACTGGAGGCTTTTTCACATTACATGCTCGTACAGCATCCGCTGCACTCCCACACAAGCTGCTCTCCAAACATTAATAGCAAGTCTGTAAAACTTGAAAGGTACAAAGCAGGGACCTGAGCAAACACAACCTCAGATGGCTCAAATACACCCAACAGCGTGATCCCTCTATTCCCCAGGGTCCTAGAGGTAGTCGCAAACATGCATTAAGCTTGACCATACAGGTGATTCTGATCATAAACTGTCTCTGTTAGATACTTTACAGTCTTTAGAAATACACAATGTGCATAGGCAGCATTTCATGTAGTAAGAAATAGAAGAGATGAAAGTCCTGCCAACACTCTTGAATGGAAATAGTGACACTTAAAAGTGTAAACTTACTTATTAGTTCACTCCTTTATTTGAATAGCAATAGCTGTTTTTTCCCCTAAACTCTTGTGCAGAGAAATGCTGTCTGCAGCTTCCTAATCCAGCCCAAACAGGGCCATGAGAGACAGCTCTCCATGTTTGGGTTGAATACCCCCAGGCAGCCGAAGAAGAGTTTGTTCAGCCTAATCTCCACTGTGTGATGTGTGACTTCTTCCCCTGCCGTCCTACTCATGTAATCTGCTGTTTGCGCCACTTTAAGTCCGGGGAGTAGCGAGGGATTGAAGCGGGAGACTACATGACGGGAACTGTCATCTCTGTCCCATCGATGGGTGCTGCCAGTATCCTGCTAATCCCCGGAGTAATCCCACCACCACAACAGAGAAATCAGACACACCAAGGCAGGCAGGACAGGGTTCTGCAGCCGTCTACACAGCCAATACACACTGTAGTGTACACACACACAAGCACATGCACACAGTGTTAACACTGCAACAACAGCCACTTTACATGAAAATTGGCTCTCACGCTTGATTGACGACTGAATTGATGTCTCGACAAATAAAAAAACAGCATGAAGCAACTGAGGATTGTTTGCATCTGGAGTGAAATTGAGTCACTTCTCGAGAAAAGAAAAAAAAGACACATGGGTCCAATCTGGGATGTGAGTGATTGAGATTTGTGGCATATGCCTGGTGTGCCATGTTTTTTCACAACCAAGCAATCCAAGGGCAGATCTCTCATAAATACTATTTATCTAGATCATAAATGACTTCTCCAATCCCAAGAACAAGGAGAAATGTTCTCACAAGAGAAACAATCACTCTGTGTGATTTTATTCTGTTTTTCCCCCTGAATCGATGGTTATGTGAAAGCGTAGGATCTTGAGGATCATTGAGCAGAGGCAAAATTTCTAAAGACAAAAAAGAAATCTGATGTCACCTCCCTGTGTAGTCTCACAGCTGTCTGAAAAAGCAGATACCAGATGGAACCTGACTGGGTGAAAACCAGACGTTTGGTCGCTGCATAAAAGCTACTTCTCCCTCCACAATGCAACCATTTCTCCCTTCTCATATCTTTTTTGCCTAATGAGGAACCTTTGATGTCTCTGAGAGACAAATATTTCTTGCTGGAGGCTGCCGTCTTGACAATTATGCAAGAAATATGCTAACAATAGTGACATAAAACAATAATATGATCTTAACATCTAAAGATTTGTTTCCTTTTAAAGCCAAAAGAAGAATGGAATACATTTCAGGCATTTATCAAACATTTAGTTTGTCTCCTACTGAAATAATTTGTTACACACAGAATCCTCATGTTTTAATAATTGTCTCATTAATTTCCTGTTTAGTTATCTTAAGGAGGTTGTAGAGGAAATCAAATCAGTGATGCAGTATTCAGGCCACAATTAAGCATAAATATCTCATTATGATCCCCTCATCTATCGCATTCATCTATCATTTATTTCAAAATTTGTAGCCATGCTAGCAGGCTGCTGGCTGTATGGATGGAAATGTCAGTCAGTCGGTCCACCACTTTGGTCCAGACTGAAATATCTCAACAACTACTGGATGGATTGTCATTATATTTTGTACAGTCATTCATGGACCCCAGAGGATGAATCCTCCTCTGACGTTTTTTTCTAGCGTCACCATGACGTTGACATGAGGTTGTGGTTTTGTGTGAAATGTATCAATAACTATTGGATGGATTGCCATGTAATTTGGTACACACATTTATACCCCCCTCAAGATGAATTGTAGTGTAGTGACTTTCCATCTAGCATCATAATCAGGTCAAATTTTTTTTTTGTCCAAGACTTTGGTTTATGACCAAATACCTACAAAACTAATGACTCAGCTGTTAAGTGCTAATTAGCAAATGTTAGCATGCTAACACGCTAAAATAAGATGTTGATTGTGGAAAAAATTATACCAGCATGTTAGATTGTCATTGTGAGCATGTCAACATGCTGACAATAGCATTTAGCTCTGTTGTGCCAATAGCACAGCTTTACATGACCACTAGCACGGCTGAAGACTCTTAGTCTTGTTATACAGAAATGCCTAAAAAGAAGTTTCCCATTTTGGGGTTGTCAAGGAATATCTCTAAGAATAACTTCCTCCTTTCCTCTGTATTCCCTCTGTTGTAGAAATGGTGTAGAGGTTAAGTGGTAAAATGGATAATAGAGGACTGAGTTTGTTTTTTATGGCAGTATCACTGGCTCCATGACAGCTATAGTGGATTAAATCTCTACTACAATACAGTTTGGGTGACAGCTTTAGAGGTCAGACAAGGAGACTAGACAGACTCTTATTTGAGTTGCTGGCAAGCCTTGACCCAAATTTAATATGTTTGCCAAAAGGACATGTACATACTCAGTATGAGGAGCTTGTTGGCTGCGCACCTTAACAGTGAAAGAGAACCAAGAATAGATGATAAAGTGATGTCTAGCCTTGTCAGTAATCGGACAAGTGAACTAAAGGGCAAAGATGACAGGTTATTTAAGTGCAAGGGCAGTTAACTACAATGCAGGCAGGCAGCAAAGATATTAATCCACTTTGAGAGTGGCCCATAAATGCTACCCAAAGGACCTATGCGGTTGATGGAGGGGTCAGTGTGAGTGAATTGCAACACCCCATTGGTTGAACATTAAGGTCATGAGGTAGACCTTGGTAGAATCAGATTGTCAAGGATGAGAGGTGCCGGGGGCAACGTTCAATAAAACATGAGAGCAATCTTCTCACCAGGAGTAAAAGTGCTTGGCAGTTCAACTCCAGGCAGCCCAAACAGATTTCCCCTGTGAGCCAAAAGCACTGCAGCTGCTCATTCACCACGGCTGGCAATCCAAGCTGCCATCAAATCGACAGCCGTTGCCAGAAATAGTGCTGAAAATTGGTCAAACTATCACACAGTATCTGACCTCTGACAAAGCTTATCTTGCACAAGAAAACGTATGGAGCTGAAATGATAGTGTCTGTCTGCTCCAGCTCCTCTTTCTGCCTCATTAGTTGCTGATATAGGATAGGTTATCTCAGCTTACAGCACATTTTAGGGTTGTAGCCAGCTCACCTTATCCTGAAAACGCTGCAGCAGAAAGGTTACATTTTTTGTGAGAATATCACACCTGAAACTCCTTTTGAATATGATAATTAAATATGTGCCTGCTGCTTCCCCTACGTCTCCTGTGCAGCAATGAAGGTAGTGTCAATGATGTCTACATCCTGAGTTTGTTCCATCGCTGAAGACTGCCTGCTACAGGGCATGAAATGAGGAGACAGATGATAAGCTTCTCCCTCACGCTCTGGGGAACACAGTCAGCCATGATGGAATGAATCATGACGGGGAGGAATCTCAGAGTCAGATAAGTATGTATACACCAACACCGCACGATGCATTCACAAACACAATATTCGGACGTGGCCGCTGGATTCTTGAAGTCCTGGACGCAAATATGCTAATTGTATTTTTGTTTCATTTCTGAGTAAATTCCTGCACATGAACAGAAACAGCAGCCTAAGTAGTAAATCAGTACAGACTGTAAACATCAAACTTCCAAGTCTTCCCCTTCAGCATACTTAAAGACACTCTGCAAGACCAGAGGGGCTCCACATCTTAAGCCCAATTTCCCTTTCACTGATAGAGTGCCAAGTTCCAGGAATTACCTGGCGAACTGCGATCAGGTCCAGAGGATTAACAGGAATATTCTCTTCCAAACGTCAGACTTTTTTTTTTCACATCCAGAGGGTGGTTTAGGAAAAAGCCAATGAGTTGATGTCAGAGCTCAACTTTAATTTATGTATATTTCTTTTGGTGCAAACTCACAACAGCATGACATGCAGGCTGAGCAGTTAGTCAGCCATGTTATTAGATTTTTTTTCTCTTACTGGGGAGGATGGTAAGCACATGAGGAGTTTTAGGGCAGGCAACATGTCAATCTAACACCAGGTGAATGGACAGATATGACATTGTATGTAATCATGTTATGTTGAAACAAATGATGAAGTGAAATGTCTAAATATTCAATCAGAAAGAGGTGCAGCAGTGCAGTTGTGCTGCCATCTAGTGCTACAAGGCTGCATCTCTCTGCTTGTTGAGCTTGCAGTGGGATGTAAAATGAATTCAATTCTTGACTGCATTCATTTTCTTTTCATTTATCTCCTGTGACGTGTGTGTGTGAGTGTGTGTATATTGTATACACACTTTTATTCAGAGCATCTTACAGTGCCAGGAGTGCACATGTCTCTAGTCAGGTGATCCCAGAGGGAATCAAAGCCATAGTCCTGGCAGTGTTTTTGCCATGCTTTATCTATTTAACATCACAGTGTGTGTGAGTATATATATTCATATACATATATATATATATTTATATATATATATGTATATATATACATGACAATGTCATTTCCTTTGCGGCGTACGTAGGTGCCTGTAACGAGTGCGTCACTAATCCCTTGCGTTGTTGTTAGACATCTTTGAAGGAACCCTCCTCATGAATATGTACGAGTGCCTTGATTCAAGGTCCCTCATTGGCCATAACCAGAAAAGACATCATTTTCTGTTGCATTAACGTCAGTGTGCGAAATACTCTATGACATGTGGCATGGCTGGTAAAATATATATATATATATATATATATATATATATATATATATATATATATATATATATATGTATATGTATATTTAGATATTTGGCACAGGACAAACTTCAATATGATGGCCCTGGACAAACATGTAAGTTAATCCTGGGCAAATATTGTAAACTACATAGGTAATCGTTTATTTAGGCCAAATTCCACATCCATGGGCCAGTTACATATATTTACAGTAGTTATTTTCATTCTCTGACTCAAGCCACAACCATTTGACTAACTTATGTAGTTTTGCACAAAACTAATATCAACATGGCCACTGGTTAATAAATGTGAACATTTATCATTTTGTATTTACGTTGGTAAATTGGTGACAGTTACAGGTATTGTGGAGAGCACCACATGGCCCCACAGCTGTCATTAGATGAAATGCCCGTTGTATCTGGTTAGGAGCTCGCTAATGCTAGTTAGCCGCTCTCTGTAAAGGAGCTCGCTAATGCTAGCTAGAATTAACACTAGCAACCAACAGGAGTAAGTTACATTTAGCTAATAAGAGCTAGCTAATGCAAATGTTCTCAAATTCAAATGTCCTATCATATTATTAAAGAAAGTATTTTTAATGATTACATTCTGTTCCCCCATATGCAAGAAGGCGCGCTTTAATATTTTTCCCGTCTTTTTCCCCCAGTTGCAAAGCTATGACATCACAACAACGTGATTGGTCAGTTGCAGTGATCATCCTGGAGCAACGATCATTATGATGTTGGTGGAACACCACCAACACAGCGATATCAGATCGTGCGTTGGTCAACAGACCTACAATTCTCCTTTTAACCCCATAGATCTCTTATTCCATGATTATAAGTTAGTATACCATAGATAACAAGCCAAACTAGTCTTAAAAGTGGGAACTTGTAGCAGCTCTGAAGTAATTTAATAATAGTAATTTGCCAAGTCTGTGAGTTTTGTGGAAATGTGAACATGTACAGACTACCTTCTCTGCTGCTGTAGGCTATGAACAGGGCAGCAGGAGGCTGTATATAACAAAAACCATCATTAGCTCCAACATTAGTGTTAAAGTAGCACAACTAGTCTTTTATTGGACCTACAATAGGAAATTCTTTTGTCACTTCAGGTGATACAGATGTCACCTCGAGTTTTGTTATTGCTCTTCTGTCCTCCACAGGCTGCTGCTGTACTGTGGCTCTGTCCTGTGATTGACTGTGTATGCAGCAGGATGAGCCACACCAGGACAGAGCCACTTATCACTCCGAGAGCAATGGATGACCCGGGAACAGAGATGCAGCCTGGACCGCACACTGTGTCATCTGTCAGCCAGCCGCATAGGTGAACCAGAGGATGAGAGGAGATGAGCAGAACTGAGATTTAGAGCCGGCCCTCCTCACATTATCTCCCCTCACACCATTGCTCATGTTGTGAAAGTTCCTGGAGCTAAGAGCCACTGGAACAGACTTTACAACAGGGGCATAAAGGGACAGCTGAAGGATGAGGGGAGGCATGCAACACCATCAGGTGCACAGTGTTGTGGTTGTATTTCTAATGAGAATTAGACTCCAAATCACTGTATTCATCAAGTACAATGAGTGTCACGGTATTTGTCTTGTCAGCGCTGATGCAAGGACATATCGACAACTCTGCACCAGTGCCAGCTAGACAAATCTAATTTATTCTTATTCAAGGAGAGGAAGTTACAGTTTGATCACAAAACTTCATCCTCACACTTAGCCTTAACCTCTTCTGTCCTTCTGCATTGGCTGCAGAGCCAATGGATGATCCAAGGGGATTAAAGAATGAATAATTCCTTTATCCCACGTCTGCATGAAAATAAATGTACATATGATAACTGACCCAGCCAAAGCCCATTATATATATATATAAAACAAGCTCTTTCCATAATTGTCTGCATGTGCAGTTCACTCAACTGTTCAGTCTGCTGCAAGCCTCGCAGACACACACATCTTTCCATCCGGGGAGAGCAGAGGGAGGGACGGTGCATTCAGTGGAGCTGACAGGTACCTACTTCTGATCCAATGTGATTTATTTCCACACAGAGCTTGGACGTGGCCAGTGCATCGGCAGGTAAATTTGGTTTGGGTAGAAGAAGAGTTGTCTGATTGATAGAGAGGGGGCCAGCCATGTTCTCTACGCTCGGCTCCCCCTCCATCAAGGCCCCCGCTATGGCCGATTAATCCTCTGCACACAGAGCAGAGGCTCTGGCAGGGATTTTGTGTGTGTTTGGGTAAGCCTGCATCTCTGACCTAAGACTGCCTCCTCCTGGAAGCAAGCTGTCGTCTGGTTCATTTTGGCATGGGTGCATCTTGTTAGTTTGGACATTTTTAAATATGTCCATAATATAAAGCCAAGAAAATGATCTGGAGTCCTCCATTACCTGCTAGAGTAACAAGGACCTGCAGAAATTATAATTAATCAAATACATTGGTGTCACCACTAGATGGCAACGTCAGCCATCAGATTAGTTTAACCATGCTCGTCTTTATGAATTTTAAGATCTCTATATATAAACCTTGGATGACATTATTTTAGAAAAGTTTCACCAATATTAAGTTATACCCCAAACCTTTGTTTCTGTTGCCTCAGGGGGCTTACACATACATTGTTAGCTCAAAAATGTGTTTTTCTTTTTGTTCCTACAGTTGAATGTTTGAGTTTCATTGTATTGAATAATGTATGTGCAGAGTTTGACACTAGAAGGATGTTTTCACATTCATCTGCTGAAAGTGGAAAGTTTCTATGTGCTCAGTGAAAATCCCATTTTCAGGGGTGATCCTACAAACATGATTTGTGACATCACAAATAGTCTGGAAGCCAATCCTGGTCCAATATTCAAGTTTCAAAAGTGTGATGTGGAAACTTGAAGCCTGCAGCGCACATACACTGGGAATGGACTTGGAAAGAAGCAGATTGTCATTTCAAAGGTTTCAACAAGATAATTTAACTTTTTTTGTGAAAAGAACACATCAGATACAAAAAATTATTCAATTTACATACATGTTAAAACATGTCTAAGGGGATCTTTAACCTTTTTCCACCCACAGCCCTGTCAGATGAACTCATGTAGGCCAGTCCTTCATTGACACCTCCCTGCATGTTCCAAATTTGCTAATTTGAAACTATTTTAAATGAGAAATTATTCACGAATTAAGAATATAAAGGTGGATTTAATAGTGGATGTTACAATATTTTTTTCATACAACTATCAATGTGAAGTTGCTTCGGTTGCATTTGTACGACTACAGTACCACATGGAGTGGCAGAAGCCAGACGCTTCAACCATTTATCGATTACTTTAAACTAACAATTTCAGCTTTTTATTTATTACAATCAGCTATTCCAATCATTTATCCATTACATTCAGCAATCCATTTTAACCATTGGCTATTACTTCTAGCTATCTGTTTTAACCATCTATCCATTACTTTTATCTATCGATTTCAACTGTTCATCCATTACTTTAATCTATGTAATCCAACTGTTTGAACCATTCATCCATTATTGTTAGCTCACTGTTTGTCTTTGTTTCTCTGCTCACTTGCTAACTATTCTTCACACACTCTTTATTTACAACACAGTGTTCAGATGTTGTAGCTGACTTAATATGTGGACATATTTCTTGATCAAATTGTAATTCCTGTTTTATCAAATTACTTAAGCTACACCACGATCTATCCACGTAAACCCTGGCAACTGATGAGGTAGTCCCTGGGGTACAAGGTTTGAAGTCACTGATCTAAATGTCAGCTTCACTGTGGTTTTCGAATAAGCAATCAACAAGACGGTATTACTCCCCTGCTTCCACAAGACTACTCCATAGTCTCAAAAGCAGGCAAATGACGGAGAGCAAAGCTGCTGACTCGCTGCTTTATCAACCACAACTGCATAGCCAGCCCGCTCCCTGTAGTTCACTTCAATCCCACTCTCCTGGTGCTTTCTCTCAGTGCTCACCCTGAGCCTGGCTGTGTTGGATGAGACTTAACAGACCCTCGGCCCCTCACATCTTCAAGGCTCGGTGCGGTCAAAGTGCTGCCTGATGTCCCACTGACCCAGCCCACCTCTGAGTATCTGTCCAAGGCCTCTCTTTTCGTCTGGAACCCCCCCCCCCTCCCAAAAGGCTTTTTATCCCTTTATCCAGGCATGAGATCAGAATTCCAGATCAGGATTAGGGTCAGTGTCTGGATCAGTTGTATCAGATATCTATTGAAGCATATCTCTCCATCTCTTTCTCCTCTGTGGCTTTGCTGGTCCACCAAAAGACGTTTTATCTTGTGTTCTCCTTCTCCTCTCTCCTGGAGATGAGTGACACATCAGAGATAGCCTTCAACTAATCCTATCCTTTATGCTCTGTGAAAGTAAGTTGCGAGCCTGTAGCCCTTTCACACTTTATTTGTTGTCGTTTGAAATCATACTTAATGTCATGCTTGACGTCAGATGAGAGCTCAGTGCCTTTTTAAATTTCACTCAGTCAGTGATGTGCCTCTTAGAAACAGAAGAAACTTAAACATCAAAGCACGACAAGAATTCTTCCAGTCAAGCTGTTGGTTATTGTTGGAGTTGCTCCAGGAAATAGTTGATGAATGCACTGGCAACGTGCCTTTCAAGCCGGCATTGTTTTTGATTGCTGAGTTTTGAAAGCTTCCCACACTGCTGTCATTATACAACACTGGACTCTACACACCAGGGCATGATATAGGCAAGGCCGTGACGGATACAGTTTAACTTTCTCCTGTATCTATCTCTGTAGCATCCACAAGAACCCCTTCACAGGTCAATCTGACTTAGTTAAGTCTTCTGCTTTGCTATCATCTGAGCTGAGCTGTCACTCACCTTGTGCACTTATCAGCTGTGTTTGTTAATTTGTCCAGCAGGTGGTGCTGGAGAGCTAGTGTTCCAACAGACAGACACTCAAATGAGGTTGGAGATGGTGTGTGAATGGGAGGCGGACGTATCCCCAGAGCTTTACCTGACCTCCCATTCCCCTCTGCTGCACACACCTTGTCAGCAGGTTGGGCCTTATCTCTCTCCAACTGAACTGAGCCATTGAGCGCACACTTGACCTTGTCATTATCTTGTACCTGGCTTTGTTTCCACTCTCCTTTCTCCCTTTTGTGTGTTTCCTGACTTTTCCTTCCCACACTATTTGGACAAAGATAAGACCAGAGTCTATTTACACACAAACACACACACACACACACGCACACACACTCTTCTCTCTCCTTTGTTTATGAAAGAAGCCTTGTGTTTATTACAAAGTGAGGCCCTGACCATGACCTTCCATGGTGGTTTGAGATGTACTAGTCAACACCACTTCTCCTTTATCCCATTTGCAATACAGAGGAAGGACGCAGGATCATACTTTTTTATCCTGAGCACAAAGCATATTTAATATTGTATACAGACGTTCTTCCTGTTAAACATTATGAACAGACTACATACAATGAACTAACTTCGACTATTAAGAAAGGCAGGAAGAGGAGGAACACTTAGGGCATTAATCTCAACAATTATGTGCAGCATAAAGCCCAAATAAAGAGAGAAAAGTCATTTGAAGAGCACCGGCAGACCTGAGAGTGATAAAAAATAGAATGTGATTACAGCCAGGTAGATACTGACAGGTAATGTAAGTAAGTAATATGTAACTGTTAATATGTCCAATACTTCCATTAAAGGAACAGTTATACATTTTGGGAAATTCACTTATTCAGTTACTTGCCAAAAGTTAAATGAGAATATTAATTCCACTCTCATATCTGTCCATCAAATATGGAGCTGCAGCCAGGAGACTGTTAGCTTAGCTTATCATACAGACAGGGGGAAACAGCTAATCTGGCTCTGTCCAAAGGCACAGCTAAGAAATCGTCCTGCACATAACCTCTGTAAAATCACAAATTATTGTTTTTAAACTTTCTGTGTTTTTTTCACAGATTAACATGTTAATTAGTGATCTTTAGGGTTAGCTCACCTCTAGCTAACCTGGCTCTGTGCGAAGGTACAGGCTAGCTGTTTCCTCCCTGTTAATCTGACCAGCTGCTGCTTCCAACGTCTTATTGAACAGAGAGTGGTATTGATCTTTTCATCAAACAGCAAGAAAGCTGACAAGTGCATTTCCCAAAACTATTCCTTTACTAGATAATACAGTATACAGTGTTACTGTAGTAGGAATGCTCAGTAATGACTTAAAAAACTGTACTGATAGCTGCTCAGAGATTATGAAAACAAGAATGGTAGGCCAAAGTTCATATATATTGCTTTAGTATGTGCACTCTACGCAGTGTATGTACTCACAGTACTGATAATTACAGAGGTTAAAATACCACATCTAGATGATAATGCAGCAAGGAATTGATGCATTGTATTCCACAGTCTTGTAGTAAAGTGAACAATTTCCATTGTGTGCCAGTTTGATATACCA
This sequence comes from Macquaria australasica, assembly GCA_005408345.1. Classification (NCBI taxonomy): domain Eukaryota; kingdom Metazoa; phylum Chordata; class Actinopteri; order Centrarchiformes; family Percichthyidae; genus Macquaria; species Macquaria australasica. The sequence goes on along the minus strand of SEMN01000195.1, from coordinate 884,552 downwards.
AGCAGCCGCCATTGCTCTAATTTTTGTCATGTTACATTTTTAACAGCATTCTTCTGATATGAAATGAATGAAGGAAAACTGCCATGGTGGTTTAGGAGCTCGTTCTCACTGTAACCGAGGGATGCGGTTCAAGTTTCAAAGTCGCTTTTGGAATTACAATACGCATATGCTACCCATAAAGCAAGCCTCAATATATCCGTCCATCAAAAGGTTCACTGACAGCATGAGGAGAGATGTTGCTCGCCTTTGATTCTAATGCTAAGAGCATAATTTATGTAAGATGTTTGAATGGCTTTTTGAGTAAGAATAGATTAAAGGAAGTTTCATGCTTGAGGAGCCAAAAAAGTGCCTGCAAAGCACTGTTTTTAAAACTCCTGGGGCTGCAAGAGGGTTGATGAACAGGGCGGGTGCAAATGGTGATTAGCTCAAGCCATTTATTGCGCTAACAAAACAGTGTGCCAATCACAGTCATCCCCTGAGTTTTCCTCTCTTTTCTGTAAATATGAAAGACCATGTCCCAACAGTGACTTCAAACATGGCAGCGGCAGGCCCCATACCAGGCCATGGCGTCTCCCTGAGCCCTTCCCCTCCACACATCAAAACCCAGCTGACAAAAGCAGCTCTAGGTGGCATAATGAGACGCACAGCTCCTTTCAACTATGTGTGAAGTGTGACATTCTCTGTCTTCTTGTGTCATGTGTCGACACTGCGGCCTGCGTGTGAGGAGTTGACCGGACAGTCCAGACAGCCCCCCGCTCCTTGGACACTAGCCACTGAGGGCAGCATCAAAGCCCTGGAAGTTCCATAGGTCAACGGTCAGGACCGTGTACACACACAACTGACTCAAAGGGAGAGGAGAGCAGTTTTGGTGCAGCCCTCCCCCTTGTAGCTTCCTCAAGATTGTTTCTTGTGTGTTCAGAGGAAGGCCTGTATACCAAAACATCAACTGATAACTCATTTTTCATGAATCCTTCTTGGGAGGCGGTGCCGGTTAACTGTAGAGCAGTTTTAGGCCTATGTTTCATGCTCATGTGCACCCTATCAGATAGGAGATACTGGAAGGCATGCTCCTGCCTTGTGACTGACTCTCTGGTATTTTTGGAGGTAATGAAGAACATTATCAGTGGATTAACAGAAACTAAGATGGTGGGGGCTCGCAGTGTTGGAACATACTGCCCTAATTCTCCTTCGCCTTTATCCCATGTATTACCCTTGTCCACTGGCCAGCAGATAAGATCCCTTGCAACCACTCGCTGCACCTCTCATATGACCATAATGCCAGGGCCAAAAGTATAAGGCAAGTTCAGTAAGCTGCGTGGAGCCAAGCCATGCTCCGATCCACAGACTGCTTTTCACTAAAATAGAGGAAACCTGGGATCTGAATCCTCCCGAGGCCCATAAAGTAGCATTCAACATGTCACAACACAGCCAAAAAAACAAAGACTGGTTTCTGCTCCCTGGAAGCACACACACAACAGCTGCATTCATATTCTCCCGCCATTCATCCCGATTCACGGCATAATACAATTGGACAGGTGGATTGATAATCTAATATGGCTTAGTTTTTTTTTTTATCCTGTTCCTCTCACTTTTCAAATAGTTTACTTGGAGCCCGAGGGTGTGAGCCATCCTGTTTTCTATGGCCGCCGAATTACCTCAGAGCATGCAGCGCCTAGCTCGCTGCCAGAGAGGGAGGCGAGTATTGTTTTCATGACAGAGATCAATGGGTGGGTGAATGTGCTTTAATTCTGCAGGAGCTCCTCTCCCAGGCTAATAAATGCAAGCCTCCCTGCTGACTGGGCTGTCGTGCTGAGCCCAGCGGGGGTCAGCCTTTTTGTGTTCCTGTGCCCAAATTATGGAACCATCAATACGCTCCCTGGAACCAGTCAATAGAAGCCCGCTTTGTGGCCAAGGGGAGACCGACTTCAAGGCTGATCAAAAAAAAGAAAAAAAGAAAAACACACCCTAAGCTCTGACACATTTACCAAATAAGATCAGGATCAGAACGTAGAGATATATTATACATTCAAAAATTCAGAATCGCTTGTATTGCTTGTGCAACAGATATTGGGCGTGTCTCACCAAAGGGATGCATCCAGCCAAACCTGTTTTTGAACACTTTGTTAATAATTATTTACATGTTGCAAATTCTTTAGCAGTGAGAGGCAGGCGGTTCATGGTGTCAGTGCATTATAACTGTGCTTTGAACATAAAGCTGCAGCCACTTGAGAATCATTTTAGTTGTTTTATGAAAGTCTATGAGGGGATAAAGTGGTAGTAATAACTATGCCAGTGGCAATAACATGCATGACATATTATCAAAGCCAGACTTGAAATAGTGTTGACTTTCAAAATTCTCTAAATTTTGTAAGCACAATTAATGAAATCCATTTTCGAACATGGGTTTGCTCTTGAGGATCCCTGAAATACCACTTTTCAACAAAACACTACTTTTCTGTTGCCTGAACCAGGGGTTGTGACACACTTTCTTTTGACAACGCATAGGTGATGAAAAATTGTTGTCATGCATGAGTGTGTTTCCATACTGCCTTACTGCTTCTTGTAGCATCAAGTGAATTATTGAGTATCCAGCTTCAAAAAGCTTGTAAAACTCTGTCCTCCTCAAAATCTCTAACTTTTTACTTCCCCTCTTCCCTTTTCTCTCCCTCTTTTATTTTTGTTGGCTTCTCAAACATCAAGTTGTCTCCGGATTTTCAAACGGGTTGAAAAATAAGAGTTTCCCCAGCTTGCAAGCGCATTCAAAGGGCGCGTTCTTCAGATGTGCCACCTTGCAGCGTGGTGGTGGCTGTGCAGGAACAGGATCATTCAGATATGCTAATGGATCAGCGGGGTAGCTCCAAGCGCGGCTTACCCCGCTTTAAAAGACAGCTGCCTTCTCCCTTTCTTTTCATGCCCTACTCTCAGCCTGCCTCTCTTTCCCACTCTACATTGATAGCAGGTTGAAATTTAATAACCATTAAATTTCTACTAATTAGACAGATAGAGCAATTAGCCGGGTGCATGTAAATCCAGGTTGTGAAATATGTTGGACAAAGAGAGTTCAGAGGATGAGTTTGGGCAGTCGTTAAACGCAGCTGAGGTTAGAGTCGGCACAGTGTAATGATATCATGCTCAATGCGGAGAGCTGCAAATAATAGAGCCAGTGCCCACTGGCCCTCCCCTTGGTAAAGTGGCCCTCTGTGTCAGTGCCTGTGTATGAGCCATTGGCTCTGTTGCTGAAGCCCCAGTCCCACACTCTCCTGGGCTATCTATTCTCTTCAGCCAGAGTCATGCTGCGCAGGAATCCTGGGTGATTGGGTTTCTTTCAGGGGCCTTATAGTCAGCCATAAATCGGAGGGGATCCTGCCCGGCCCCTCGCTCTCGCCCCTAACCCTGGCTCCAGCTGGCAGGGGACGATTGTTGGAGAGCCGAGGTCATTGCAGGGTCGCTCTCTGTGGCGCTTCTTAACTCCCCTTGCCTATTTTTTTTCTACCCCTCCTCTCCACTATCCCCCCCCCCCCCCTTTTCTCTGTCTCCCGGCTGAGGTTGCTAGGGCTTGGTATTTGCTTTTTAAGACCATGTTGTAATTACAGAGGAGCTCTACTCCCCTTGCTGCCTCTGGCTCCCTCCTCCTTTTTTTATCACTGCTGATTGGTGGTAAGAAGCAATACTGGGGCCATCTCACCCCCCACAACAGGCTTTTGTGCTTCCTCTTCCCTGGGCACACACAGAACTGATTCATTCACATCTCATAACCTTTACAGAAGTAGAAAAAGACCAGAGTGGCCTCTTCACACCAATCGGACAGCATCAGAGGAGTGGAGGTGGGAGTCACCTACAGAGAGGAAATGGGTGAAGGACTCCAAGCATTCGTATGAGGAAACAACAGTCCTTGCAAAACAAACTGTAGAAAAACAGGTTTATCAGTAGTTCTGTAGCTGTAGCATAACTGTAGTGTTGTTTTGTGGATTCAAATCTACTGTGTCTCAGAATCAGAGTGGACAATTGTAATTGCAAAACAATAAAACCTGTTAACTTGGTCAACAAAACAGGCTCAGGCCACATTTCTTTCCTGTACAGGCCTATGGCTGCTTGGGTTTTTTTTTTGGGAGGAAGAGTGTGTGTTTGCTTTTTTAGCAGAACTACACCACAGAGAACATCAGACGCAGCCCTGAAATGTCTTTTCTGTGGGATTGCACCCCTCTGCCAACATCTGGGACCATAAACCAAGATCAAAAAGTGACAGTGAAAACAATACAACAATGACAACAAACAATCATGCCATTGGACAATAAGTGGAGGAGGAGTCCCCTTAAACCACAGTTTGGCCAGGGGGGTCCTCACAAAGAAGAGAGCAGTCACTAAACTATTCAGCTGCTCCAATGCTGGATCTTTTGGATTTCTTGAATTTAATCTCATTTGTAATGTAACAAAAACGAGCTGTAGGTGCAAACTGCAAAACAATGTGTGGATAAAAACTACATATAGTGCAACATTTTCTGCAGCTGCTGCTCAAACTATCCCGGGCCTAGGGGACAGAGGCCCGAGATGCAGCAGCTAATCCTAAATATATACTCTACGTATAACCATTAAAACATAGTCTGGAACTAAATGATTATATCCGCACCACAAATCCTTTAGAGTGAGCGAAGTATTTGATGCTATGCAGAGGCTTGTCTTTCCCCTAACACACTTCAAAGCAAACGGAACCAAAATATCACAAAAATGCGTACAGTGTATAGCTATAGAAGCATGGCTTGTCTTTCATGTGTATGGAAAAGTGCCACAAACTAAGCATTGTTCCCTGTGAAATAGGATACAGGCTTGGAAGAGCCATTGTTCTATTTCAGTTTGCTTGAATCTCTTCTGTTGCATGCTGGCTCGCTGCTTCACCGTTCTGACTTCTGACAAACAGCATCTGCACCAGGGACGCCACTTCCTCCCACGAGGCAGATGGGAACAAACCCAGTATAATCACTTCAAATAAACAGGATGCCATTAATTGTTTGCCCCATCAATTGAAGTATGTCCCTTGGTATTCAATGAGAACTTGATTCAACATTTTAATGGTTTGACTTATTGGATGCCAATGAGGAAAGATAAATTGTCTGGCAAAGAATGAATCGCTGGTTGAAGCCCACATTACTCTGCAGAGGCCAGGCGTATTCATAACTATAGAAGGTTAATCCATTTATACTGTAGCTCATCCATAACCACATGTGACTATAGAGAGCCGAAGTGAACCCAGAACTTCCAGGTTTTGTTCAAGACCTTTTTCTAAGAAGAAAAAAAAGTTTCTGATGCTCCAGATAATAACAGTACAAACAGGGATAGAGGACTTTTCCTCGTTGGAGAGCACTGAAAGAAGAGCAGGGACTGAGTGCAGAAACGGATGTCACGTTACTGCTCTTGGACAGGTTGGTATTTGTAACATATTTGGAGTAGGCTATGTAGCTATTACACTTACTCCACCTAAATAATGGACCATTGTCTTGGAATTGTGGAAATTTGAGGGAGATCCCCTGTAGGCACAAGTCATGAGCATGCGGCGACAGTGTTCCGCACTCCAGCTTTAACCTAATTTCCAGAAAATCAACAAAAGAAAATGCAGATTAATGTGCATTTCCATCCACTACTGTTATGAGAATATTAAGAGTTCGGCGCATCGAGACAAACAATGGTTGGCGCTAATTCTCCAGTCGGGTGCCATTAAACCTTTGAGGAACCTTTGAGGTGACGTAATTAAAAATCCCACCTCAAACAGTGGAACACCAACTTTTCCACCCCAGACAAGTGTAAAAAACTTTTTAGCAATATTTTGAGTTTTTTTTTTTTTTTTTAGAATTTTCAGTGTTTCCACTCAGGTTTTTATGTGCAAATTGAAGATGCGCATAAAAACTGGTGGTGAAGTGTCATGGAAGCTGTAGAGGTTTTTTTAATGCTAAAAAATCTAGCATTGTTTTTGTTACTTTGTTAAAATCACAAAGGTTTTAAATAGAAGTGAGGCAGAAGATGCTCATTTATCTTAGAATATGAAACATAAAGCCAAGGAACACCATTGATGTCTTTCAGAAAAAGAAACAAATGTTGAATGAGAGATTGAATTTACTTACAGAAGCTAGTTGAACATAAGCTAGCCCAGAGGTGATGTCAGGACTTCAGCTCTATATACTCTGTGCAAACATGCCTGCAAATTAAAATGATATAATAAAATGCATGTAAGGATGTCGACATGAAACGTTATCTTCATATTTTTGATCTAAAACAACAGTGTCAAACATTACATCTCACAATGGACTGTTCTGCACTCAGGAACGACATTCGTACATGACAGATATCGCTAACACATATCAGACTTCAACACTGAGCCAAAGACGTAAACAAACACCTCCAGACAGCAGAGCAAACAATTATTAGAGAGGGTGCAAACAGAAGGAGTCTTTGCTGAACTGAGGACTTCCTCCCGGTGTCTGTCTGCTTCAACGTTGTCACAGCGGCAGGTTAACAGCCCGGCCGTGGTCAGATCACGAGGGCTGTGACGGCCAGATGAAAGGGCTTCACCAAAAGGTGCTAATGGAAACGTCCTCAACCTGAAACACCAGCCTCTCTGTCAAAACCACAGAGGGAGAGGAGGTGAGAGAGTGAGGGAGAAACAGACACTGAAACGCAGAGAGGCTGCAGTTGTTTGTCCAGACAGAGTGGGTCATGGTGGTGACAGCATGTCCTATTCTTTACGGTGATAGCTAGAGGATAGGGGACAAGACTGTCAGTCGTCACAAGGGAGAGGAGTCGGGGGTTGGAGGGGGGGCACCAACAAGACTGTGTCAGCTCCCAGAGGACAGGCGGCCAGCCAAGCCTGTGTTGTCTTTCACTCCTGCTGACCTGTTTGAACTACAGTGGGCCGTCCACTGTCACCCTGTTTAGACAGCTAACAGTCTGCTCACTCTGAACCCAGACTGTCAACAGCACTTGACGCTCAAGACGGCACTTGAGACACAGAAGTTTTGTTTACCCTCCTTTTGGTCTTTCTCTCAGGTGAATGAAGGCATAGATCTTCCTAACAACTGTAGTGAAGATGAAACAGAATAATAATTGGATGCAACCATGACAAAGGTCGTTGTCCTTCTTGTGAGTTTCACACAGGCCTCACCCTTTTTGTAGCAACACCTGGTAAATGATGAGGACGAAGTGAGAAGTTAGATGGGTTGTTACAGTAAAAGCTGCAGATAGAAGTTACAAGCAGACACAAACAGATCTCAGTTGTGAAATATTGTCCATTATGTAACAACATGAGAGACCAATTAAAAGACATCAACCTTATAGGTGTGTCAGGTTCCACAGGTTCCAAACACAAAGCAACACTGAGTTGTCACCTAATAATAAACACCAGCAGTCAAATATGTTGGATTAACAGACAAAAATTTGCTAAATACACCTTTAGTCAAAAAATGAAAAACAAAAAAAAGGGTTACGTATGTTTCAAACAAACTAGTTTGTACCAAGTGTTGCATGAAGCATACTGACCCCCTCACACACACACACACACACACACACACAGAAGATACCACTCTTATGTCCTGTACAGTAAATATACAGCTACAGCTGGAAGCAGGTTAGCTTAGCATAGCATAAAGACTGGAACAGGGGGGAAACAGCTAGCCTGGCTTAATGGGGAGCTATGTGCCAGACTCTATCTTGGCTGGGCGCAGTGACTTCCTGAAGTCTTGTTGTCACCCTGAGGTTGCCAGGTAACCAGCGAAAACTTTCTTAATGAGATATTCCGTTAATTAGTGAGCTTTAGAGGTGCTAGTAGGTTGACTATTTTTTTCCTTTGGACAGTTTGCTCTTTAGCTAAGCTAACCGGCTGCTGGTTGGAGCCTTATATTTACTGGACAGATATGAGAGTGGTATCCATCTTCTCTAAAGTCTCATCAAGAAAGCGAATAAGCGTAAACATTTCAAACTATTGTTTTAATTATTTCCAGTAATAGCCAATGTATGGACTGTTTTAGCATTCCAGTCAAATTTGTGCAAATAACGTGAAGTGAAAATTGGCTTCAGTCTGAACACACCTTTAGTCAAAAACCAAATTCTTCTTGACTGGGTTACCATGATTGTTTGTAACGAGAAACTCTGTTTTAAATGAAATAATAATGACTTTAAAAGACAGACAAAGAACTGCTCTAAGCTTTAGGCCATGAATGCTTTTAATAACGAGCTTAAGAGCTCAAACCTGGCCTGAGCCTGTCACACCCAATCTGCACCAGTCTCTTGTGCATCGTAACAACAGCCATCTTTGAACATTCAGCGTGCACTTATTCTTTGCTTAACTGACTGGCTTGTGTGTGAATGTGTGTGTTTGCACGCGTAGATAGAGATGAATGCATATTGTTTCATGTGTTGTTTAACCGTAGGAAAAGCAGCCCTTCCCCAAAGATACCATCCTGCATACTTTGGAGATAAAACTGAAGTGTATCAAACAGGATGCATGAAACTTGCATGTCAAACGACTTTTGACTGACTGTCGTAGTGGCTTTTTCTTTTGACAGTGTTGGATATGTGACAGGTTCCCCGTTCGATCACTCAGGGGGCACTGATGTGAAATTCGAATCACTCGGTATTAAGCTTGATATCAATGTCTAGGACACCTCTTGAACACCAAACGCGTAGAAGTCAAACAGCCATTGCACTTGCTCAGAGTGTAAGGGGGGAAAAAAGCCCACGGGCACATTCCATAACTGGGTTACCAACATCTGTCTCTCTGACAAGGGCTGAAATTTGTGAAAACAAGATATTTTTACTGCTGCTATCATTTATTTTATTTTGGAGGTGTTTTACTGCATGCCAGACTGTAGATATAAAGTTTACTTGATAAAAACACTTTTTTATTTCCAGGTTACGGCTCAACTTTCGGAAATTATTACACTGTTTTTGCGCTATCTATAAATTACCCTACAATGATATAACCTTTAAACTTTAGAGGTTATTCCATTGTGGGGTAATTTCTCCTTCAAAAGTGGACCACAAGCTTGATCACCCAGCAACATCTATGTTCTGGGGAGGGAGAATGACAGGTTATTTAGAGCTGTTTTGATATTTGAGCCTGAGGAATGCCTACAGATACAGTGATCTCTCTGTCTGAGGAGGAAGCTTCATAGATGAGGTAAGACTGCTTACAGCTATGAAACAATATCTGAAACAGATTAAAAGACATTTTCCTCAGCTTGATTCATGTTCCTTTCAGCTCGCCCAGGTGTTACACCTCGCAACAGAGAGGTGAAGGGAGCATAAAAGATGCAAATGCACTCTTGCATGTGTTTGGGAGAAGCAGAAAACAAAGAGAGCTCATTTTTGTTGAAGCCTCCGGTGTCGACTGACAGACATTCTAGATTTCTTATCAGCTTTTTTCCGACATCTTTGCTATTGTTCTACTGTAGATAAAGATTGATCTGCAAGACTGTGTAAAGATCCAACATGAGGAGAATTACATCAGAAAGAGAGATGCACTCTTGGTCTGTGGTGTCTGCAGACACTGATTGTTCCAGCTTGTCTTCATACCTGCTCAGGTTTCACTGCAAGGCTTGTCAGTCCCTCCCAGGGCTTCAAACGCAGCACCGAATCCTTCACCTGCACCTTCACTCATCCCTTCACACCTTGCTGACAACCTGCAGCGCAAGTACAGCGATGGTAAATTACCCATAATTACCTAGATTTGAGCTCAACATAACAAAGACATTTTGTTTTCTGTTGTGTTATTATTGGAACATCACGTTCTGGCTAGCTCTCTCTAATTAAAGCTGACATCTTTCCAGCGTGCAGTTATCTGCTGTGCAGCACTGAGAAAAACTTCATCTGTGCCTGATTCTTTGTGCTAGCACTGAACATAAAAGCAAACAAAAGCGGCCAGAGAAATGTCTGTGAAAGACACTCTTTAGTGTTCTTGCAAATCTAAATAAACTTCAGAGAGATAGACTCCACATGTGGCTCCTTTAAAAAAAAAAAGAGATCCATGCACCGGATGAGAAGACAATGACAAAACTTGGCACTACATGCCTGCTTCTATCCAGAGAATCACAGCTAATAACAGCACAAGACAATGTCGTTCCCATGCTCGCTCTTCATGCCACTCTCATGCTTGCCATTAGATGTTCTCATTATTCTTCCCTGTGTCTTAATGCAAAGTGAAAACAGATTTGGAAGGCAATGGAAAGTTACCCAATCACTTAGATCTCAAGCCCTCTGTGAAATCCGTTTATTCCTGATAATTATGACAGTGTTTTTCTGTCTGTATCGATAGTCATTTCCTTTCTCCCTGCAGCAGCCTTAGAGTCTCCGATGCTGGCACTGAGCATAGCACAGCCAGCACAGTCCCACGGAGTGCAAGCAAAGGAGGAAATCAATAGAGAAAATATTGCTGCAGGCTCACACATTTTTATCTTGCTTTGAACGAGTCAGCTTTAATTTTGCTTTGATCTCAATTTGCTGCTTTTGGGATAGCTTGGCTGCACATTCAACCAGGAGGAATAAGCTTCCACCGGGGCTTTCTTACAAAAGACCCTTTCAACTGAGGCCTTTATTTTGCCTATATGCGTCAGTGTCCATTACTGGTTTACAAGGAATAAAGACACAAGGAATCAAAACAACTAATACTACAGGACTCGGACACACTGGTGCACATCTCACACAGACAGTTCGCCAACTGCACTTTATCTATTCTGGTCAGGGACGATTTACGGCCAAGCAGGGCAAATGTTGGACAATGTTAGCGAGGGGCCACAATAAAGAGATCCTTAGTGCTGCTGTCAGAAACCGCTCAGTGTTGTTGTGGGGTAACAGGTTGACAAGATGCACAGCTGCCGTTGTTCTCACTGCTCTCCACCACACCACTCTTCTCCCCCACACATCATTAGAGCTGACACACCAAAGGGATGGCGATATTAAAGCATCACCTAAGGTCTGCTAAAGATGTCTGCCCTTCCCTCATCCTTTTCCAAACCAGAGCATTCTTAGGAGGGGAGTTGTTTGGGAATTTGTTTCTCTTTTATAAAGCAGAGACAAAAGGGTAGGATAAATGACCGGGCAGAGAAAAGACCAGCGCCTTGCTGGGGAGAAAGGGAAGGGTCTAATCTAATTTGGTTAGAGGAGGATATGTGTGTGTGTGTGTGTGTGTGTGTGTGTGTGTGTGTGTGTGTGTGTGTGTGTGTGTGTGTGTGTGTGTTGTGTGGGTGCGTGCGTGCACATGTGTGTGTGTGCGCACATGCATGGCTGCAATGCACAGTGTGAGGGGACTGTGGGAATGGGACAGGAGGGCTGCGCTATTGAATGGAGTCTCCAGAGCCAGAAGCAGTGGGGAGTCTCCCCAGACGCCTGATTCCAGGCCGGCCACTCAAAGAGGGATTAGACCAGAGAAGGCCTTCCTGATTAGCAATTCACACTCAAGTGCCCCCACGAGGACCTCGGTAATAATATTGCCATCAGTGTCCTTCACCGATGCAGGCAATAAAATGTTTACCCCCTTTTTGACTTTTCTTCCTCCTCCTTCCTCCATCTATAACGTCTACTATTCGCTCTCATGTTTTTAAGAACTCTGCAGTAAAGTCAACCGGCTCTCGCTAACGTCTCCACGAGGCCTGATGGGACTTTCTAAAACAAAAATGCGTTTCGCAAGCTGTTGACTGCAACTGTTTTGGTTCATTGCTTCGTCTCAAGCTGCTGAACTCCAACAACCCTCCTCCTCTTCCTCTTCCTCCACCACCACTTCTTCCTCCCTTCCTCTTCTCTTTGCTGTTAAACGACCACCACATGAAAGAGTATGATGTAAGAGCACTAAACTAATATTGCTGTTTCAAAGCAGCCTCAACCCAGATGTTATTGGGCTTCATAACAAACAAAATTCATTACAACACTGTTTATTGCAGATTGGCTGACAGCTTGCCAGTCATATAAAGGTCCACCATGCCTATAATTGTACTAATCAACTCTATAAACACTTGAAAGGTTACAGTAACGCAGTGACTTCCTCTTATCACCCACAATACACAATGAATGAGGTCAGAGGGTTAACCTTCAGCTGATGGGACTCTACCCATAATAATTGCAGTGAAACAAAGCAGATTTTAATGGAGCACGGTGAAAAGAAGTGAAACAAATTAGTCCCCATTAATAAGTTAGTTTATTGAACTATTTAAACCACACGAGCAAAGAATACTGCAGGCTTTGATGTTGACAGGGCTCTTCAATAATTAATTGCGTGATTCATATGCGTTTCCTCAAAACGTCTGACCCTTTACTAAAACTGGTGCTCTTATTAAAGCTCCAGCATTTCAAACTGGAAAAAAAACCCATGTATAATATTAAACTGAATTATCTTTGCCAGCAGTTGCAAAACAACCTTTTAAACTGGGATAGGACAGACTTTTGCTTTAATACTCAAGCATTCTCCTTTTTTTTGTTGTTGTTTTGTTTTTACTAATAGATTCTTTAATGTTCATGTTCAGATGCTTTCCCATCTATTTTTTTTGGCACCAACCTCCACAAATTGTGGAGTGGCAATAAGAGAGAAAATAACAGATTATGTTGATAAATAGGATCATCCTGAGCTAAACGCTGAATGCATGCGATCAGGAGGGAGAACAGGATCCTTGGACAATGCGCAGGGCATGTGGACAAATAGTCTCACCTCCAACTGAGTGTGTTGTTTCTTCTCATTGTGCCCTCTGAAAGAGAAGAGGAGGGCCTTGGTTAAGAAGATTATAGCCCTACCCCACCCGTACGTTTAATCAACATGCCCTTTCAACGCCGGCAACAATGCCAAACATGTCTAAAACGTCCCCCATCTCCCCCATATAGCATACCTCACATGTTGGAACAGCATGCCAGTCATCTAATCACAACAATTAAGAGAAATACTATGATTACTCTTACTGATGCTGAGTTGATATAAGCAGATCATGGTTCCCATCAAAGAACTGATGGCGTCAATTTCAGAAATGTCACCATCATAGTGGTGTGTTTGATACCCATCTAATTTCAGGCTACTCAAACAAAAATGTATTAGCTTCAACTAATTTTTACTGATCAAAATTCTCTTAAGAACCCAAGGAGCTTTGCTTCCTCACCCTTCATTTCTTTCATCCATGGTTAAATATGTAAATAAAATGTCTAAAGTCATTCTTCAAAGGGGAACAAAAGAAAAAAGGGGGCTGAGGGAAAAGACAGCCATAAAATTCCTCCGATTCTCCATAACATTAGCCAGAGGGGGGCCAGCTTCCAGCCAGAGCCTAGCAGCAGGGGAGCGAGCTCACTCCATAGAATCACACATTGCAAATCCTACACACAAAAAAATAAAATATCTTTTCAGCTTCAGCCATCAAAGGGACCCCCCCCTTTCACTTTATTAGTTACAGAATTATCTCACAGTTGCTGATTTCTCAGAGATGGAGCTGCGCTGCTTTTCTTCGTCGCACTGTTGTGGTTGCAAAGATGAGATAAAGTTGCTGTGTGTGTGTGAGTGCGTGTGTTTGTGTGTTATATGCACATGTGTGAGTAGGAATGAGCTATAGGAGGGGGTTGTATATGAAACGGGGTGTAGATGAGAAAACAAAATCATAAAAGAGAGAGCAGTAGCTGTAGAGGCTACAGATGCTAAAGAGTGAACAGGCCTGATTCCTCCCCTTTTCTTCTCATTTTCAAAGAGATATCATCATGACCAGCAAAACAATCATGAAAGAGAGGGAGGCAGGAGGAAAGACAGGAGCGAGAACAGAACAAAGGCGATGAATTACAACAAACCAGTAGACTGTGTCTTCTTATTAGACTGTGTGACAGTATTATCTTGTCAGCTTCATTACACCAAAGCCAGCGATAATAAGGGCAGATATTTGCTTTAAAATATGCCAGACAGGGTTTCCTGAAAGCCAGATGATCAGTAAATGGAGAGCAGAGCTGGCCCTGGCTCTGGGAATGCACTGATGTTACATGACTCTTCTTCACATTAAAGCTGTCATCTCTTTTTGTTCTACTCCTACACATCAGCTACATAATAAAGGTCTAGTGGAGAGGGAGGGACAGAGCAGGCATGTCAGCTGTTGTCCTTGTCTTTGTGAGGGGTCAGAATATATAAAATTCACGCTGCTACTGCATCTGGGCTTTTTTCACAAAGGAAAATGGTTTGCATATCATTTTCACTTTCCCACCCAAATGATTTTGACGCAACGCTAAATGCTGCCGGTTTAAAAGAATGGCGTCCGTCAGGAAATCAAACTAGCGTGGCAGCTGAAGGCATCGCTTAGAAACTGGGAACACATTAGCAGCTGAACATTTAAATAGTGATTCTATGACTTTTTGAAATAAAGCAATGAACATGAGGTATTTTCTCCTCAAGTTTGGACCGAACCTCTTCAAACGTTAACAGCTGGATAAGTGAAATCTGAGAAGCATGTGCTGCATTGGAGGATTGTGTTTATAAGTGTATTCATACCCTATATTTATGCTCCTCCTGCACACACTGAGCGCTAACAGCTGAAATGCCACCACTGAGATATGCTGTGCTTAAACCATTTAGGCACGCTGGTGCCAGGTTTCTCATTTTGCCCGAACACATTTCTGAAATACTTCTAAAAGCACTTTAGTGACTCTTGTAAAAATGTACTTAAAGCACTCCTGTTTACTTGTGATCAGCATTTCACCCTTGATGAAGACCATGGCCAGGCTGGAGTATAAATCTTCCCCCCACAAACTTTTTTACAAGGTAATGTAAGTGAGGTCTGGAGGATCTCACACACATACACACATAAAAAAAAGGGCAGAGGGCCTCATAACCTGTTCTTCTCCCAGCCTGTCAAACCATCCAGCTCCTCCATGAGCAGACTGACACAATATAAAACCAAGATGGAGTTCTCACTGTAACAGTGATGCATCATCAGGGTGTACTTATGCCTTTTATTACAGCAGTCTATGTGTTTTATTCAGTTTATTATTTGACACATTATGACTTTGGTACTGTCTTGTGTGGGCCGGCTCTCAACAGGAATTGTTCCACTTTAACAGGCTAATAAAAGTCCATCCATTCATTTTTTAAACCCCTTATCCTGTTCAGGGTCACAAGGGGCTGGAGCCTATCCCATGCAAGAGACAGGTTATACACTGGACAGAGCTAACATATACTGTACGTATATAGTGAGTGTAACACATCTACATTCATGGGTAGACGGTTAGTTCACCTAACCTGCACGTCTTTGGAGTGTCAGCTCTTGAAGAGAAACCCACACAGACATGAACATGCAAAAAACACCGCTGATTCAATGTGCAATCATAACAAAGTGTTTCAAAAGTTGACTCTAGACAAAGCTGAAGTGAATCAACCCTATTCAAACAACAGTGGCGGCTTGTTGGTGCCTTTTTCAGTAGCCACTCAGTTGGACACAGTGCTTTATGAATGTTGTTGAGTAGTATGATTATTTTATTAATATTTAATTTGAAGTATCTTTCTCTGATTTATGAGAAAGTTTCATCACCTAGCTCATACAATATGGTAGATCTTCACACACACACACAAAAAAATATTCTCCGCAGCACAGTCCCACGAGCACTTGGAAAAATGTTCAACCTAACATTGAAGTTTTTGAATGAAACAGCTATTCACTGTAATGTGTCTGTAAGTCCCGCTTGACATTCAGTGTGAAACAAACTCTTATTAGAATCAATGACTATAATAAAGGGTATATAGAGGACTCATAAAGAGTTGTCCGTGATTTAAAATGTTCATCAAACTTTCCAGGACTCTAAAATAAATATGTAAATAATTTAAGGGTGCATTTGTGGTATCACTCCCAGCTGATTCAAAATCAGCCATATTGGCCAAAACTTAAGACATTTTAGATTGTTGTGACAATTTATGGCTCGAAGTTACTAAAGAAATGGACATCCTGGCAAAATGGTGAAAATACTAAAATTGTCCAGATCTGGTGAGAATGCAGATGCCACTGTGAGAAAGCAGTAGCTGAATTATAGATGCAAGCTCCTCCGAGCTTCACAATAGAACAATGTCAACACATTAGGCTGACATTTTTTAAAAGGAATTTAACCTTCTTATTTGTTTACTGGATTACTTCCTTCGTTGAAAAAATCGGGAAATGGCTGCAAGGTGTTGTTGCTCTAAGAATATTGGCCAGAACACACTGATCCCTGCACAGTTACTTTCTAAAGGATTCCTAAAATGGGAAAGTTTCATACAGTATATATACTCTTTGGCAACAGAATATAGCCATTGTTTTAAACTTTTTACATCCATTGTCTTCCTCTTGTTGTTTCAGCCTTGCCTCCTAAGGAATGAATAAAGCATATTCAACTGAACTGAGTTATAAGATAAGTAGTAAAGCCATCTGCTTTTACTCAAAATCACGAGGTCTGTCTGTCTCATTTACATATGTTATATAAATATACCATTACATAAAATATATCAAAAATATATTATTATTTAAAGGGGAAATCCACCCTAAAGTGTAATTCATGCATGTAATAATTTTCATCTTAAACTGATCAGCATTCATTTAGCTGCCGTGACATTTAAGGGTCTGGTCTATTTCAGTGTTTGTACACCAGAACATCACTGTGGATGATTCCAGTCAGTCTGTAAGAAGTTATAATTGACAGTGATGGAAAGTAACTGACTACATTTACTTAAGTACTGTACTTAAGGACAGTTTTGGTAGCCTACGTGTACTTTACTTGAATATTTCAATTTTATGCTACGTTGTACTCCACTACATTTTAAGGGGAGATATTGTATTTTTTACTCCACTATATTTATTTGACAGCTGTTACAAGTTACTTCGCAGATTCAGATTTTACTTACAAAACATATATCAACAAATAAAATATGCTGCCTTTTTAGAGAGTAAACTATAAAGACATGAAATAGCTAAAATCAGCTCCACCTCGACCAGCTGCAAAATTAAAATGCTGCTTACATGTTAATGCAAGAATAAGAATTCTAATAAAACAATACATAATAATATACTGCTCTGAAGGGGGCCACTCTGCATAATGAGTACTTTATTTTTGATAGTTATGGTATATTTTGCTTTTAATACTACTGTACTTTTACATTCTGGGTGTGTTTATTACTGTACTTGTACTTTACTTTGTACTTTACTTATTTTAACGTTGTGGTACACTCTACTTAAGTTTCAGATCTAAGTACTTATTCCACCACTGGTCAATTGGCTGCTGAATGTCTCTGGAGAACAGCATCATCTCTTTTTTAGACCCATGCATGTGCAGTCATGTGTCACTGTGCAGTCAGGACAATTTTCAAATGGATTATCTTACTATTTAAGGCATCTCCTCCGTTTAAGTAAAAATATATATTATTTTTGACAACTCAGCCTATATGAAAAAAGGTTGCACTTGTCCAAAACAGAAAAAAGAAAATGTTGTTCAACTGCACAAAAAGCATGGATTGCAGTGATAAAAACTGTATATATGTTCGCATTCTAAATCTTAGAAGCAATAAAGGGGGTGAAAGGAATAAAAACTTGCCCTGCAGTCACATATGCAGACAGTTAAGATATCAGTTGTAACCAAAGCCCTGGTTTTGGTGCGCCTCTGGACCTGTGCGTCTGTGAGCCGTGTTGCGCAACATTTTGGGATCCTCACAAAATGTGTCTCTGTCCTGTTGTAGTCGAAGTTTGTGGTTGAGCACAAACAAACAGAGAGTGGGAAGTTTGCTGTGAGCCTTTGAAACTGCTGTAATGAACAAGCTGTTCCGCACGATTTGCAAATAATCCGCGTGTCAGTGTCATCTTTCTTATGCAAAGTAGCTGTCTCTGAAGGCGGATCTTTTGGCAGGTTAGACCGGGACGGAGGCTCCGACCAGCTCAGACGAGCGCTGCCACCAAACGCATCAACTGCCTGCTTACGGGAGGAGCATAATCTTGCTCGTTTCTGGGACACATTTACTATTATCACCGAGGATATTTATTTCACTTCTTTTGCTGACTGATTAATTGTTTCGGGTGCCTTGTGAGCAGCCATCCCCGCCGCATAAAGGAGTGGAGGAACATTATTTCTGTTGTTTTTCCAAGTTGTCGCACAAGGACTGAAATCGCACTGCTACACAGACAGATACTCCGGAAAAAGTGACATGAAACGCGAGGACGGACATGTGAGTCTTTTGGAAACAAGTAGGGAACAAATCGGAACACATACCCATTCTGTTTCATTCACAGTAGACTGATACGCACGGTGCGAGAGACTGAACAAGTAGCTCCAACACTACAGCCACAAACTGAGCGCTTGAAAGCATGGACCTGAACGCACGCTACTTCCAGCGAGAAAACGTTGTCGGACCAGTGCGGGATTTATGTTTTTATTAAACTCTCCAAACCTAAAATGAGGAAACGGTGGTCTTGCAACAGATAGTTGTGTAAGTTTTTTCCACATTGATCTGACACACACAAACACCAGCCAGGCTTCATCGCTGACTTTTTAATGAAAGAAACTTGTGTGTTGTGGTAGTGGTGAAAATTTGGCCTAATTTTTTTTTTTTAAATTAAGAGGGGAGAATGCGTTCAACTGTTAAACCGAGCCTCATCTATGTTCTACTGGTCCTGTGGAGCGGTGTGGATTCGGCCATTAGCTCAATAGACCCGGACTGGTCAGGAGAGGGGAGATGTCAACAGATCAACATCCCCCAGTGTAAAGACATTGGCTACAACATGACTCGCATGCCAAATCTTATGGGCCATGATGACCAAAAAGAGGCAGCAATAAAGCTGCAGGAGTTTGCGACGCTGATACAGTTTGGATGCCACAGTCATCTCAAATTTTTCCTGTGTTCACTGTATGCTCCCATGTGCACAGAGCAGGTGTCAAACCCCATTCCGGCATGTAGAGTTATGTGTGAGCAGGTCAAGCAGAAATGCTCACCTATCTTGGAACAGTTTAACTTCCCCTGGCCTGACTCCCTGGACTGCTCCCGGCTGCCGACCAAAAACGACCCAAACAACCTCTGCATGGAGGCACCCAACAACGGCTCAGACGAGCCTCCCAAAGTCTCCCACACCCAGCCTCCAGATTTCAGGCCACAGCGGCCTCTGAGCGGGCAGGACCTGCACCTTAAGGACAGCGGCAGCAAGCAGACGTGCAGCAATCCTGGCAAGTTCCACTTTGTAGAGAAAAGTGAGTCCTGTGCCCCCAAATGCTACCCCAAAGTGGATGTATACTGGAGTCAGGGAGACAAGCAGTTCTCCCTGGTGTGGATGGCCATCTGGTCCATCCTCTGCTTTGTCTCCAGCGCCTTCACTGTTCTCACTTTCCTCATAGACCCGCAGCGATTCAAATACCCCGAGAGGCCGATCATCTTCCTCTCTATGTCCTACTGTGTTTACTCTGTGGGCTACCTCATCCGACTTTTTGTGGGAGCCGACAGAATAGCCTGTGACAGAGACAATGGCGTCCAGTATATTATCCAGGAGGGTCTGGAGAGCACCGGCTGCACTATTGTGTTTCTCATCCTGTATTATTTTGGCATGGCCAGCTCCCTCTGGTGGGTTATCCTGACCCTCACATGGTTCCTGGCTGCGGGGAAGAAGTGGGGTCACGAGGCCATCGAGGCCAACAGCAGCTACTTCCACCTGGCAGCGTGGGCCATCCCGGCCGTAAAGACCATCATGATCCTGGTGATGAGGAAGGTGGCAGGGGATGAGCTGATGGGCGTCTGCTACGTGGGCAGCATGGATGTCAAAGCTCTCACAGGCTTTGTGCTTATTCCTCTCTCCTGTTACCTTATTATTGGCACTTCATTCCTGCTGTCTGGCTTTGTGGCCCTCTTCCACATTCGTAAGATAATGAAAACAGAGGGAGAGAACACGGATAAGCTTGAGAAGTTGATGGTTCGCATCGGGGTCTTCTCCGTGCTCTACACTGTCCCGGCCACCTGCGTCATCGCCTGCTATTTCTACGAGAGGCTCAACATGGACTACTGGCGCATCCTGGCAAGGGAGCAGAAGTGCGTGGACAGCAGCGGGCCAGAGTCAGACGAGTGCGTCATGAAGACTTCTATCCCCGCTGTTGAGATCTTCATGGTGAAGATCTTCATGCTGTTGGTGGTGGGCATCACCAGCGGCATGTGGATCTGGACCTCAAAGACGCTGCAGTCGTGGCAGAATGTGTTCAGCAGGAAGCTAAAGAAGAGGACGAGGAGGAAGGCTGCCAGTGTGTTCACCAGCAGCAGGCCTTACATCAAACCTCACCCATCTCTCAAGGGCCACAGTACTAAGTATGAGCCTACACGGCCCCCTCCAACATGTGTATGAGGTGGCTCTCTTTGTATAAACCCCAAAAATACTTGTAAAGCCCTTACCTAAATGAGACTTTGTAATCAGAGTGCCATGAAAAGAATCAAGGTTTATGTTTTATTTATGCAAACTGCATTGAAGATCATGCAACGTGGGTTTTTTTTTTCTATCTTGAGCCATCTCATGCAACAAGAGCTGCCTTTGTTTGAGAAAAAAATCTGCTACTCCTGGATTCACTTATCCTATTGGGGAACTTGGTAGAGAGAAAAAATCTTATTATTCCCCAGACAAAAAGAGTGGAATAAACCATTTGGATGTGCCATGGGGTTACTTGAATAATGTGCAATAGATGTTTTCCTTACAGGCAAAAAAAAAAGACACTTGTACTGTTAGTGACATATTACAGACAATGAAAGGACCCCATAGACAATGGAGGCAAATGGTCAGAGTTGTGTTTTGAGGCTTTTTAATGGAAATCGAGTCAGTGTCATATATGTTTGAACTGGAGTGAGAGCAGCTGTTGAAAAGCGCTCAGGACCTTACGAACTGCCCATTGTGAGGCAAATCCATGCCATAAATTAATCAAGCACTCGTTATTGAAAAGTTATTTGTACACGCAGTTGAGTTTTCCATGTTTTGTCTTTGCTGTTTTATAGCACAAGGGAACGTTTGTATATATTTCTAAAAACTTCAGATTTTATAGAAAAATTAATAAAACGTTCTAGTTTTAAATGTTTGTAAAGCCGGAATTGTGTGTTGCCACTGTGTTGTTCTTCCCTGTGTTGGAGTGAGTCTCCATTCTCATACAGCTGCTTAAAGCTTGTTATTTTTACTATTGCAGCACTTGTGCTTCTCACCCTCGCTATTTATCTACAGACAGTTTGTAGCAGTCATTTTAATACATCATAAAAATATTAACCTTAATTTGTGAATGTGATGGTATGTCAGAACGGTTTTAACAACATGTTTGGCCTTCAGAATAGCTTTAAAAATAATGGACAGACAACATTGCTTTGTCGATAACAGTCGACCAAAAGGCGACTAAAAGAGACATTTTTACGAGAGTAATAACTGATTGGTTTTATGGCCAGTTCAGACCAGCTCATAAATGTTGTACACGCACAGCATATCTCTTGCTGTGGAAAAAAAAAAACCCCCTGCACTTTTACATGTAAAAAAAGAATGTAACCATGCTTGACATGTTGGTGCTTAAGTCAACAGACACAGGAAGCATAAATAGCGGCATCTGTATTCTTGTTTTTTAATGTTCATAAGGAAACAATTGGACATTTATGTCTGTCCCTGTGTGGCTGCATCGAAGACAACTTAAAGCAAAATAATATGATGTAAAAGGATTGTCTATGGCCTTCCATTTGCTGTTTATATCCAATGCAATAAGGCAACAAAGTCACTTATGCATATAGTTTTAGATGAGTGAGTGAATTCTTAATATATTATCACATGTTAAGTCTTTGATTTGTATATCTTTGCTTCTAAGAAATTATCAACATTTTATTTCTCAGGTTTGGTTTAGTGGCTTTAATTTGTGCAATTAGAAAAGATACTATTTGATTAGAAAATTCACCTTGCAACAGTGTGCACAATTACTCCTGTTAGTCAACATTTCAGCCAATATTCACAAAGTGGTGATGTTATCAAAAGGACAAATGATCTTGACGGATGTGTTTATTTGACCAAAATGTCCAATGTTATAGCTGTGGTTTACATCAGAGTTTTGCTAACCTGTTCTCCTCACTGCCTTTATGCTGGATGCTTATATAACCTTTTGTATAGTTTTTCACCTCAGCTAAAGTGGATATACAACTTTATTTTAGTCCACTCTCCTCTCTCTCTCGGTCTCTCCCTCGCTGTGTTGTATGTGTCTGTGCGTATCAATGAAGGGGTTATACAATAATCCAGCTCTCATTCAGGACAGGATTAGACTGTTTGAAGGGTTTGACTTTGAAAAGAGGATCGCTGCAAACCAAAAATACAGAATATCTGTCATCTCCTCCCTTTTTATCAGCAAGGCATAGTGACATTTCTAAAGACACATCTGGCCTGTGTAGTAGTAGTAGTTACATATTGACTGAAGCAGCAAACAATACATTGTGTGGTATCCTGAGATGTTTGGTGTTAAACGATCCTCACACTGTCAACAGTTTGAAGGTACACGCTCTGAGAGCCACAAGTCTAGTCTTGAATCTAAGCTACGGCAATTGACTTTTGTCTTGGCAGTGCTGTCAAAGCAACAGGAAAACATGGATACTTAAAAGTCATTGACTACATGTACAAGTAGGCACACATATGCAAGAATATTGATAGATTAGTGAGCATAATAAGCATGAAGTTGTCCTTTTTAATATTTGAAAAAAGATGCAGTTTTGGAGCACAAGACCTTTTCTACCTTTTATATGCCTCACTTTCAAATCTTTTTGAGAGTGTAAAACCTATGGTAGAGAGTCGTCTCTGGTCTAATAAAGTTTCAGAAGTGTAGTAATGCTTTATCCCGGAGGGCATTCAAGTTCCAGCGTCAACCCAACCCGTTTTAACAGTTGAAAGCACATGACTCACAACCTTTATGTGGCTGAATCAAAGTCAGCCAGTGTCTATTGATACTCTGAGTTGCGAAAAAGGTGTGAGTGCTTCTGAGAGCTTCAACAGAGGCCACCTGGATAACAGTCCCCGAGGTGTCTGGGAAGGCTGTAAATATAAATGACAGTTACCACCCCCCTCCAGGGCTTCTTCAGCCAAGCAGGCTTCACTTCTCTTCTTCTCCTCTCTTCAAAGGGAAAAATACTGCTCAGAGCAAGGGCAAAGTATTGCTGGCAAAGTTTTTTTCTTTTTCTTTTTGGAAATCACTCAACTGTATGTATTGCTGGATTTAGGCTTTTTAAAAGTATAGATCTTATTTCATCAGATCACAGGAGTGTCTCTCGGCAGAGTGAAACATCTTCCGTCTGGTGTTGCAGATCATTAAAGGTTCTTCCTTGTGATGACACGTTTTATTTGACAAAGCGGGGAACCCCACCACAACCATATGACTAAGACTGATGAATCTCCCACATATCTCTAAACTCGAAATGCCATCACCCCACACTCATCCACTTCCTGCCTCTCATTCTTTCCACTGTGCCACACAGGAGATAGCAGTGTCGGTGTTGGCTTATGATGTGTTGACAAAAAGGAGCTTCTGCTTGTGATAAGTGTTGTTGAAACGGCATCAAACCATTGATAATTCCTTGATTTAATTTAATCTGACTGGTTTCGCCAGCTTTTCACGCTCTGTAATTGAGCTGATGTTAAGTGTCTTTGTGGAACCGAGCAGTATTACAAACATAAAGTTGAAATGACAGAACAATTAAGCCTCCTCTGCATGTCAAAGGCTGATTCGGGTTCAGAGGGAAAGCAGCAAGGAAAATCATTACCATTGAAAACCTTAAAACATGCTTCTACATCAATAGTACCTTCTTCTCTATGCTGTGTTGTTGTATGCAAGGCCGTGGAGGAACCTGTGCACCTTTACTTTGTCTTCTGCTTTTGCAAGCAGTCATATAGTTCTCTGACACAGTGACATAAATCAAGTTGCCGGGATGACTGGCGGCTGAGGCAGCTTCTCTTTGATCAGGCTTTGTGCAGACGCCCCATGTC
Organism: Macquaria australasica; assembly: GCA_005408345.1. NCBI lineage: Eukaryota > Metazoa > Chordata > Actinopteri > Centrarchiformes > Percichthyidae > Macquaria > Macquaria australasica. Next base: position 860,601 of record SEMN01000195.1, on the reverse strand, counting down.
TTCATCCTCAGCTGCTCCAGCAGCACCTGTTTACTAGTTCAGGCCTGTCTGTTTGGAAAGCAGTCCTTAGCCTCTCAATGTCATAGACTCATACATGACACACACACACAACATACACACAAAGGAATTTGGCTGGAGCTCTGGGGTGGGTGGGTTTCTTCCAACATGTATGCTCCTAATGCGCTAGACCCATACTGATTCTTGGCACTTGTTTCTCTTATTAGACAGCTGCTCTAAACGTAAAGCTGTTGCCTTTTGGAGAGTTCTGCCTCCTTTGACTGTACCAGAGAAGAAAAAAATAGTTGTTGCATCACGACAAATGAAACAGCTTTGTTTTCCTGCTAAAGAAGTAACTTGGAGTAAGAGGGTTATTGAAGACAAAAACTTTCCAGAGAGAGCGGCAAGTTTCACAGACCAAAGTGTTATCAGAGAATGCAATGAAAGCACCTTTTCATCCCTCAAGTTCTTCTGGTAGATACATCCAGAGTTCTGAGGATTATGGTTGAAGGAGGTGTGGGTGGGCTTCATGTTCAGAATTATCTGGGGCAACGTAAAAGTACAGTATATATGCCCAATCTGCAATAACAAGCCACGCTAACAGCTCACACACACACACACACGCACACACACACACACACACACACACCTCAGTTTGCTGTGGAGGCAGTTGTTCCCAGCCACCGCTGAAGGTGAGAGTAATTACATAAAAACCTGGCAACAATGAGTTCTCTGCCTGCAAGGCGGGGGCAGGGCACTTTTTCAAATGCATAATGAACTGCCTTGCAGGCCCTCTGCTGATCAAACGAGTGTTTGATAGTGGCTTTGGTTTGAAAGAGGACTGAATATGTTTATTTGCATGTGGAGAAGTGAGTGACTTTGAGGTGGAGATCAGGCAGATTAGTGTTAACTGACAGAGACCTGTGCAAACAGACACTCCCCCTGCATACAAGTGGGGCAGTGGTGCACTTCCTCGGAGGACTAGTTAGGCTGAATACAACATCAGACAGACCAGAGTGTGGCAACTCCTGCTACTTTGCAGACATTGTTCTCTTTATGCCAGCCTCTTCCCTTAAGCCTGACTCTCTTTTTTTTTATAGATTTTGTCTGATTTGGTTTGGTGCATGTGAAAGCACGCACACTGATAGCTGGCAAACTATATGAGAGTAACTGGCGGCTATTCAGCAAAGATATTTTCTTAGAATTAATTTTGAAAATTCCTTCACAACCACACACATCATACTGAAACGCAGTGCATACTGTGGAACATATGGAAATGAGATAACAGGTGCACCATATCATACCACAAAATCTCATCAAGATTCAACATTAGTTCAGGCAGTGCCATCATCTCTCTCTCACTGTAAACTTACTTAATATGCTTTTTTGTTCTATTACCAGACAAAACTCTTGTGCGTTAGATTAGAAGATCGACACCACTCTCATGTCTGTACGCTAAATATGAAGCTACATCCAACAGCTGGCAAGCTTAGTTTAGCATAAAGGGGGAAATGCTAGACTGGCTCTGTCCGAGGGTAACAAAATCTGCCAACCAGCACCTCTAAAGTTAGGATTTTGTTACTTTCAAACAGGGCCAGGCTAGCCGTTTTGACACAAATACATGTAGGAATATTGCTAAGCTAAGCTATCCAGCTGCTGGAAGTAGCCTTATATTATATGGACAGATACGAGAGTGGTATCAAGCTTCTCATCTAACTCTCTGCAAGAAAGGGAATAAGTGTATTTCCCAAAATGTAAAACTATTAACTCAACAACGGCGTGTAGAACATGGTGCACATGTTCTCAACCATCACAATGACGGATATTCAACATTCAACACAACACTGTCAGATGTAAGGAAGAAGTAGAGTAGCGTTGGCACCCATGCGCTGCAGCGTGACTGAGAAGGCAAGAGATTGTGTGGTTAGAGGGATTGTGAATAGTCTGGTGTCAGCTGGAAGCAAGGTCTTCCGCCATGGTGATTTAACAGCAGACTCTGATCTGCCACCTTCCTAATCCACACTGCAAGGAGCTCTGATTATTTTAAAACACAGCAGAATTACAGGAGTGGGGGGGCGGCTTTCCTTTGTCAGTAGACATTCTCATACAGACACCCCCACACATATACAGACACACAAATATACAATCGTGTTTGTGTTGATGCTCATTTCTTAGCAATTCAGATGCAATGATTTGCTTCAGAAAATTAATGCCTACATAAGTTGCATCACATAAAGCACTCTTAACTGCATGTATGTGTGAGTGCATGTGTACGTGTGTGTGTGTGTGTGTGTGTAAACATGCTCCTGTTTGTCACATGTAAGTGGCGTCTTTCAGAGATGTTATAAAGGCAGTGACAGGATTGATGGTGGCGTGGAGAGAGCAAGCACGACAGGAGACTGTCTACATGTGTATATTTTTCCGTGTACGTGAGTTTACAGACAGTAAAGTAGCTATAGAGGGATATACAGAGGGAGAGGGATGATGATGGATCTGGCAGGGCTCATGAACACCGCTGGGAGAAAATGCCTGTGGTTCAAAGACACTCTCAGCAAACTTAACAAAGAAAGATGGCACAGAGGGGGAGAACATGAAAGGAAACTACACAATCATCTCTCACATAAACTTGGAGAAAACATCCTGGCCCTGCTGGCAGAATATACTGTATGCAGACATTTGACTATTTTTACATAAATTCAGTGCAATGGACAGCAAGATACACAATAGCACTACTAGTACTACCCATTTAATAATGACTTACTAACAAAACTACTACTAGGTACTACTGTAAATTCCCCCAAAAAACTCGCAACTGTGCATGAATGTCTCATACTTCCTAAAAACACATCCACCCCTTAAATGTGGGCACGCAACCAGAAATAAAATGCTATGCATTGTATCCACATATTACTGAGTAATTTTACTATCCAGTAATGAAATCATTAATGATGACTTATCTTTAATCCTTTAATCTAATTTAAAGGAATAATTTGACATTTTGGAAAAGATACTTTTACGCCTTAATTCTGTACAGTAAATATGTAGCTGTAACCTGCAGCTGGTTGGCTTAGCATAAAGACAGGAAACTGGGGGAAACAGCCTGGTTCTGTCCAACAGTAACAAATTCTTAACTTTAGAGGTGCTGGTAGGTGTTTTTTTTACCTTTGGACAGAGCCAGGCTAGCTGTTTCCAGTCTTTGTGCTAAGCACATATTAACCATTGCATATTTACCTTACAGACATGTACAGTGGTATCAATCCTCTTATTGAACTAATTTTTCCTTTAAAAGAAGTATAGAAGTAATAGAAGTAATATAAAACTGAAACACGCAAGTAAAGTACAAATATGTCAAATTTGTTCTTAAGTACTGTACTTGGGTAAATGTACTTTGTTCCACCACTGAAAACAGCACATACTGTGCACAAGAGAAGTTGTATTAGAGATCTTAATTCCAATCTATGAACACACGATGACAGCAGGAAGAAGCAAACAAAACATGATACAGTGTGTGTTTTTGCATCTGGCTTGCACATAGTCAGCTGTGGTGTTCAGTTACTTGGTGTCTCTACAATTAGTATTTGCAATTCAAAGTCATGTTTTTATACGTCATAAAATTCAAGGCAACACAACTATGCTGTTTGTCAGCTTGCTTGCGTTTTTTTTCCTGCTCAGGTTTTGGCCAGATTCTCTTTGGTATGGCAAAACTCATTGCAGAGTTTCTTTTTTTTTCTTGGGGAATCAAGTTAAAGTGAACGGGCACGCTGAACACATAACATGTGTTGCTCTACAGCAGTCCAGGACAATGTCCCATTTAGCTCCCAGCTTGCTTTATGCAGTGACAGGACTGGAAGCAATTTGGGATAAGTATCGAGGAACAGTTGAGGAGATGATAAATGACTTTATTGTTGGGTTTTGCGACTGTATCTGATACCAGTGCATGTGTTCCTTTGAGTAATCAAGCTATAGCATGGCAAAAGAATCTCGGTTTCCTGGACACTGGTGGCGGGCCAGATTGTCTGGTACTGATAATAGTAATGGGAGTGATGGCAGCAGCAGCTAATATGCACAGAGAAGGGGTCAGGACCCACTTATCTGGCCTGAGTGGAAAATAACGGCTTACTTAAAGGGCCAATCTGCGATTCCAGTATGACAGCCCAGTTGAAACGCATTTGCCCCACTGCTGTCTTTGTTTACATAGTGACTTGCTGGCTTTGAGACATTTTTTCACACTGAAATTTATTTCCTGAGTTTTTGATGTGAGACTTGAGGCTGCTCGAGGTTTGTTTATGTTTGTAAACATGTCAACACTTGAATAAAATGCGCTTGTATTTTTAGTTACGATGGGTTAGGAAAGTTTCCAAAAGATTTACTTCATTCTGCATGTCAAAGTCTTCAAGAACAGATGTGAGCAGAGCCAGGATTTACATGGCCAAATAAAAAAAACTGATTGTAGTCCATAAAACAGCTGTCATAAGTACAAGAGAGGCCCACGCCAAAGGCATGTCATTGCACTCTGTGGTAAAGGGTGTTCCACAAAAGCTTGCAAACTATGTGTCCACATATTTACTGCACAACACCTGCACAGTATGCTTATGAATGTTCATAATACAGTGTTATCATAAGCAAGAATGGTGGACATGGAAATGGGACTAAATTTAACTCTGTTTGATCACTGCCTCGGGTCACGGACAACACTTTGAACTAACATGGCTAGATTCACAAAACAACATAAAGACAAGCCTCTGTTCTTCTGCTCTTCGAAGGAGGGAAAGGAGCACTGCTGCAGACAACAAAATGTTCTATTAAGCAGGAAACACATGACTTGATGTAGATGGGAATTGAATTGATGGGTGGCGCTGCTGTAGGAATGCTGCTCTGGTTGCAGCCAGTTTGCTCTTGTGCCTGAAAAATGTCTTTTGTTTGTCTGCTATCAAAAAGATTTCTAGCACAGTGGTTCCCAGCCTTTTTTATCTGACGTACCCCCTCATCCCGGTCAGACGTATCCTTATCAAGTATATACATTGACCCTACAAATCATGTTCCAAATGTGTTTGCATTCAAGTTTGCATTTTTACTGCAACTTTCAATCATTTACCCATTACTTTTTGCTAATTATTTCAAGCATTTATCAATTAATTTGAGCTAACTATCCATTACTTTCAGCTAATTAGTTCAATTGTTTATCCTTTACTTTTAGCTAACTATATACGTTTCTTCTTGCTTGCTAGCTAGGTTTCATGCAGTCTCTATGGCAACATATCACTTTAATGTGTTACAACTAATTCAGGTTGGTAGGAAGTGTGTCCTGCGCAGGTAGTCTATTATAGCTAGCTTACTGGTTATTATTGTGACAATACAAAATTTATTTTTATATAAATCATAATTAAAATAAAAAATAAAAATTAGCTGAACTACTCCACAATCTTTCCATGTACCCCCTGTTAGCTGCTGGTTGGGAATCACTGCTCTAGCAGGCAAGAAATTAACTGAGGCGACTTTAAACTGGAAGCAGGAATGCATGTGCTCATTAAGTGTTGTTTAACCCTGTGGAAACAGTCTTTCTGGTCTGAATGCAGCAAGAGGCTGGAAGCAGGTCAGGAGAGGTCAGAAAGGACAGCGAGAGCTTCTTATGTGAGTCGGACACTTTTGAGGACCACTACAAGGGGCACTGAGTCAGTTCATTGATATTCAAGGATTTGACCCGCTGACAACAGGGATGTCACTGAGGTTAAGACAGCCGTGCCTCTCCGTATTGTGCCGGGCCGAAAAGCCAGGGAGTGCCCCCCCCCCTCTGCGCGGTTGTCATGGAGAGGAAATCAGTCCGGCAGCACTATGTCACACTCATGTGGGCACATTCTCTCTTTCTTCCTCTCTTTCTTTTCTTTCTCTGACTTTCTATCATGCTGCTTCACCGAGGGGGCTGCCAAAGAGAGCTTTCTGTCCACTGACAATGCCTGGTGTGTCATGGACATCCCCATACATATACAGTGCAAAGAGGAGCAGGCTCTGAAAGTCCAAGGGCTTCCCTTCCCAATAGACGTGGCAAAAGATATATTTCCTCTCTGTTGCGGGTTCAGAGTGGGTGTTTTGTATCCAAGGTCAGGTGGTGAATCCGCGCTGCAGGTCACCAAGTCCAGATTACCACCAATCATATTTCATCCCACAGCTGGAGTGAAGGACTGTTGTACCAGTTACGCCTCATGCCAAGTGAGCTGGTGTCATGTGCATTATTACTTTGAGCTACTATTGTATCCTTACACTAGTCTGCTTAATAGTAATGGACCACAGTAAAATAACCACAAGTAAAGCTCACTGATAAGAGCAAAGATCAATCAACAGAAATTCATTTGATTCACTTGCAGAGCATACGTTCTTTATAACCTTACTGTGTCTTCTAATGGAAAACAATTGACTGATGTCTGGCGCTGCGCTGTCTTGTTGTCCTAGAGCCAATGTCAAGGAGATTAGGCTGAAGGGAAAATTGCAGCTGTATTTAGCGGTAGAGCTGGCGAGTCGCTGCTCTCAGGTGATGGGGCATGTCTGTGCTTCACCCTATCTGAACCTGATGCGGTTGGCAGTGTAATTACAGAGGTTAGGCATAAATCACAGAGCAAGAGGTTGGAGAGAAGGAGAAAGAGAGGGGAGAGAGAGAAAGTAAAGAGAGAGAGACTAGTATAGCCTCAGGGCCACAGGAGGCCCTGACACTCAGAAACATACTGATCCCTCCTAAATGCTCTCCCCCTCAGTCCCTTCTTTTACTTTCTGTCTTTCTTTTTTCTTTCTCTCGGCGCTTCCACACACTCAAACACAAACACACACACTTGCAGTCTGTCTCTCAGGGTTCACATCCTTCCTGTGGCTGTGGCAGTCAGACTATTGTGGGTCCTTTACTGGTCCTGTGGGTTCCTGATTACACCACACTCCTTCATCCAGTACACATTAAAGCAGTAAGCACCAGACCACAGGAAATAATGGTTGTGACTGCTGATGTGGACCTATGCCACTCTTCTTGTTTCCATGTCCCTCTAAAGGGAAATTTTAGATTCTCTACAAAATGTGTCACAACCAGCGTCATAGCCAAGACCGGATTTATCCACATTTTATTTGGACAATATACTCCTCTCATATTTTTGGCAGACAGACAACTTTAGGAGAGAAATAGCACACGGTATGCTGTATACCACTGTGGTTTTATAAGTGGTAAGCGTAAGCTTAAAACGTTATGGTAATTTAATGGTGAAATAAGTTGATGCTATCATAAAATTTCAATTATTTATACTGTTTCATATTTAATTCTGTGTTTAGCTGCAATACCTCATCAGTTATAGTTTAATATAAATGCGCATTTTTGCCTTTATTTTGAAGATGGACAGTAGTGAGGTGACAAGGAAAAGGAGAAGGGGGAAGGATATGCATCAAACGTCCCAGACAGAATCAAGCCGGGGACATTGCGATCACAGTACATGGTGTGCATCATAATCACTAGGTCACCAGGACACCCCACCACATCTTGTTATTATTATTTAAAGGGACACTTCAGCACTTCCATAAAGTTGAAATTGAAGTCAAAATTGAAGCAGCAGAAGCCGAGGTATCCTGACTTTTAGTCCCTATATAAGTCAAGCTCTGGATCCTACATTTTGGATAATGCAACTTGATAGCATCTGTCATTAGATTGTGACATCATCAGGGTTATTTTTACAAAGATCCCTCCGGAGCCACAGAAGACATTATACAAATGTTTTTACGGGGTGAGTAGTACTCCTTATGCAACAAGTCCTCCAAATTAAAAGACAAAATATTGTACATAGTTGGTCCATGCCCTCCAGAACATCACATAGAAGCATTTTCTGATCGGGCGCCCCTTTCGGCAAGACAACATTGCTGTTTCAAAAATAAAACTGTCCTATGATGTGAAAACACTATTGTTGAAGATGCCCTGTGGAGTTTTCTTGTAAACAAACAAAAGTGTTACTTGCATTGTGTGAATTCTTGAGGTCTAACAAATGTGTAGAATGCATTTCCTTCATCATAAAACACTGGCAAAGCAGATTTCTTAAGTATTTTAAATCAATCATTGCACAAAAACGACTTGGTTAGGTTTAGGGAAACATCGTAGCACTAGTTCGTAAAGGTTAGAGGACCTTCGTTGTCATGGTTATAATAACAACCATGTGATTAAGGTTAGTGAATGACTGCGAAACCCACATTGACTGCCGTTAGGAAATGGTAAACAGCGGTCTGACGTGTTAAAGTCAGACGTTTTATTGACCTAACTACCCACCCCGACCTGCTCCCTCTGGACTTTGTCGCTCTATAACAACGTGACACTACTTCCTCCTTTGCTCCCGGCGGACAAGAGTCATCATTTCTACGGCCACGTTGTTTTTGGGCATTTGCTGAAATGACTGACGCTCTCATTTTTGAAAGAGGACAGTGTGCCTCATGACAAGTAAACTGAACTTCATGTGTAAAATCAGTGGAGTGCCCCTTTAAAGAAAACAAAACACACACAAAAAAAAATCTTCAAACGAAGAAATGTTTCTCATATTATTATAATCACCAGGGGAAGAAATCACTCTCATTCATGTATATGTAGTAAAGATAACTGGCATACGATCCTCATTGTATTCACAATGGAAAAGACCTCTTCTGAATACATCCCATAAAAGCAGCAAAAAAAATGCTTGATCAGTCAAATACAGTGCATTAAAAATAATGTTTAGAGGAAGTCTTTGATCTTGATCTCTTCGTGCTTCCCATAGGGGGAGAAGACTTTTCAAGATCTTTAAAAAGAAATGAGAAAGAAGAAAAGAAATCTCCTGACAAGCTCTAAATGTGATGATGTTACAGAAGCATACTGTGGGTCACAAACACAAACCATTAGGGCTGTCCAACCCTAATGTACGGCATGTTTAGATATGACTTGATTGATAATAGGAATATTTTAATTTTAATATAATACAGTCAACAATAAACAAAATACAGTCAGCTGTTATTGAAGGAAGCCGGGAATAAGAGAACCAATTTCTTTCTGACTGGCAGTCAGCTGTACGTTTCCTCTATATCAACAAATCTGACATTACCCTTCTGTTCAACATGCAATATCTTATGCTGGAGGGAAAATCTATAGACTGCCACTACAAAGTCCACTTAGTCTGAATCATTTCATCCTTTGAGCTGTGAAATAGATTGAAATGGGGAGTTTGCAGCCAGCCGAATTAGGACATATGGAAATTAACATATCTCCGGCGCAGCTGCAAAGTGCTGCATCCATATCAGACAAAGATGTAGGCACTGCACTCAAGGTGCTTTTCATGTAAAGATAATGTTGCTAAGAAGACAATCAACACTTCTCATTGCGTTGAGAGCCAAAGACCATAATGTGGCTTCCACTGATCCATAAAATCATTAACAAGAAGCTTTTAACAGGTTCCAAGGACCACGGCTTACTTTTTGAATAAAATATAAACAAGGGAAAATATCAAACCCATTAATCTTTCATTAAGCTCGCCGGATAAAAAAGAATCGCTTAAAGTATCATTCGTTACCATCACTGTGAGTGCAAAAGCCCCCTGCTAACATCAAAGGCTTCTCAAAGAAACAGAGCGGGAGAGAGTCAGTTAGCTGAATTTGGCTGAGAACCAGCTCGTGGTTGGGTTTTAATTTCGACTGACTCATAATGGAAAGGAAATGGGGACCCGGTCTGTAATGGTTTTTGTGGCATCAAGGCCTTTTTGAGCAAGCACTCGCGTAAACAATGCGCTGCTGTTATTAAAAGAGCCACGGATCCAGACTGGATGTTGACAAAGGTTGAGAGCTCATCCTCGTCTTGCACAAGTCTTTGTGTGACTGAAAGATCAGAGGCTTCTCATGGCCGAAGAATGGGGAGACTCCTTTTCATATACATATACTACACACACACACACGAGCACACACTCGTGCAGCGGGCGGAGGAGGAGTAGGAGTGGTTGGCATATTTGTGAGGGCGATGTAACATCACTCTTTAGGAACAGACTTCTCCTGCTTTGTGTGTTTGGGTGGGGCATCTTGGCGCTGCAACTATTTTGCAACTCTTCTTTCATAAAACAATTAGAAAATACAAACGCAACATGTTGGAATTTCTTTATGAAACCATTTTATAGATGCTACCACTGTTTCTGCAGAAGTAGCTGTTGTGGTTCATGACACCTTCAACAAATAAGTACTTTAGAACTGGCCATTGAAAGACAGATCGGCCACTGTTTACCTGAGAGAAACATAATGCTGCTCTTGCTGACATCCTGTCTTTTCTATTAGCTCGCTTGCTTTCATTTGAAAGTACAAAAACAGCCTGGTAATAATGCCAACTAGGTTAATAACATGCAGTGGATTAAGGTTTTAGTATAGCTCTGCACTGCTGCTATACTAAAGAACTGATTTGCCAGGGAATAAAATAAACCTATCCCAACGTATCACGTATTGCATCCTCGTGCTGAGGCACCATCAAAATACAGTGAAACATTCATTTCTGTCTACAGTACACAAAGCGAGCAAAGAAGCCTTCAATTGACTTCAGAGGCCCGGTATATTACATGAGTTAGTCATGGCTCATACTGAATTAAACATGGGAAGAAGAGTTTCTTTTTATCTACAGCCAAAGTGCTAAATCTGACCACTGCAACCGATACTCGCCCAAATCCTCCCTTTGATAGTGAAAGCGTAGGAGCTTCAAATGTATCAGTTTGTCCTCATTTTTTAATGGGTTTTAGTCACAAACACTGGTTGATGTTTGCAGCTGAAAACAAAATTATATAAAGCACTCTTTTCTGCCTTGTTCCCTGCAGAGCAAATGTGTAATAGTTACGTTTTGGTTACTCATACATATCTGTATTTATTCTTTGTTTCCTGCACAGGTAGATTTAATCAACCAACAGCAGGGTGACAGTTTCCCTCCAAATCATCTCTGTTAGGCGCAATAATAATTACATTGGACATGAAGAGACAGGCTTTTGTGATCTCCCACTGTTCTTTGGAGTTGGATGATAGTTAGATAACGCTCTGTTCATCTCAGAGATGTCACAGACGTGTGTTTTTGGTTGTGTGGGACTCATCTTTGCTGGTGTGGAGTGGTGATATTTTTGGACAAGCAAGGATGAAAGCCGAGGGTCCTGTGGCTAATGAGATACCGAGGCAGTGGGAATGGTGGTTTTAATTACTGCCCAGGACTGGTCTAAAGGGGGTGATTGCTGAAGAGCATGCTGAGTGTCCTAGGTTGGGAGTTCAGACCGATGCCAGTCATGCTGTGCCTGGCTGCCTTTGATGCTCACTCCCCTCTGCTTTATTCCCACATTGTGCTTATTAGATTCTTTGCTGCTGATGCTTCACTGCACCTTTGTTCAAGCCAATGCTTTGGACAAAGAGAGGCATAACCACTGAGATTTCAACTTCAAACCCCCAGAAAGTTCCAGTGATGCAGAAGGCAACTTAATCTTTTGTGGAAATTAAATCTGCAGCGCTCCCATTGTGCGGTGGCTCTCGGGCACAGAGGAGATGGATGGTGAGTTTGCTCGGCAGAGACGGTGTGATATTTATTGTCAAAGAATCTGAATGCAGGAGTCCAAGGGTTAGTATCCAACCATGTATGCAAACTAAAATGAGCGCTTAAAATAGGAATTGCTTCTGAAACAATGAAAACTGAATCGAGGAAGATTCCTTCCCGCTGTCTGCTCACATTTCAGGGGAAGAAATCTACAGTAAATTCACACGCAGGCTGTGAGTCCTCCGTCTCCTCGGCTGCTCCCAGCAGGAGGGTGTTGCTACGTGTCTGCTCTCTGTTCTCCTGCAGCCCAGCTGTGGACCAACCCTTGTTGACTTTTCAGAGATCACATGGCATCCTCACTGTGGCTGGCTCCGAGGGGGCTCTGCCTCTGCAGGACTCTGCTATGGTCAGCACAGGCCTCCTTCTCCTCCTCCTTCTCCTGCTGAAAAAAAAAGGTTGGGCTGGCTAGCGTTTGAACACACCATGCATATTCACAAACACAACATTTTAAAAATTCTTTCATGCAGCAGTCATATGCTGCCATTACTTCCTCTTAGCAAACTGGCAAACTGACAAATGATTGATCATTTCTTTACTTTACTTTTGTTATTGTTTACCGTCTACCTTTACTGTATTCAGCAGACAGATTCGTGCAATCAAATCTTTTTCTACCCAGATTTCCTGTATCTGTTTACACAAATAATCTTCAACAAGTCAAGGCCACCAGCCAAAGGTTTTTGTTATCAAATGAACAGGAAACGGTATTTGCCAAATAAATGGAACCTGAATGGGATATGTCCTTGGCACTCAGGCTAGCAGGAAGTGTAGATAAGGGGTTGAATCATGATGAGCGTGTGTGAACCCAGTTAGTATTTTGGTTTTTATAGCAATTCAGCCACAGTGTGTGTGGTTTTTTGAAGGATTATTTTTAGCTGTCTGGTTTGCTAGAAAGTGTTCCTGAAAGACATAGAAGAGAAAAAAACGGATCATACAGTGTGTGACAATGAATACGAGCCTGATTTAAAACCTTCACATCACAGGTACATACTGTTCCCTATTCCTGGCCTATAGCCTCTGTTCAGGGTCATTCTGACCCACAAGCTCTTGTCGTGTGTCCTTTGCCAGATACTTTGTTGCCCATAGTTTCAGCTTTCCCATGGAAAACATGGAAACAAATTGATTTAAAAGGAAACAGTCATAATTAAAACAAGAAATCAACATCAAATCAGTCCCATACGCTGAGCCAATATTACTTTACCACTTAGACAATTTAGGATATTGAGTTTCCCTGTAAATATAAATATACTAGGGCTTCAAAATGTAAAGAACATACAGTAAAACATAAATGGTGAACAATTAGCGACTTCTTTAAAACTACAATACCAGCAACTTCTTATCACTTAAATTAGTCCACTTGCTTTGGATAATGCTAATTTCCCATCAATCAGCAGACAGGTAGTGCAGGTTATGAGGCATGTAAAGTATGGTCATGCTGTCACTAATTGTATGGTTGGAATAAGTATAGTGCTATTTCAAACATTAGGTGATGAATTTAAGTATGTATGTAATTAAATGTCCATTGGAGCCACAATGCCGCAGAAAAGCTGTTTCGTAATTAATTTGTTTCCAATAGGAAACAAAGAGAAATATATATTTTTTAACTTTAATCATTTAATCATTTAGGACAACAAACGTTTAAATGTAGGAGAAACTTAAATGTTTTGGGGAAGAAAATCATCTCTTATGCTTTTTTTTAGAATCTGCTTGGAAATTATTCTACTACTTCTGATGGAGGTCTGCTATTGGAAGTGAACCTCATTGATTTTGACAACACCAACTGTGCACAACCGCTAACAAAGCCAGAAACTGTTTTGGTGTTTTCTGTCTTCATTATAAATAGAACACCGGTTTGTTTAAGATTTAACATACTGTATGCTTTGGTTTGACTGCTTATTCTGCATTGGCTTAGAAACTCCATGGTGCAAGTGTGTGTGTGTGTGTGTGTGTGATGCAGTGCCTGCGTCTTTTTAAGGGGGAACACACTGATGCAGAGCAGATTAGGTTCCACGGCAGGCTAGAGAATAATCTAATTTTCCTAACCCGCTTACTGGTATCATGGCACGGTAGATCCTTATTATTCAGAATCCCCTCTTGTTCTAGTTTAGCAATCAGGAGTTCAAGCGTAATGGAACCACTGTGATTTATGTAGAACGAAAGCTTTCATCATGTTTTGCTTTTAATGTTTCAAACAGGAAGTGTGGTTGAATGCTATGAATATCATAGAAATACTATGTATTAATACAGAAACATGTTCCTGACAGGGATGGTGACGACGACGATGACATCCTTGGTTGTGATGATAATAATGTAAGAATGAAGGGTGTGTATTTTGTGTGTGTCGCCAGTTTGATATACTAACTGTGTTGCATGTTTCCTTTCATCAGCTTTGGGCCGTAGTATCTCACAGAGCGTGATTAGCGTAAGCGTGGAATCCACGCCGCTGGGGGCTGCAGGGCAAGCTTGAAGCCTAAAGCGCATTCATCAACGTCCCTGGCGGGGTGCACCTTTCTCAGCCTCACACCGCTCAGCTTGCAGCCACGTTTTCGTCTTTTTCTTTCATTTTTACTCTTTTTTCAATGGCCTTTGTTGTTTTTTTAAGAGATAGCGTGGTTTTTGAAGAAAACTTTTTTTTTTCTATCAAAGCTATTACAGTACAGGACCCTTTGTGTCAGGTGCATATTGTTTGGCATTTTGAAAACATATTATTACTGTGTGTGTGTAATGTTGAATTGCATCTGTAACTGTTTACACGCTCACAGACAGATACACCATAGTGGATTTCTGTGTCTCATGTGGCTCTCGGTGGGACTTCCCCTTTTTACCCCACAATCAGGCTTGATGACACTGATGTCTCTGCCTTTTTCTTCATCTCCCCTCAGTCTTCTTTTAGCAGGTAAACAGTGACTGAAGCAGGTCCTCCCAGACTGGTCCCTCAGGTCTGAATCTGTAATCACTCTTAGATCTCAGACATGAAAGACTTGCGTACATCTCCCCAAAAATGCCCTCTGAGGTGCCAAGTTCTGCTTCAAATGGTAGGATGTGGAGAAGAGAGGAAAAGTCTGGGAAGAAATAATAGCTCATGATCAGGTACCTCTTAAAAGGAGTGCATATAGGAATTTTTAACTTTGTAAAAGCATTCTTAAGACTTTCATATCCAAATCATACATTTTTCATCATGGTCATATATTAAACTTGACAAGAAAGGGAATGATCAACTCCATACACAAGACCATCTTAGTCTTGGAGCAAGCTAGCATGTCTTAATTAATTGCAGACATCATCATAAAAGGGTCATGATTACAGAATCAATCAATTATGGTCTGTCAGTCAAACAAACAAAACAAAACAAAACATGGTCATACTTTATTTTCATTGATACCCTCAGTCTGAATCCATTAAGGCCTTACTTACAGGCCTACAGGCCCCCTTAAGGCTAATTTCTTATCTTAGCATTTATATCTTCACTTAGTTTACCCACTGTTTAAACCTGACATAAACTTGTATGATGTAAATTCACCATATTATTTATTATAGATCGGCTAATAATGTTCACAAACTGGAAGTTATATTTAACCCTTTCATTTTCTACATTACTAATTATGATCAATGACAAGAAGTCAAAGTGACACTTTGGGTAAATGTTCCTGCTATTATTGTGGTTCACACTGAGCTGAGTCCCGAAAAGCTCAACTTGACATTCCTTATTTTGTTGCTGATTTATAAAACAACAACATTATGTGTATCAGTGCCCTGAGTTTCATCAGAGACTCAGTGAAGCAGGTGTTGGTAACCCAGACAGCCCGAGTCTGTATATTTACTTCACGAGCTTTGCTGCCATCTAGTGGTCGCAATTGAGATCGCACTGTTTAAAAAAATGCACACACAACAGCGCTGGATTAAACGGATCACTGCGCTTGAAAAAGTAGTTCTAAAGCTTTTCTGGTTCATTTTTTTCAGCACCCCTTCAATAACGTCTTTATTATGTTCATTCTGAACAACTGCACTTGTAATAGATACTAATGCCTAATGTGAACTGAAGAAGTGTTTGATGAAAGGCAAAAACAGTTTACAAGCGTATTCATGTTCTCAGTGAAGAGGCCTATAACTACATTGACGCTGCAAGTCCTCATGCACCTGTGGTAAACTTTATTCGTTGGGAAAAGAAATTTCCTTCAGAGGTGAGTATGCCTGTTAAGATTTATATAACATATGTTGATATTGACATTACACTTTATGCGTGAATCTGATTTCTTCACCAATTTAGATTTAATCAAAAGCATACCACTTTTAGTCAGTCAGTGAGGTCTTAACGTTAGCCACCACGTTTGTTAACTATCGCTAATTAAGTAGCTAGCACTGCTAACATTAATTAACGATAGTTAGCAAATCAGTCTGCTAACTGTAACTTAATTCAATCCGTTAAACTCAAAATTAACTTGCTTAACGCTTAAAATGTAACGTGTCATATCCTGCAAAAGGAAAAAGATTTAATTTGGCGGTAACTTTTTTTAGCACGCTTCCATTAGTCGGCTTTAACATGGACCTAGCTGGTTGGGCCACGGTTGTCTTCATTAGCAGAGTAAGTCTGGGTTATAATTTTTTATCACAGCAAATAATGTTGCTTCTCTTGACGCTTTCAAGTCTTAGTTTAAGTTAGTTAGGATGAGTTATCAGAAAATGTTTTTTTTTTTCTGAGTGTGTTTAGTTCATTGGCGTTAATTTTGCATTAATGGTAGAATGTTATTTTTAAACAGGTTTAGCGTTTGAGATCGTGTGAAAATGACTGGTCGGGCACGAGCAAGATCGAGAGGCAGAGCACGTGGTCAAGAGACTGCGGCACCTGGAGCGGTAAGAGGAGACTTAACGTTTTTATATCTCTGATTCTTGTTTGATGCAGAAATATTTAGGACCATGTTCAGGTGTATCACTATTACAGTAATCATTTACTTGCTTACTTCTAGTGATATCTATCTAGTTGTGTAGATTTTTTTTTTTTGGCTTTATTTGCGCAGGTTTCCAGACATGTCTGAGATTTCTGTTGCCATCCAAATTAATTGGAGATGAAATGAATGTAATTTTGGTTGTGGTGCTCAGCAATGAGACCTGACAATTGCCACTGTTGCAGAGGATGATGCACAGACCATACTATTCACTTTTTTACAGAAGAAACGGTCCCCAAATAAATTGTTGACAGCGTTTTCCTTTAGGTACAGCTTTGTTGCCTCTGCCTTTATGAATATTTGAATATCTCAAATGGCACACAATGGCAAGCAATACCAGACCACAAGAGTTTGATATTTATAAAACTTTTTCAGAGATTAGAAGTACAAATTTTTTTTTGTGCATCTTGTTGTTCCAATGTAAAATTAATGAGAGAAGACACTAATGCACATGTGTAGTGGGCTGCAAACCAAGAATAGGAGAAAAAAAAACCTTTGTTGTGTGAGCAACCTTTATTGGAATGAACGTGCTCAATCTTGGTAAATAGTATCCAGTTATCTTAGTATATCAATGCCTTAATTCTACTTGGAGACTTGAGCAAGGAAGGATACACCACTTTATTGGAAGTCTGTTGCACAAAATGTAAATGGACAATTGAAATTCCGCATATTCAGCTTCGTTTAAACGGTGCCCTCGATAATGCATATAATAATAAAAGTAATTAGCAGGATGCTGAAAATGGTAAACGCAACTATCCAACTTTTTTCTTTCTTGAAGAGCCAGGCTCGAGAGCCTGCACCAGCGGCTGCCCCACCCTCAGAGGGAGAGCTGGTTGGTAGAGGGAGGCAGAAAGGTGTTCCAGGACCCTTTTCTGCAGAAGGTACAGTCAAACACAAAGTCATAAGATATTTGTTTTATGTTAAATGATCTTGGCTATTCCTTGCTTTTGAAAGTCTGCGTGGAAATGCAATTAAAAATGTGTATTCACACAAGTCTTGCAGAGAGGTGCAGTTTATGCAATGTATTTCAGCACATTGTCTGCACCTTCTTCAGACCACTAGCAAAATTAATCATGGCCAGGAGGGGAACTGGGTATTTCAAACCAGGAGATAAAAAACAAAACAAACTTTAGAAAATAGGCATACACTGGGCTTGTGGCGTATGGACACTACCTGCATTGTGGTGATTAGTTAATTTTACTTGCCAGTTAGTTGAACATTTCCTATGCCTATTGAACGTTCACAGGACTATAAAGTGTGCAAACTACTCCCACTGTCATACAATGTATTACATTTTGGAGTTCGTTTTTTGCATCACAATGTACGCAAAGTGGTCCTGACGGTCTGAAATTGTTTTTATTAGCTGTTCTGCAGATTTCAGCCGGATTTCAGCAAGTGAAGCTGGGAGAAAGAGGTGGACGCCGCCGGGATTTTCACGATACAGGGGTTAACACCAGGCAGGCTATGGAGCATGTTAAAGAATCAAAGTCTGGTCTGTCATCATTGGAAATTGATGTACACTAACACATTCACCACACGTACATTTTATAAATTGTGGAGGGGATTGTAAATTACTCACTAAAATTGTGTGTGTACTTCATCAGGAACATCTGGTTCTGCCATTCAGTTGACATCAAACTACTTTCGCATCCTGTCCCGCCCTCAGTGGGTTCTGTATCAGTACCATGTGGACTACAAACCACCAGTGGAGTCTCACCGCCTGAGATCTGCCCTCCTCTTTCAACATGAGGAAGCACTTGGCTCAGCGCGAAGCTTTGATGGAGCTCTGCTTTTTCTGCCTCACAGGTTGCACGGCAAGGTGATCTGATACTTCAAATGTAAAACATTTAGAAGATGTAACAAATTGAAGATGCTGAATACGGATTTAAGAGGAAAAAAACCATTAAGGCTAATTGCACTGTTGGATGGTTACCAATATTTTGTAATGTGGAGAGTTGCTTGCACCCTACTAGATCAGAGTTGGCTGACCAATCAATTGAGACTGCATCATTAGAGCCCCATTCTGTCACTTACAAAGCTAAAATCAATCAGCTCTACAGTGAGTTCCTGTATACCTTCTGAAATCACCAGTTTGGCTAAAATTGGTTTAATTTGCTCAGCCTGCCCTTTGTGCAAAAAAATACGTGTAATTTGATTTGAAGGTTCTTCATTGGTAGGGAAAGTTTGGTCAATTTTGCAATTTTGTTCCCTCCAAACAAATTTCCTTGTACTGCAATGTCTAACCTTGTGTTTAGGAGACTGTGCTCCACAGCGAGACCAGGAATAAAGAGAGAATTCAGATGACCGTCACCCTGACAAATGAACTGCCACCCACGTCACCAGTGTGCATTCAGTTTTACAGCATCATATTCAGAAGGTAAATTTTCCAGTTATTGGGTCTCTTAATAAGTAATGCACAGTAAGGACTGTAATATGTAATGCATCAGCCATATTAAATGAAGCATTGTCAAATAATTGGATTTGCCAGTGACTAGTGTACACTAGTGTTGCATGTACAAATAGAAGTAACTCATTACATCTGATTACAGAAGCTTAGATACCATGAATACAATTCACCACAGCATTTTGGATCTTTGGAAACTTTCAAACTTGTAACATTATTTCATTTCTACAGGATCTTGAGAATTCTCAATATGCAGCAGATTGGACGCAACTACTACAACCCCGGTGATCCACTCAACATCCCACAGCACAAGTATATTCATTTGTGTCAATATTGTTTTCTTCTATACAGCTCTATTATGCACAAAGTATGTATTAAGATTTATAAAAATGTGAAGCGTTCAGTTCATTACACTATTATTTGTAATTCACACTCTGCAGTAGGTTTATTCGCAACCCAGAATGGGCACAGTAGGTTCACTCTTTCAACCTGGCCTTAACAAAAGTTGTTCCTCATCATTTATGATTGTGTGTAGCATGCCTTCACCAATTCAGAAGTCTTCACAAACATATTTTTAAATTTGGAAACCCACAGTACAGTCAGACAATTCTGTTTTTCAAAAGGAACATTTTTGCTTTCTTACAGGTTTAATCAAGTTAACTACTGCTTTTGTAAATGAATACCGTGTAAGAAATCAAGTTTACAGTATAAAACCAGACGGTTTGCAACCCTCGTCGTCGTAGAAAATAAGATGTGAAGGACTCGCTAAGGGCTCTTTGATTTTGAAGAGTTATCCTGGTGTTTAATGGCTAAAATGATTGTCCCAATAGTCCGTGAGAGGTGACAGAGGTCACTTATGTGAAGCTGTGTTAATGGGAAATCTTCAATGACTGAAAACAACTTTTTTACAAGGTTTGGGATAAAATACAGTAAGCCTGTGTCTATCCTAGGCTGACCATCTGGCCAGGCTACACCACCACCATCTTGCAGTACGAGTCATCCATCATGCTGTGTACCGACGTGAGCCACAAGGTGCTGCGCAGTGAGACAGTCCTTGACTTCATGGCCAACCTGAGGCAGCAGTGTGGAAGTCAACGCTTCCCTGAGATCTGCACTAAGGAGCTTGTTGGACTCATAGTCCTCACCAAGTACGATCCACATTCCACAAACGCAGTCTTGGATTAATATACAGAAGGCTTGCGTCTTCATAATACTGGGCTTGGAAGTGAAGTTCATAAGCACTACGAATGCATTTGTTTCAAAGCACCTCAAAGTCACTTCACTTAATTCAATACCTGTGCTGGACTTTAACTCTTGCTGCCTCAATTTTTTAGGTACAACAACAAAACCTACAGGATTGATGATATTGCATGGGATCACACTCCCAACAACACATTCAAGAGGGGAGACACGGACATTTCCTTCAAGAACTACTACAAGACTGTAGGTGTCATGCACTCAACACAAGTATTGGTGTAACTTTTAACTTGATATCAACCTTCCTGCCTCAACAGATGCACACTGACACACAAATATAATAAATGTAGCATTGTGTTAAAATAACTTATGGATGGAATTTTTGGCTAAATATGGTTAGAGAACACAGTAATATGCCTAAATATTGACCTTATTCATGAACTTGTTCTGTTGTGGTCTGCACTCAAATATGTATACTTTGTGTTCTAAGCAATATGGCCTGGACATCACTGATGGGAACCAGGTGCTGCTGATCAGCCATGTGAAGAAGCTGGGTCCTGCTGGAGAACCTCCTCCTGGCCCAGCCATGCTCATCCCAGAGCTGTGCTATCTTACAGGTTACTATCTTATTTTCCGGTGTTGGAGTTTATTCAGACTTAACATGTCGACATTTTAGGAATTTATTGCTTCACCTATAGCAGGACTTCTCAAAGTCTGGACCACGGTCCGCATCCGGGCCGAATGGCAAGTCAATCTGGACGCAGCCCATACCTCGTGTTATACATAAAGTGTAGACAGACTCTGAAATTCTGTTATGTGGTTATTGTTGACAGCAGTTAATTGCCGCAAAACTTCTTGGTCTGTTTGTATGTCGTGCATGGTAAACTATGACCATTCAGTGAAATTTGTCATAACTTCAAATGAAAACTCATTGTGTTTGACAGGCTTGACTGACAAGATGCGTGCAGACACAAACGTCATGAAGGACTTGACCTTCCACACCAGATTGACCGCAGAGCAGAGGGAGGGACGCCTCAACAGATTTGTCACTAACATACAGAAGTAGGTGATAATCAATGTGTCAGAGTTAGTTAGTTAACTGTGTTTTATCTGTTTACTTGTGGCCAAAAGTTTCATAGTCAGAAATGCTGAACTGAGATCTGGCCACACTAGACAGATGTTGTAGCAATTCATGGCCAGCCTACAGAATAGGTCTAATCAATACATGGTAGCATAGATGTGATTTCAATGCCTTGAAAATCCCAATTACTCTTTATTAGTTCCTACTTGACAGTGAAGAAGTTGTATACATCACAAATGCTATTCATCACATGTTAACATTGACCCTGTCACAACTACTTTTCCCTGCTTGTTTAGATACTGTTTTATCTGAATATTTAATCATTTAATCAATTATGAGGGCTCTAAACTTTTTTTCCCTAGAAATTGCCAACATCTCAGCAGCTTGTGTAATTAGTCTGTTTATATGCACAGCAGTTAAAATAGCAATTTCCCTGTCAACATCTTCAGGCAGTATAATCCCAGGCTTTGATTTTAAATCCTACAAATTATTTTGTAGGAATGCTGATGCACAGGCTGAGTTGGATAAGTGGGGGCTCAACTTTGATAAGAAACTCCTAAATCTGACTGGCAGAGTCCTCCCAGGGGAGAGGATTTTCCAGGGATCAAGATCGGTATAATATGCTTGTGGTTACATAATGTGTTCTTTTGAATGAATGATTATTTATATGATCTTAATTGAGAGATTAACGTAACAATTTGTGTCACCTAGTATGAGTACAACACCTGGGCAGCTGACTGGTCCAAAGAGATGCGGGGGGTGCCTCTGATCAACGCTCCTCCGCTGAATAACTGGCTGATCTTTCACACCCGTCGTAACGGCAGCGAAGCCCAGTCCCTCCTGCAGACCCTTGGCAAAGTCTCAGGTCCACTTGGGATCCGCATACAGAGAGCTGTCATGTGAGTTGTAGCATAAGAACAATGTATCCCATAGTCAAAAACAGGGTTTCTGCATCACGCTGTGATATGAGGAAATGATTGCATCCTTAAAGAGGGACATGATTTATGATGCTCAGACTGGTGCCTGGTTTCGTTAAATTTTGAGCATCAGGAAAAGTAATTTGTGAGTATGACAGTTTGGTAATCTGACACCAGACTGTAGAATACATTTAAATGCACTCAGTTGCCAGTTTATTAGGTACACTTAGCTAGAACTAACGCAGTATAATACATAAATGTTATATAACCTTCAATTATTGTTGAAACTGTTTTAGAGGTGTTGATTCAACTTTGATTATTAGCCTACCTCTCATTGATATAATTGGGGTAGACAAAAAAATAGAAACACCTTTTAACCTTGTAACACATTTATTCTCAGGTGCTTACAATATTTGATTGTTTAGTAATGGAAGTTCAAGATTTGCTGACCTTAGTTTATCGTTACCTAAGTAAAGTGATTAGGTGGGTTATGTCATTTAATTATTGTAAGCTGTCGTTTCAGGATTGAGTATGAGGATTATCAAGAGTCTCTCCTCAGAGCCCTGCAGCAGAATGTTGGACCCCAAACACAGATGGTTAGTGACTAAAAATAATACATAAACATGGATTGACTCTTGCTTATTACTCAGTGCTTTGACATTTCTCGTGAACCATGGATGAACTTGTTTGCACTGTAGACGTGTTTACGTGTGTGTTGTGTTTTTGAGGCATAGAGATGTGCCCTGTTAACGAAGCAGTATGAAACCTTCCAGTGGTCTGTATTTGTTTAGGTGGTGGTGGTCCTCCCCAGCAACAGGAAGGATAAGTATGATGGCGTCAAGAAGTACCTTTGTGTGGACTGCCCCACTCCCAGCCAGTGTGTGGTTTCCCGTACCCTCAGCCGACCTCATACACTCATGACTGTGGCTACCAAGATTGCGCTGCAGATGGCTTGCAAGATGGGAGGAGAGCTCTGGAGTGTGGAAATCCCTGTAAGTCATGTGCACACTAATTTATTTGTACATTGAAGAAATTAAAAGTTAAGGTGTGTTATGGGAAAACAAGACTGTAGTACGTAAGTGGATTTGGCTGTCAGGAGAATGAAAATGGTAACTTGTAATGTTTCACCAATTTTAAGCATGATGTCACATTTAAACAAGACACTAAAAAGGATGTAACAAGTGGATGAATCAGTTTTGGGGTCTGAATTGAGTTTGTTTATTGCCAGATATGGGGCTGGCTGCACAAAGGCTAAGACTAACAAATGAACAGAGCTCCATCTGTCCCCAAAGTGGCAAGGAATTATTTTTCTTCTTGCTTCTCTGCTATCGTCACTATCTTGTGTTGGGGGCTTTATGCTTGGTTACATTCGCTTACTTTGTCTTTCTGATTCAGGCAAGTATTGTGGATATTAGTGTTTGTCAGCTCTAGGTTGTAAACCTGGATAGCTATACCCATATCTTACTCATAAGGTTTCTTAGTTGGTGACTATTTCCTAACTTGAGATTAAATATGTCAGGAGAGGCAGACGATGCATTAGCTTCCATGACAGTTTTCGAGTCCGTTCAAAGGTTAAGGCTGGGGTAAAAAAACATGATGCTGTTTGCGACAGAACTGGAACATAAGTACTGCTAACTTGTCCCACCTCTTTCTTTGTGCAGCTCAAACAGCTGATGATTGTGGGCATTGACTGCTACCATGACATTACTGCAGGGAAAAGGTCCGTTGGAGCTCTAGTGGCCAGCCTCAACCAAACCATGAGCAGGTTAGTTTCTACAACAGACAGGCAACTGTGTGCCATGAAGGGCTGCACAGTTTCTTTCCATACTTGTACTATGGTCTACAGTCTGAATTAGGTTGTGCTTCACATGTGCACAGGTCTGCTTTACTTGGAGCAGGTGTTTTGTTAATCTCCCAGTCTTCAGTGTAGTGCCATAAAACATCTAATAAATTGTGATATTTCTAATTTCTTCATCAAGGTGGTTCTCAAAGTGTGTGCTGCAGCACAGAGGTCAGGAAATCATGGACGGACTGAAGATGGCTTTAAATGGCAAGTTGCTTTCCTTAATTTTACAAATTTCAGTTTTATTTCAGTAAACATGTTAATTCTCCAACAATCTCAGCATAACTGTTCTAACTTTGTTTTCCAGCTGCACTGAAAGAGTATCTGAAGTTCAACAACTGCCTGCCTTCGCGCATCATTGTGTACCGAGATGGAGTGGGAGATGGCCAGCTGCACAGCGTGGTCAACTACGAGGTTTCACAGATCATGGACTCCATCAGGTCCATGGGGCAAGACTACTCGTGAGTTTTTCATGTCCAAAGTTTTCATCTTTAAAAGCTCTCTCTAAAATCTGCTGCACTAAGAAGCTGTTCATAAACTCCTCAATGTGCTGACTCGAGACCTGCATCGAGAACAGCAGGTATTGAAACAAAAGTAATGCCAATAACTGATCAACTGATATGTGGGCCTCCTATGTACTTTGTTCATATAAGTTGCTGAGTGGGGGAGCTCTCACACCAAAAGAACTTCAACAGAACTCAAATGAAGACAGTAAATTTCAGTTTTTGAAGGAGCCTCTCCATCTGCTTGTCATAGGCCCAAGCTGAGTGTGGTGGTGGTGAAGAAGCGAATCAGCAGCAGGTTCTTCGCCTACATCAATGGCAAGGTGTCTAACCCTCCACCAGGCACAATTGTTGACTCAGAGGTCACTCGTCCAGAGTGGTATGTTGTTATTTTAGCTGTTCTCGCATCTTTTCATTTATTTAGTAGTAGTTGTAGCTAACTGTTGCAAGCTTTGTTTGCCAGGTATGACTTCTACATCGTGAGCCAGGCTGTCCGCTCTGGAAGTGTCTCCCCAACCCACTACAATGTTGTGTACGACACCAGTGGACTGAAGCCTGATCATATGCAGCGGCTTACCTACAAGCTGTGTCACATGTACTACAACTGGCAGGTAGGCTGGATTTGAAATCAATGCGTTTATAACTTTGTTTCATCCTGGATGGTCATACTCATACAGTTTCTCCACTGTTCACGACTGTGAACTTTGTAAAATGTCTTTCAGTACAGGAGTGGGCATTTTATTAATAGTTGGTGCAACCTGTTATTGAATTACTGATGTTTAAGAATAATAACTGATGAGAGCCAACATCAATTAGGCCAATAAAGTAGTAGTAAAGGTCAAAGAGATTTTTGGAATTGACATGCTCTAGTTTACGTTCTCTGTATTTGTGCTTTAGGGGATCATCCGAGTGCCTGCGCCCTGCCAGTATGCCCACAAGTTGGCTTTCCTTGTGGGTGAAAGCATTCACAGGGAGCCCAATATGAACCTGGACGACCTCCTCTTCTACCTATAAGGATGTAGAGATTAGCGATTTGTTTGGCTCAGACTCTAAAGAACTGCATGTAAACTTTTGTTAGAAAAGTTCTCTTCAGTTTAAATGATGATGATCAAGTTTAAGTTTTGACAATGCTAAGTTTGTTTGCATTTCTAGCGTTGGATTGAGTCAGGTAGCCCTGTGTATTGAGTTACACAGTTTAACAGGTTTATATTACATATTGAAGTCTAATGCAAAGCCGCAATTCAGAGGTCAAAAGCAAGCATGTGCTAAAATGACCAATATGCACACTTTATACTTTTGGAAATACACTTTAGGTTTGCAAGGTGTAGCGTTTAAAGTGGATGAAGATGTTAAGAGTAAAATGTCACAAGCAACGTGATCTGTGAGTTAATTGAAGCAGTTTCTACACGTAATTCTATTCACCCATAACTTCATTACCAACATAAGTTGATGTTCCTTTTTTTTAAGGAAAAATATCAAAGCAAAGCATTTTTTTCTTTTTCTTATCGGGGTCTTGTTATTGCTATGTTGCAAATGGCTCTAATAAACATTTATTTGTGTTACGCCATTTCTGGTGTTTTATGTTAAATCACACATGCACACATTACAAAATATCAAATTTATTAAGATTTTTTTTTTTTTTTTTTTTTTTTAGAAAAGATTGCACATGCACACCCACACAATAATTTGTAACCATCAATATAGGCTGATAATTCTTATCATAAAGCTAGCACACAATTGCAGACTTTTAAACAATATGGTCTTCAAGACACCATGGGGAAAGCTTGCACTGTTTGATTATAAAGTTAAATGTACAAAAAAGGCAGTTTGAAAATCAAGTATAAACATTTAAAAACAATTTTACAAATGGACAAAGTACAAAAAGAGCAACAGTCACTCAAAATGAATAGAAGCAATGGTCCATAAATAGGAAAAGATGTACAGTTTACAGTTAACTGTAGGTTAACATGGCTGTTCGGCCGAGAATTGTACAGAAAGTATTACAGAATGTTTTGCATACATTCTTTTTTGGCAGTTTCAGTTCAACTCTTGTGTATAGAAAAAATAGGCTAGATTTTAAAATACATGAGAATGAAATGGAAAACAATGGTGGACTGTTTCATTTCACGCACAAAGACGGACATCTGCACAATCCTTTTGGGCAGCTTGAAAATACAGTGGCTTTCAATTCATCATACATTCACTACTCTACATTAAGGTGTAGATATATATATATTGATATACAGTACTTGTATCCTGCACCAACATAACTTGGGACACACTGAACAGGCATCAATGACAGATTGGCTTGAATAAACATATTTCAGATCTAATAGATTTTGGGTTGGAAGGGTAGAGGTAGCCTTGTGTCTCACCATTAACTACTGTGAAAACAATTAAACCTTTAGTCTTCTAGTGAAGCCCAAAAGTGTTGCATGTTAAGAATCAAATGCAGTACAATAACAGGACTTCATTTGCTGATGCTATATCACACACTAACTACTTATATTTGTTATTCAGTCTATTCATGTAATATTGTTTACTTTGTATAATAGTCATTGCTTTAAATCAGATGTGCATCAGTGTGGCATCAAAAACAGTGAACTCATAAAAATAGTCGCTTCATTTACTCGGTAGCCCCTAACATATGCAGGGAGAACTTTTGCCCTTTTTCATCTGTTTTCTAGTGTGTATATATATATAAGATTAAAAAGAATTTCTTTTTTGGGCTTAACCATGGACATTGTCAACACAGGAGTCTTGGACGGTTATATGTTAGCTCTGGTCCTATGGAAATCACAACAGTCACACAATACCCTGCACATCACAAGTCAGGATTAACGTCTGCAAACATTTCTTGTTTTATGAAGTAACAACATAAATGAATAGTAGGCATGGAACTGCACGCTCTACTGGACAAAGTACTAACCATTGTGCGATTATAAGGCAAATACATGGAGGTTGGATCTACTAGGCATTTCCATTCAGGCTGATTTTACTGCAGAGACCCTGTAGTAGGTACAGTGTGTGCTTGTTTTGTAGGTGTCTGACATGTTTGTAGGGGTGGGGACACTTGCCTCTATCACAGTTGTTGAGATGGGACAGGAGAGCACGAGTTAATTCTGCTGATTTGTCACAGTATACTGCTCCAGGTTCCATACTGAGCCCATCACATTGCATGCACTCTCAAGGGGTCAGGAGGGAATGTGCTGAAGTAAAGCATGCAAACCTCTCATACAATTTATGTGACGGGCCGTTTTGAACGAGCTCATGTCGAGGCCGTCCAAGTCCACCTTTTTTTTTTTTCAGTTTCAAAATGGACTCCAAGGTTTAATTGAGCCCTCAGTGTGTGAATGACATTCTGATTTCTGTACACAGAGACACTGGTCAGACTCATAATGTGGCGTATTAACTGCATTAAGTGCAAAATGGAGAATGCCCCGGGCCCTGTCTCTGTCTACAGCAAATCTTCATCAGCCAGACTTGGAGGTAAGATACTCAATACCATGAGGTCTCGGGACCATAATATGAAATGTGTTATTGAAAATATGAAGTTGATACTGTTAACAAAATACAAATATTCTAGTATACAACAGATGTACAAGAATAAAGCATTTGCTAAGCTCACAAATGCCACCTGTCCACTGTTATATTTTGATGATTTTTTTTTTTTTAACACGACAAGGAAGTAGATGACACTCTCCAAGTATGTCAAGAAATTATTTTACAGCACCAAGTCTTTGCAATAGTTTCTTCCCTTTGGAGAGCAGTCCCTTTTTCTTTTTGGAGGAGTACATGTCCAGTGGGGCCCTGACGGGACTCCCGGGCCCCACGGTGGAAGGGCCAGAGCCAGGGATGTGTGGACGCACTGTGGGAGAGGCTGCTCTTCTGGGCGGACCCGATTTTTCCAATGGAACCTAATGGGAGACCCGTAAGGGACAGTTGAGGAGGGTGTTAAAAAGCCAGCCGTCTCTCACACCTCAGTCACTACTCCCCTCCTTCTCTTAAGTCCTTTCTGTCTCAGCAGGGCCACCATAGCTCTGAAGTCTACCTCCCTTGATGTTGTCCTGTGCACTCAGATACATATAGATACTCACACTCCCTCCCCCCCTCCCCCCTCTGTCAAGTAGAAACAGTGTTTTGTTTTTTTTAATCAAGCTGCTATGAATAAGCTACAACAACACAGAAGTTAAGCATGACATTGACTAACTTCCACATCAATGTAAGGTGACAACATTTCCCAACAATGAATATCAAATGCAGGGCAGTTTCTCTCACATAAACAGATACATTTGCATTTTGGGACATATTTATATCACATTCACTTTCCTTCCTCTTAAATATATATATAGATATTTACTGATACAACTGGGTTACAGAGAAACTACTAGTCACTTCCTTTTCTGTAATCATGAGCTAAAAGGCTCCTTTAAATTGCACTTTGGGAAGACAGATGGTTAAAGATTCCATTTATATGAGGCTATATATATTTATTTATATATACAGTATGTGTTAATATAATTTAAACACCAGAACATGTAACATATTAAAATCATTCTGCTGCTTTTGGTATTTTATTATACTGAGTTTAAAGGCAGACTATGTAACTTTTGAGAGAACAAATGAATCATTCTTCTTCTTACAAATAAAAAGTTGAATTCTTAAACAAAACGCACCATGGCTCAATTCAATACACTCAGGGGCTTTGTTGCTAGTAGCGTGTGGTGGCTAATGTTAGCTAACTTTAGGTAAATATTGCTGTATAAGACATTACTGAGTCAGTTCTCTGACTTTATGACTCTTTTTTTAGCTAAATGCTAAAACGCAGTGTAGCAATTTAGCATTATCCCATAATTGTCATTTGTAGCCGCAGTGGCCACTGCTCAGCAAAAGTCGCATAGTCTCACTTTAAATCAATAACTATTAGTTGGCCATCTAATCGATAGTTAATCTTGGTTCACAAAATTAGCACTGATTCGAAAACCAAAATGCCAACTGATTTGACCAAAATTAAGTGTTTTTTATATTTCATAAATGTATTTCTTTTTGCCATTTCACATTATTCTTTGCATACAAGAAAACGGGTCCCAAATTTGGCTAGAGCAAAGAGCCAACTTGCATTAGAACTGCGAAACCAAATGAACACTTTTCAAAAGTTTTATGCCTTTCTTTGGGTTTTTGCATAGAATTGGTGGGTTTTCTGGATTTCTTTCTAGGATGTCAGCATGTCATACTGCACTGAAAGTAGTCTAAATAGTCTAAATGTTAGTACCATTAATTTTAACGGAACTTTTTGATAATTGAGGGTTATTGTACAACAATGGCCTTTTAGCTTACCATGAGTTACAGCAGGAGACGGACATTGTCATGTACAACACTCAGAGAAACAACTGAAGATACCATACTTCTTGTCTAATGCATTGGCTAGGGTTTCTGTCTCCTACTAACAAACAGTATTGAGTGTTTTGGTGGAACAAAGAAGATTCCTAAAACTACCAAAAGGCATAGCACTAAAGGAATGTCATATAAAGTATACATGTTGCATACCAGAAACTAAGGGTACCCATGTCATCTGCATTAGACGAGGGGAGCGTAATCTTGGTATCCTCAGTTGCTCACTTACGTGACGGAAACAGAGCCTTTAAGGTGTGAAATGAACACTCTTCTTCTGTTTTGCCAAGCGGGTGAGGAAAAGAAATAAAAGAATATGGTGATGGCATTTCAATATTTTGCACTATGACAATGGTAAATTAGAACACAAGGAAAGAAACATCTGATGACACCTATTAATATTTCAACAATTGCATTATTTGTTAAACACAAAAATAACATCACATATTTACATTTAGTAAATAATTACTTCTGAAATTATTGTCTGATGGCAACATAGGCTAAGTGACCTTTGCGTGCTACTTTACAAGAAAGCAATATACAAAACAAGGCGTTCAGGAGCAGATACAAAAGTTGTACTACACTAGACTTATCTTTATATAAAATGTTCAAGAATTCATGCATCTGGACTATAGAACATGCTGAGCTACAGACTACATAGTTCATCTTTCAGTACAACAAAACTATTTACTCTATTAGAAATTATTTGAGATCAAACACAGAATATATTCATAAAGCATCTGTTAGAATGCTAAATATGCATGTGCAAAAAGTGTTAACTGCTGTTTTCAAGACATGACCGAACAAGTAAAAAGTCACAGGAGCTCTCCCTCCTCCATTTTACTCTCATTGAGAATGCTTTATGAATACAATATATCCATGTATTATACAATGCAGAACTTCCCCCCTTTCACAGCAGTAAACATGAAAAATAAAAGTACCTCTGTCAAGTATTAGTCTTAAAGTTTTATTTTTTTTTTATAGATCTTAGACATCTATTTATTTACAGTGTAATGCTTCAAAGTCAGAAATCCCATTGTACTTCAATGAGACACACACGCACAGACACGAAACTAAAGGAGATAGAGGGAACTGAAAAGAGTAAATGGATGACAGAGGGCTAGTACTGCGAAGGAGCATGTACCCTTTTGGTCTTTATCCGTGCTGGAGTGTCCTGGGGGTATCGAGATGGTGAGTCAGTGAGAAAAACCTCTACATCATCAGGCACTTCTTCTAGAAAGTTGGAAGGAACAAGTCCCTTGTGTCCGTTGAGCTCGCCCTGGGGAGTACACAAGCACAGTGAGACTCCCTCTGTCGTATTTAACTTTAAATGTTACCCTATAGTTTAACTATTTCTCACAATACTTTGAGGAGGCACATAGAAATTTCAAAGTTAAAGCTGCAATAGAGTTGAGAAATGGGTGGAACTGCTGATGCCAGAATAGTTTTTCCCCACTGCTAATAGAGTTGCGAAGTGAATTCCCATTTCAAGTTGTTCTTTAAACGACACTATCACAGAAACACAGGACTTATTTTGCCGTCATTTTGACTTGGCAGACGGGTCTAAATACTACAATACCCATGAGCCTCGGCCGTCGTTGGCATGGAGAAGAGGCCTGTCAGAGGCGCAAATTCAAGTGAATTGATTTAAGTTGCAGATTGTTTTCTCAACACCGTCATTTTTAGCTTCCACCTGCTGTTAGCAGTGCACGTCACAGAAATTTAAGATGAGTGATTGGATGTTTCTTACTGAAATGCACCTTGGGTGTTGTAGTTAACATCTACCTCAAAGTCTTTATGTACACAGGCTTGTACCTTTGTCTTTTTATCAAAGAACCATATTCTTTATTAAGTACTTGCTCATCTTTTGTACTGATGATTCAATATCATTTCATGCATATCCAGGTCCTGGTAGAGCACAAAGTTATATTTTGTCTATGCAGAAAATGAACAACATTTTTACTTCTGAGACCCTGGATATCCAAAACGAATCCTCCCACTTCACAACTCTATGAATGTGTTTTTATGTAAAACTGTGCCTGTAAGGATGCATTGTGCTCTAAATAGTCAGGAAAAAAAACAGAAACAGGTGCTCAACAGACATGGGAATAGAAATGTTTAGTACTTACATAGTAAAAGCCATCTTCATCTATTTCACCGAAAACTGTGATGACGTCACCGGCACAGAAAGTCAGTTCAGCCTGTCAAAGAAGAAAAGGTTTTGAGATACATTTGGCCTGTTGTACTTTTCTTGTTGTTCACAGCAGTGTGCCGAGGACTTTCCAAAACATCAAATCTACTGGGGTTTGATGAGTTTGAAATGCTGTGCTTCCTTCTCCAAATCAATGTGATGCATCTTAAACACAAGTGTCAATTCAGTCTCGGCAAACGGACTGTTGCAACTGTAAATGCATCAGATGTTGGAACTTTGAAGACAGGATTGCAACACACTGGGCACATCTCTCCTAAGGGATTCTCGAAAACACACCAACCAAACAGCGTATGTGCAGTATGTAGGAGACAGGTCGACACAAAAGACCAAACCGAGGAGGGGAGATGCTGGCTCAGGCAGTGCATGAGGGGCTGTATTCATGACCACCAGGGACAGTCATCAGCAGTGGCCCGTCATCAGAAGCCCACCTCCTCGTTTGCACTCCAAAAAACGGGGGAGGAAACACACACAGAGCAGACAGTACCATACCCTCCTCACCCTCACTCACCTCCTCATTCAGTCTGTTGCCCTCATACTGTGTCGGTGGCAGTGCCAATAGAAAGGTGAGAGTAAGTGAACGGGGGGGAGGGGCAAAAAAAACAGCACGGGAAAGTAATTCAATCCTCAAGCTTACACAGCTTACACTAACTGTAACTCCTCATTCAACCTCCCCTGTGCACATATTGCCCTGAATCGCATCGAAGATCGATACCACTCTTTTATCGGTCCATTAAATATGAAGCTGCAGCTAGGAGATAGTTAGCTTAGCTTGACATAAAGACTGAAAGCAGTGAGAAACAGCTAGCCTGGAGCTGTCTGAGGATAACAAAATCTGCCTACGAGCGCCTCTAAAGCTCACTAATTAACACGTTACATCTCGTTTAATCCGTACAAAAACTGAAGTGTAAAAACAGGGGTTATGTGCCAGACTATTTCTTGGCTGGGCGCAAGTCTTGTCGTCACCGTGAAGTGGCCAGGTAACCCCATATATTTTGGGTAAAACCCCAAACTGTCTTTGGTTTTTGTAGGGGTTAAACAAACAACGTATAACATGTTAATTAGTGGGCTTTAGACGTGCTGATTTATTAAAACTTTAGACAGAGCCAGACTAGCTGTTTCCCCTTGCTTCCAGTCTTTGAGCTAATCATCCTCTGGCTGTAGCTTCATATTCAATGGACAGAAACGAAAGTGGTATCAGTCTTCTCATCTAACTCGGCAACAGAGTGAAGAAGCGTATTTCCCAAATTGTCCATCTATTCCTTTAAATTCTGAAGTGACTAAACTACAAATACAACATCTTCATCTTTGTGCACCACAAAATATGTTGTGCTTTGGCTGCTTTTATGCATTTGTTAGCATGATGGCGGTGACAGAGAATGGTCGAGACAAAGTGAATAGCTGGAGCCACAGGAGGACAAGGAGGACAGTACCTCTACATCAACGTTAGGGGAGCTCTCGCGAGGGTCATAGTCGTACAGAGCCACCATTCTCCGCGTTGACATCGGATGTTGACGGCCACTCCGCCTGTTCCTCTCTATGGAGAGGAAAAGTAATAAAAGACAGAAGACTAATCAGTGGGAATAATGTAAAACTTTACTGAAGGATGTGATGACCAGTGACTATACATAATAGCCAACAATCTGCAATCTGATCTTTTGGCTTGCAAGGTAAACTATTCCTATAATGGTTAGGTAAATCTTAGTGACAGCAAAATAGTGGAAATTAGCTAAATGCAGTTCACAGATGAATAAGGATGATGAGAAGTGGAAAAAAGCAGTAAAGATGAAGCAGAGAGCATTTCACTGGACACAGACCTCTCTTGGACTTTCTGGACCTGCGATTTATTGAGCGGCCATCTTTGAAACGGTCACAGTTCACTTCACAGGAAAGCAGAAAAACATAATTAAGTGGGGAGAGTAGAGTAAAGGAGAAATGTGTCAGTAAAAGACAGTTCAGTAGAGCATTAAGTTGGCCAGATAGACACAGAGGGTAGAAGGGTAAAGTAAAAAAAAAAAGAAAAAAAGAAGCGGAGGAGCTACTGTAGGAAAATGATATCTCACCTAACTTCTCCACAGGAGTGTTGAGTGGCAGGAAGCCCTGTTTGAGGAGCTGGTCCATCATTTCATCATCCTCTGTTTGGATCTCTGAGACCATGTTACAGGGGATCAGACCTACTCGGTCTCGGATCTCTGCCCTGTAGAAGCCATCCGTGTCTTTGTTCCCAAACACCTAAAGGAACAACGAAGTGTCAGGGGAAGACACGCAGCCAGAAACAAAGGACAGATACCATAAATACTGCAACTAGGATTGGCAAAGATGACTACTATTTACATAAATACATAAAAGACTGATGAGAAATCTAACATACGTTTTCTACATTATTTTTTAGCTGGGTATGAAACATATCCATCTGTGGGTCTTAGTAGTGTCTAAGAATCAAGCCACCACCTTGATGATCTGGCCCTCCTTGAATGGCAGCTCCTCATCAGCAGCGTCAGGGTTGGGAGACATGGACATGGGGTCATAGTCAAACAGAGCCACGAACACCCGGGTCATCTCCTCCGGCTCCGATTCCTCATAGTAATCCGGGGAGCACCGTCCCCGCCCGTGCCTGCGCCCGCCATAGCCGTCTGAAACATAGAGGAGGCCTCTGCTGCTACTACCAGCCTTATACAGCCACGCTGGCTGTAGAGGCAATGAGAGCAGAAGATGTCTCTTTGTTAGAGCTGACAGGGGAGAGGGCGATGAGATGCATGTGTGAAAAAAGAGCCAGAGATCGAATGCGATAATTGCGCTTTTAGTTTTAATCTCTTTCACTTTGAAAGCCATACTCCTGTTGTGTTCCTGCACCAAAAGCAAAGGATGCTTTTACAATAAAGGCTCGGTACAATCGTAGCACAGCAGGGTTCTTCGTTCACACATCTCTGCTTGCTGGCGTGACAGTCACTAAACATCATAGAACACAGTACAACACAGCACAGACAGGAAACACAAGCAGTTTTTGGGGTGCAAGGGAAACTCAATGACTGTGCACACCAGGAGGACACAAGTAACACTGCACTATTGTTCATTGCTGTTTCACTGCCTTATCTCACAGAGGCTGATTAACATGCATGCTTTCCCGGGACTAGACATGATGAGGAGAGCATTCCTACATCAAATGCAGGTGTACTGGCATGCGTTTAGTCCACATCTGGAAACAATGTGCAGCGAAAAAATTGCAAAGGAGGCACGTTCCCAAGGGAGATAACACATCAAATGCCCCGGCAGTTCCTGGCAACGCAGATATCAGCGACAGTGAGGGGGAAGGGATGAACCTGATATCAGTTACCCATGCTTCTCATGGATCACCAGATTGTAAGTCTGAATAATGGCTCAGAGATACTGCAACCAGTACTAACTAAGCAACTGAAATATGCTTTTTGGAAGATGTAAAATGTGTTTCACCGGTGTAAAACGTGATTTTGATGGCAGCAGAGGTAATGAATGTGCAACCGAGTGATACCAACAAGGCAAGAATGCACCAACTCATCCAGTAATGTGTCTTTCCTTCTCACTGTATTGGTCATGCAAAATTAACAAAGGAAATGGGCTACTGGCTCATGAAGGCGTGAGGAGAAGGAAAAGAGGAGGTGGCGGAGAAGCTAAAGAAGAGGAGGGCGGGCCAAGTTGCGGTGGGGTGGGAGAGTAGCCCGGATATGGAGGGTGAATGGGAAGAGTGAATGAATTGAGGTTTCTTGGGATTGAAGGTGTAGGAGTACATACAGGGAAGGGATTTTCATTCTCCAGCAACGGGAAAAGTGGCCAGTCTTGTCTTCCCCCGTCAGCTTTATTCAGCTAAGCTAAACTAAACAAAGCAGTTAACTGTCCAGCACAGAACAAAGACCACCATGATAACACTGCATGTGTTCAAGAACGATTCTTTGCCTTTTCTGACATTGTCATGGTCAATTGTCATCTTGGAGAGAAGCTGCACCACATACCATATTGATCCTCTGAGGACATAGATCGCCATATCCTGCGCCGAGCTACACTGCCATAGTAAACATCCTCCTTGACGGGTGAGAGGTTCCCCTCACTCCCCTCACTGTTACTGTCCATGGTGATCTCTACAGAAGACACCAATCACAACGTTACGGTCAGAGATCCCCCGCACACACACTCTGCTCTACCCCATGGCCCATTCACTCATGCTGAGACAGTAGGATGATGAGGTTGCCCTGAGGTGGGGGGGTGTACAAGGCAACAGGTTTCACTCTGGAGTCACTGGGTGTAAAACAGCAATGCTTGCACTGTTGAGGGGAGGTCAAATTGGGTGGTCATGTAAACATGTTAACCCACATTAAACACAGGCACAGGGAGTGTATCTGGGATAACTTTCCTGCAAAACTGCGAGTGAACATTTGGCGAATCCAGCTCGTGAGGATGGACAGCTACAGGGTGCGCAAACACCCCACAAAATAAGGATCTACGTGGTTGGTTAAGCTCTATGGGAGAGATGTACAGCTCGGCTCACATGGGTAAGGGAAACATATGGTATAAATAGCACAAACATCAGTGGCCCTGCAGGTGGGGATGAGGCGTCTCCTCATGTGGTGACCTCACTAACCAATGGATGGGATGGGCCGTTGCTGAGGGGGGGTGCCGATGTGAACCAGCCTCCTCCCTGAGTGGTCCAGGCGATCAGCGCCTCCATGTGATGATGTGTTCCCAATGATCTTTAGAGTAAAAAACAACAGATAAGCGGTTAGAACAGCAAACCAAGTGCATTGTGAAGATAAGTAAACATTTAAAATCATTTAAAAGAATCCCACAATCTTGTTAAAACAACTAAAAAACCATAAGAGCAAATGATGTGGCTTCCATTTGTCCTTAGGGAATAAAATAATAGTAAAGAATCCATAAAACAACCAAAGAAACCCAACAAATCATCAAAACAAGTAAATCAAATCAACCCCAACACGACAATATGGACTGGGGGTTAGGAAGGGTCAGATGTTTAGCTAAAGACCATTTGTTTAGTTTGTTTTGTTCTGTGCATGTCAACTCCTTGATGAGAAAAGAAAGCAAATGGTGGCCTAAAAGACAGAAATGATGAAAAGAAAGAGTGGATGAGAAGAAAAAGAGTAAAAGTGGAGGGTGAGTGTGATCAAGAATGGATAAAGATGTGGTTAGATGAGCAAAGCCATTATAGCTTCAGCCTGGGGCTTTGTATTACAACAATCAAAACATTTAATACATGAAAAATGATGATGAACAAGAGAAGTTTTTGCTGAAACAAGTGAAAGAGACAAGCAAGAGATGATGCGTATGGGTTGAGGGCTAAATGAATCACCGCAGGCTGAACAAGTCTTGATCTGGCCTTATTTTGTATGTGAAGCAATGAGAGGCAGGAGATGCTGACATAAAGCTCCAAGCACAAGGTGGAGCGATACGGCTGCAGCTCTAGAGGGCGAGACATGGAGGGCAACAAATGAAGCCGGCAGAGAGAAGGCAGGGGAAGACGAGAGCAGCACGTCCCCATGCACTGCACAGAAACTTTCCTTTAAATGGAACCTTTCCCTTCAAAGACATGAGAAGTCAAAACTTAGTTAAATGGCCTTTAGGTAATTGAAAGCTTTACTTTAAAATCCACCTGGCATTCTGAGTACAAGCAAAGTAATTCACACCAAATAAAACATCAAATCAGACCAACCATGAACATGTGAGAACTAGTCACAAAATGAAAAACAAAATGCCAAATAAAGAAAAGGGGGTAATCATAAAGAAAAACAGACAACATTAAGAAAACAGAATGACTGCAGCTTGCTGATGGAAAGTACAGCAGAAAGCCTGAATCACACACCAGCGGCTGGTCCCGGTTGAGCCTGGACAAAGACTGGGCCCTAGCCTCCCTGTGGGGGCTGCAATAGACCCTGTCCAGCTCGTTCAGCCTGCCCTCGCTCAGGGCCCCTTCCCTGGAGTAGTTCCGCTGCCCAGCCTCCCGACCAGGCCCAAAGTGCTCCCTGTTCCTAAAGTCACCCGTGTGTACCGACTTGGCTACAGTCACTGGGATGTCAGAGAACTCCTCCTCCACACTGCACTGACGGGTCAGAGTTCTTTTACGGCCCATAGCCAGAGCCCGCCTTTCTACCGGGCCTTCACAGTGGATGATGTGCACGGGCCCCCGCATGGGGCTCCCATGAGCATAGTACCCTCGATGACCCCGGCCTAGGGAGCCTTCTTCCTCACTGCCACAGTCTAAACCACTGTCAGGACTCTTGGTGTTCTGGCGGTTGGGACGTCCCAAGCTGCGGTCGTCTGGGTTGTAGCAGTAGCGGCTGTCAGTGAAGCGAGGGGAGGAGCGCTGGCGCTGCAGGTGGCGGGAGTTCTTGCCGGGGGTGCGATGGTTGTGCATGTGGGGGTCCTGGGGGTACATCCTCCGCTGAGTGTGTGGCGTTCCCGGCCGCCCGCCGTCTTCGAAGCACAGGCGCTGGCCCATGCTGTCCACGCTGTCCAACTCTTCCTCCGCCACCTCGGGGATGCTGTGGAGCCGCTTGCTGCGGAGCGACTTCTGCTTCACCACCTCCCTCTGCAGGTCCCAGCAGTCTCTTTCCTCGGCTAAGTCCTGACGCTCATAATATGCCTTCAGTCATGACCAGGAGGCAAAGTTCCACAATTTCACAGTTCAGTTAGAGTCAGTTCAATTGAAAAGGTTCAGTTTAGATTTTTGTGAGGGGGGTTGAAAGGTTTTTCGAAGGTTTTAGAACAGGCAGGAAACAACACAGTATGTGAATAGAACAAATGGGGGGAAAGACAAAATAAAGACAAAATTAGTCATTTGTGGCAATGTAGTAAGACATGCAGTCTCATTCCGTGAGGAGAAAATGGCATGCTCTGAA
The DNA here is from genome assembly GCA_005408345.1 of Macquaria australasica. Classification (NCBI taxonomy): domain Eukaryota; kingdom Metazoa; phylum Chordata; class Actinopteri; order Centrarchiformes; family Percichthyidae; genus Macquaria; species Macquaria australasica. Next base: position 821,654 of record SEMN01000195.1, on the reverse strand, counting down.
CAGGAATCTGTGTGGGCTCAAATATAGAGTGTTAACTGATAAACTGAGTGTGGGCACGAAGGTTAAATGTGGAAAAGGGAATTTCACTTGTGAGAAATTAGAAATATCCAAACAAAAAGTGACAGGCTTAGTGCTACGGGTGATCAATGAGGATGAAATGAATAAATAAATCTTTAAAAAAAACAAAGATTAACAACATGATGCTGAGTGAGTAGAAGAATCAGCTGCTAAGGACATACTGTATTAGGACACTTCTTTAGCAACAAAATGTAGTTAAACATACAGAACTTCCTTCTATGAGCTCACAGAAAACAATAGCAGAAGCAAATTTAACAATTCATATTTAACTATTCCCTTAACAATATTTAATTCAAATTTTTATATCATTACTATACATATTTTAAAATAATAGTGTTTTTACAGAAATATACGGGAGATGGATAATGTGCAACAGTGATTTACAAATAGATGGCAATGACAAAAAAGGAGATACAGCATTGGTGTATTAAAAAAGTAAATACACCAATGAATACCTCTCATTAACACCACATTACTGTACAGGTAACTGGACATAAACAGGGATAACCTAACCAAATTTGCAGTGATTTTGTTTTGACTTCCGATAGCAAGTCTACTGTAATACAGAGGACCAATCAGCCACTACAGTACCTCCCACTCTCATAACACGATGCTTTTAAAAAAAAAATCTTGATGACATATCGGCTTTACATCCACACATCCCCACTGACAGACCAAATGAAGACAGGATCATGTACCGACAATGTTAACATCTACATCAACAATAGAAAAATTAAACATTAGGACATGACAGACATAAACAAAAGTGAATATTTCCATTTAAGTACTCACTTAAATGAGATTCCCATATGCACTTCATATGTCATGACTCTTTGATACAGTACAGTATATTAAAACTTCAATATCACATTCTAACATTTGACTTTAACACTTGTAACACTCCTTCAGTGCAGTATGAAGAGCATCAAAATGCAATGCAAACCATAAAACCCCTCTCGCATGCTGTATAGTTCAGTATACACAGCCATTCCCATGAGCTCAGCCTCGAATGAATAAAGCAGTGCTGGAGGGGCAGGGTGGAGGAGCAGGCTGGGGTGGGGAGGCTGATTCGGCTAACGCAAGGTGGGGGAGCTCAGCCAGGCAAAGCCACGACGGGCCTGGTTGTAGAGTCTGTGAGAGAGAACAGGTACTTCTGCAGGTGGCAAGACCCTCCCACCCTCCCTGAACCTCTGTCTCCCCCACCTTCCTCTGTCCTCCCTGTGGCCACTACAGACTGATGGTGTGCAGTATATACCTTAAGAGTATTGTGAGAGTTGATACTGCGCCTGCGGCCCTCCTCCAGTTGCATCTCTGAGTAAAGATCTTCCTCGTCCTCCTCCATTATGTCGGACAGGTCAGAGCCCCGGCTACTCTCCGTGTGGTACTCCTCACTGTGGCTGTAGTGGTGATGATGGTGCTAAGGGGAAACCAGACAGAGAAAGTTGAAAGGAAGCATACAAGAAGTTGATAGTTTTATATTCTCATCTTTTTATTTTGGTGACATCTTTGGTGCTGGATTATGTGGTCATAGTGAACATTTTTCTCCTTCTCTTAAAAGTATTTTTTTTTTAAATAAAGGACACAAGATTCTAGAAAATAAAAGTCTACATTATTGATGCAGTACAGATGCAGACGTACCCATTAAGAGAGGCTTCAATTTGATATGATTTGATTGGATTCAATTTGATTTTGCCTACATGTAGGTAACTGATTCCGTGCTCTTCCTAGAAACAAGTGATGCACACTCACTGATTGGCTGAGCACAGCTTGTTGTGTTTTCTGTAAAGTACCTGTCTGCCCAACTCTGACCCTCTGAGGAATTCATCCACCGAGGCTCCTCTCCTCCTTGCATGAGGAGAGTCGTAGCCATCCTCCTCCTCATCAGAGTTGAGTGGATGCAAGGCGTTACCTCGCTCACTAAAGATATTCCTTTTCTCAACCTGATAAGAGAAATGTTAGACATTTAGATTGAAAAATGATCACCAAAACATTGGGGGAGATTATTTCAATTTTCCACTTTTTGCCAATGAAGTTTCAAAATAACTTTCAAGACACAAACAGTTCTATCTTGAAACCAGTACTTGTTGTGTTCATGGTTTTTAAAGCAAATGAAACAAATGAAATGATCTTATCATCCTGACAGATAATTCCATTAGCATAATGAAAAATTAGATTTCCAGGCTCAATACTAGATTCTATCACATGTTGAGATGAATACTGTTTTATAATTAAATCTCCACGCACCCGGTTGCCCTCTGCAAACACTCTCTGGGCAGCTTCCCTGGCCATGGCCTTGGCGATGGTGTTGGGTATGGGGACTCCCTGAGGCTGCGGCAGGATCCTCTGAGGAGAGGGCGATCGCCGTGGCTGGAAGTGCGGCGGCTCCAGGTTGGATCCGTGCATGGGAGGCAGCGGAGAGGGGGATCGCTCCCAGGGCTGGGCTGACCGCAGGCCCACCTCATGCTCTTTGGTTTCTGGCTCTCTGGCACTTACTAATGGTTTGGACTTGGGAATGGGGTGACGCTGGAAATGAGCCTGGGGATGAGGGGGTGGGTGGCACATGGGCTGCGAGTGCGGCTGTGCGTGGGGCAGCGTGTGGGGCTGGGCTCGAGGCAGAGGCTGCACCTGGGGCTGAGGGTGATTCGGGGGGTACGTTGATGGGTAAGGAGGATGGGTTTGTGAGTGTACCGGATGGGACTGCGGGTGGGGGATAGGGTGGGGAGGTGCAGTGGTCCGGTGGGAGAGGCGTGGAGAGCCCAAGAGATTGTTCGGGATGATGGCCACAGACGAGTCCTGGGACTCTCCTTGTGTTGACAACGTCCTTACAATGACTTCCCTGGCCTCCAGACACTGAATCCTGTTTAACTCCACGGTCACATAGTCTGCTGTGGGGTATAAGACCTCTGCTATCTGCATTCACAAAGGAACCAGAGAGTCCTTACCAAAGGGCATTCAGAATGTCAGCATACAAAAGTACGTACTCTGTAACCCTACCATCGACATGCATTTGTAGCTCTCCTAACTGTTGGCTGAAGAGAAATACCTGATTATCAAGAAATAAAAATGCCAAATAAACTACCATAACACACTGATTTGTAGATGTTGGAGCTGCAGCACAATAAACTGACCATGTTTAAACTCTTTAACTATAGCACCCACTTCAGGCCTGTTGGAAAATGGTCACCCCCCCCCCCCTCTGTCTAGCATGCTGATTTTGGTTTAAAAATAAACTAGACACTATCATGGTTGATAGACACACACAGACAACAAAAACAATAGCTGCCAGTGGAAAAGGGACGTCATAGTGACGCAGCACCATGGAGCCTGTTAGAGCTCTCTTTTTTGAAGTTATGTATTAAGTAATGCTCGTCCCCGGGGGCTGGATATCAGCATTAAATCAGTTCTCCAGGAGATGGCAATAGAGCACTGCTCATAGAAGTCACCACTGAGGAAGGGAAAGGCTACCTTTTTTAACAACTGTATTGTAAGACTACAAAAAAATCTGTAAACATTTGGTACCTTTTGTCCCTTTGTGCACACAGCATAGCCAATCACACTGGCCCCGTTGGAGGTTCCTGAAGACGTCAGCGGCGGCGGCTTCCATCTGACCTGCAGGACCCCGGGCGTCTGACCACACTGGACCTGCACTTCCTGGGGAGGCAGAGGGGGCCCTGGGGAACATAACACACACACTGGATAAGGAGAGAAAAAAAGACAGCTCAACAGTGGCTGAACCATTTCTTCCTATTTGATCAAAAAACAAAAATGTGCTGACCTCTGTACTATGGACTTCTCACATTCAATAACCATTTCACAGCGGTATGAAATAATGATATTCTCATTCTAGGGGAACCGTATAGCAGGTCTCACATACTGCATACAGCCTAACCTCATGGTTTTACCAAGAACTGTATTAAAAATATAATGTATACTAAATTATAAATTATTCTAAAAGCATTTTCAAGTTCACTGAAAGGAACAGCTGAATGTAGTATTTATTATATTTAAATATTGGAATTTGTAGGATGATTTTGTTATATTTATGCTCATCTCTGTGCAGGTTCATGGCCTGTATCCTGAGATTCATTCATATGCGTATCGGGTGCAGGCGTTACATTAGAGTTTGCCAACATTCAGCCATCAGTGTATGTACAGCAATATCCTGTTGCCAGATTCTTACTGACAATATTCTATGGAGCATCAAAAAAAACACAGTTTGCTATTTCCACAATCTGTAAGTGCTGCCTGCATACTAAACAACATACCCATCTGTGCAGTGCTGCTGCTCCCCTGCAGTCACACAGTGAGAGAGAGTGAGCAGATGCAGTCAGCAGTATCTCTGAGCTGCAACGTGCAGCTGTTTGTGTGTCCGAGAATCTACATCAGTTCAATCTTAATCACATTTCTACGCTGACTGTCAGCAGACAACACACACAGTCTTGGAACAGCAGCAGTGGCTGTTTGGGGATTTCACTTCCTCTTGTCATTTTTAAACTACGCTTGTCATAAACAAGCTCCTCTGAGAGTGTTTAAATGAATATTTCAGTGGAGCCACTTTCATTAATACTGGACACAAACAACAGACGTCCAGGCAGGGAATTGGAGGCTGCTCCGTGTGGACATTAATAAAAATGTTCTCGTATCACTAAGAACTAATGAAGTCACTTGGTTGAAGAACACGTGCTGAGTGTGAAAGCCTAATATAGTTCCTCCAGACACTCTCCTCTTTATTGACAACAGTTGTCCGCCACCGATACTGAGACTATTTCAGACGGCTCTAATTAACATGTTCAATAGATAGATCATTTAATGAACTCTCAGCATGTTAGCTCGTCAGCTGCCAAAAGAAAATGTCAATTCAAACTTCAGCCTCACTCTTTCTCCGTCCTCCTCTCTCTTTCTCTCTCACTCCGTCTGTGTCATCCCTTTATCCCCTCCTTTTTTATATTCATTACTTGACTTTGTAATCTCTCTGTTATGTCCTGTTTGTTTCTAATTTCCTGAACTGCTTCCATCTAATTCTGGTACCTTAACACTGGGAGTTTAGGTCTCCTTTCCATATTAATTTAAGGTTAAATAATCACAATCCCATCCCCCTGAACCCTTTATCATATAAAAAGCAACAATATAACATGTCTAAACCATATATTATCTGCACCCACAATTGGCTAACCACACTGTACCTAAACATTTACACACACAAAACAGTGTATGGCACTGTAGCTGGCTGTGGAGAGACTCACTCTTATTACATTCTCACTTTAAAAGATTTACCGTAGCAAGATCATCGGGCTGTGAGACCCAAGTTAGTGCTGGCAACAGCAAAGCATCAACAAGCCTCATGGGAGAAGAAATCCCAGCGATCTACGCTCTCTATTTACACTAATTTGGCTTTGAGACACTCTTGTTTCTAGTGTTATGTAGCTCTATTCAGCGAATGCTTCTTCACTGCCTCACTGCACTTTTCTTTTTTTCTTTTTTTCTACCATGCGTGTGTCTTATCGCAGTAGTACACAAGCAAATCCTTGAGGGCAATCTAAAAAGGCCTGGGGAAAGATGAAAATGGCTAAGATGTTTGTCAGGTTTGTAAATGTAAAGGGCTCGAAGCTCAGTGTGGCTAATTAAATAAATAGAATGCTGTGTTGGATGTAAATTATCAGATGGCTTTCATTGTGAAATAGCAGATGACTTTGAAACAGAACAGAATATTAGACTACAAGAATGGCAATCAGATTGGGGGTACAGGAGAACAACGTTACCCCTTTATCATAAATACACCTTTTACACACACAAAGCTTACTGACGGTGTGAGTGTGACAAAACTGGCTGCATTTGCAGAAATTAACAAAACTTTGGTTCAGTCTGAACGCTCTCATCAACCTTGTTCCCAGCCACAGCCAGCTCTTGTTTTCAATGAAAAAGCTCTGATAAATCCACTGTATGCTACCCGCCCAGCACAAAACTGCAGACAAAGTTAGCAACTAGCTAGTAAACATAGTGGAGCACAGTGGAGCCAAAAGAAGCTAAAAAGGGAGTGAATGTTGGACTTAACACGTGCCAGGTGGTCAAAGCCATGCCTCCAAATGAATGGTAATGTTGCTCTGTGTCTGCTGGGTGTGTAAATAAGCAACTATTTGCTAATGAGTTCACCTCAACAACTTTATACTGCCCCCAAGTGGCTGAAAAAAATCAGGTAATGCTAGTTTAGGCAGGGTGCTGCTTTGAGCTAAATGCTAACAACATGCTAACATGCTGATGTTAAGCAGGTCTAACAAAAAGTACAACTGAGGATTTAGTCATTAACTAAAAAAAGTGTAGGACAAATTAAGATTTTGACCCAATCATGGTGCTAGATGAAGAGTCAGGGGAGCTGCAGTCATTAGGATACATTCTCTGGGCACTAAGGATATCTGTACCAAGTTTCATGACAATATTTCAGTCTAGACCAAAGTAGCGGACCAACAGACTGACATTGCCATCCCTAGAGCCATGCTAGAGTGGCTAAAAATATCCCAGTAGGTCTAGCCGTGGCTATACAACCATACACCACAAAGTCCCTGCATTGCTGTGGTTTACTAAACAGATGCTAATGTGCTAATGTGAGTAATGTTTTGGAGGCTGACCTGCAGGCTGAGTGCAGAACTCAACAGAGATTTCCCTTTTCTCCCTATGATCCATCGGAAGCTGCCAAGGCACCTGATGCGGCTGCGCCACAACCTTCACCTTGTAAACGGTCATGGGCTTCAGATTGAAGAACTTGTACTTATAGCCTCCCGCCTTGACCATGTCGTACTCTGCACCGTTGAGGAAGATGGTGTGACTGTAGTTGCTGTTGCTGGGCATCCAAGAGAGCTCAGCAGAGACCTGCGTGATGCTGTCCACCCGCAGGTAGTAAGGTGCCACCACCACATCCTTTCCCACGAGCATAGTGCACCGGAGCTCGTCCGACGGGCCACGGTCAGTGATGCTCTGCACTGAGATACGGTAGGTGTTGGTGACCAGATTGAGCTTTTCAATAAGAGACTTTGTCCTGCCCCCGTAGGGGACACTCATGCGCAACTCCTTATCCACCAAGACATTGTAGCCACTGATGGAGCCCCAGCCTGGTGGGACCACAGGAGGATCCCAGCCAATAATCACACTCTTAGCCAGTTGTTTAATCAGGTTGATGCGGCGGGGATAAGGCACAATGTCTTCACCGACCTCGTCAATGCTGACATCCAAGGTTCCTGTCCCATTGCTGGATGAGCCCAGGAGGTCCATGCCCAAGCTGCTGGTGCCTAGACAGTCTAGTTTACTGTCAGACAGCAGGCTGCTTATGCCTGTTCCCGTTCCTGTGCCGACCCCCAGTCTCTGCGGCCCCAGGCTACTGTGGTTGAGGTAGCCAGGTTCTTTAGCTACTGTGTCCCTGTGTTGGATGGAGGATGTCTCCTCATCTTGGACAAAATCCACAAAATTGGATGGGACAAGTCCCCGCTGTCCATCCAGCAGCTCTCCTAAGGAACAAAAAGAACATAGTCGGTACTGTGGTGATATTAAGGACAAAAGATTAAACAATACAGAGGCAGGTCAGACCTTCGTAAAAGCCATCCTCATCCATTGTCCCATAAACATAGAGGTACTTCCCTGCAACCAGGGGGAGCTCTGCCTCAGGATGCTCATTAGGCCCATCATAAGGATTGTAACTACAGCAAAATACATAAATAAAGTACAAGGTTATTTTTTTTTATGTCAAACAAGTCTCTAATATGGTTGTCAAGGAAAGATGATTTGCTGAGTGCTGCTTTAAAATATGATGTTTGTTTCTGTTTTTTATTTATTTTTACAAATATGAGAGAGCTGAGGACAGTGTGGGTTGAAAGCTCTGGCACTGTTTCACATATTTGTGCTCTGAAGATTCCAATTATTTTTTGTGCTGACAGGTAATTTTCTTTAGAGACAGAAACACTGAATCATCTTTAAGACCACAGCCTAAAGCTCTGTGAGAGAACGCAAATAATCTCAACAAGATTTGTCAGTGACATGTCTTCTCTGAGCAGCCAGTTCAGTTTACTGTAAAGAGGTATGTAAAGTATTTCTGGCCACCACTCTTGTTCATTTCACCCTCTCTTTGGACGTTAAACTGTTTCACTTTGGGGGTTTCTGTAATGTTAGCACAAAGCTCCGGGTAACACTATAAATATTTCCAAAGTTAAAGCACTATAAGGACTTGAAAGAAGTTGTTGGAAACAGTAAGGGTTTCATCTCGCACAGACCTGATTACAAATTCCAGCAAGAGATTGTATTTTTTTGTCTGTTTTTTTTTAAGATACACTGTGAATAGTAGGTGAATAAGTAATTTTGTGTTGTGTATACGTACCTGTACCGAGCAATACACAGACGAACCTTCCCTGTGAACCTGGGTTTGGACCTTGTAGTTGAGCTGAGCTCTTTGTCCATCTAGAGAAGGCAAAAAAGACACAAATAGTCCAATTTAAAAATTCAGTGCTCCTTCCTTGTGTTTTCACTTTCCATCTCAGAAAACCAGAGTGGAAAGCTTTCTAAGTTTAAACGATTTTGCATCTTATGAAGGGAGAAGCTAAAAAACTCATTTGAACGTTTCGAATAAAAATATCAAAATCAGAGAGAAAGTGTTCTGTAATACGGTGAAAATCTTCCCAAAAAGTGGACGCGTCTTCCTTCAGTTTAACCTGCTGTCCGCCAACTGCCAACAAATTTTATTTTCCAAAAAGCACACAATATAGTACGTGACATTTCCGTTGTTGTAAATGTTCACCTCTTGTGCACTAAAAAATATCAAATAGTCAGCCTGCAGGAGTAAAACCAGGAAGCCTCCTGCATCCCTGCTGCGTGGATTTTCTCTCGTTCAGCCCAAACACATTACTTAGATTAAAATTTTTGTCTTTTCATTTTTCTTTTCAATTTCATTTTTTCCTGAAATGGTTACAAAGTGCTGTCTATACTAAAGGATAACAGAGGTAGGAGAGAGGTAAGAGACCTAACATTGGTGAGTTGAGCTCACTTAAATCACTGGGGATTCTTCTCTATTGCAGCCCCACATTGTCATTTAGGATGTTTACATAGTCTTGCCTTGTGCAGCTTGAATTTTATTAGACTCAATATTTTTATAGATGTCATGCAAAGTGTAAATGGAGAATGTGCAATAAAGCAAAAGCCATATGAGATACAAACAGACACTATCAGATACCTCAGAGAGGAAAGCCCGTGCTGGGCTGCGGGTTCGACTGCGAGTGAGGAATGTTGGCTTTACAGAGAGTTGCTCGGGCTTGTCTCCACTGATCTGGAGAGGTCGAATGAACTCAGATATCAAAGATCTGCTTGTTGGAGCCTCATTGCCTGTGGAACAAACAGCATTATGTAAACAAGTCAAGTTCCTCACTTGACACTCTCCTTTTAAAGGTACTACTACTTAAATAAATGTAATTTTACTAATATTTTTGTTAAACAGGTGAAATTTAGTTGGATATCTCAGTACTGTATTCTGTTTCCAATCATATGTAAAAATATTAAATAAATTAAAACTTCATAGCAAGATTTGAATTGATACATACTTCTGTAATTACTGAAGCCTTTCTGTATTTACAAAAATAAGTCAAAAACAAACAGAACAAGTTTTGCCAGCTCGAGGCTATTTCTCACTATGATTGATTATTTAATTAACAGTTTGTGTTTACTGCAGATTAAGTCAGAAGACTCTCAGACTTCTAATTTCAGCTGCGATTTTTTTCACCTCATTGTGAGGGAACTGACTCCTCTTCTAATACGTACAGTGTGGAGTTACTGCCAGCAGCTCTCACATGGCAGAAATTATACATTTATTCAACTTTACAGCACTTTAGGAGGAGTGGGTTTCATCAAGCAAAATGAAATTGTTGGTCTCTTATTTATTAACTTTCAGCCACTTGAAAATATGACAATAAATCAATATTACTATTTTATTTGCTAAAAATACTGCTTAAATACTATGACCTATCACACATTAGAGTCAAAAGAAAAAGCACTGAGCATCAATATGATCCCACACATACCTTTTCCTATGGGGGCAGCCAGTCCATTAAGGAGCTGTGACAGGGATTTGTTGGGCGACCCAGGAGATTCACATAAAGTTAAGGGTTCAGTGCTGAGAATATCAAACTTCCCAGCCTGGAGCCGGAACTTCTCCAGCTCTTTTGACAGGAGGTTGAACTGCTCACTCTGAGTCCGACATTTTTCCTCCAGCTCGCGAACTTTGGCCTGATGATGGTGAGGGAGAAGAGTCATCAAGAGAGGAGTGAACAACGGAGAGAGGGACAGACAGGCAGACAGGAAGAAAGAAAGAAAGACAGACAGGAACAGGGAGAGAAAGGATGGGAAACAAAGGAAAACAAGAGAAGAAAAAAAATAAGGAAACCACAGGATGCAGGACTGAACATTGTGCACACAGAAATACTAGATTACACACATATGTACAGTAGGTACGTATACAATGCTATACGTCTACTGTCTACACACAAATAGAACATGAAACAGGATTTACTGTAAGACTTATAAGATGTGGATCAGTCATTACAGAAATTACTTTTTAACTACTACTGACTGTACAGTATACAAATCACATGCACAACTACAGTTAATGCTAATAATACTGAAAATAAAAAAAGCCTCTTGCTTCAAGGCAGTATGCATACCCAAACTGCACAGTGTCTTAGAGGATAAGGCTGATGATATTCTGTATTTTTTCTTATTGTCAAGTAATCCCTCGAAAAGACCAAAACCAACAATAATTTAATCCTACTGGTGAGTATAGTCTGTGTAGCCAAAGCCTAATATAGCTTATTCCTCTGTGCCATAGAGCTCTACTGTTGTCCAAAAACTGTTAAAAACAAATCAGTGAGCTGCACTGTTGCACTGGGTGACATGTTTCTTCATAATGAAGAACATGGGCACTGGAGTTTATTTAAAATGTCAAGCCCACATACACTGTCCTGCTGCTGTAAATACTCACTAGAGGACCAAATGTGTATTAATGAGCAGCAAAAAATAGTCCCAGGCAAATGCACAATTTACTTCTTGCGTAATGTTTGCTAAAAACGGCAGTGCCCAGCTTTTTTTGAAAATAACTTTGCCTTTTTTTACAAATGAAAATATATACTTGTGACTATACAGAATATCTGTTTTCTGAAAATTTACATCTTCATTGGGAATGAATGGAGTTGGGGCTGGGAGCCACAGACAGGGTACGCAAGTTGGTAAATATTGTTGGTAGTGGTCTTTTCATGGGATTTCTTAACAAGAACAAAAATATAATAACGCCAGCCATATACTTTAAGAGCAGGAAACTTCATTGCACAAACTAACACTGATTGTTTGGGCAGGTATAATGGAAATTCCAGGTGCTAGAGCATGATTTCTCAAGTTGAACAAATGATCATGAAAAATCCCTTCTCAATCTCAAACTGACAGCACTCTGAACCAGAGATGCTCAAGCTACCATGGAATTATTTTAGCACTGCCCAACACACAGCAATGTCCCCTACTACTACTTTAGTACGTTTTATGCTGTTCTGTCGAGACACAGCGTCCATTTCATGCAGACATGTTGTTGCTGGATATAACATGCTGTTAGCAGAAGTGACGATGGAATTCCTGCATTTCTAAAATAGAATTAGTAAATTACGAGGTGCTAGTTTTAATAGCATCATACAGTTCTCAGCTGCATGGCAAGTAGTAGTAGTTTTTAAAACACATGCTGGATAACATACATGCAATGCTACAACAGAAAAGGATCCCATTCATCACAGTTTGGCAATGTGATCCTTTGATAACAACACAGTCATATACACTCAAAAAGCAAATATCTACTGTATGCATCAATATATAGATGTAATAACTACAGACTTTTTATTGCAATTTGTTTTACTAATAAAATAGATTTTATGCATTAATTTATTCTAGTCTGATATTTTTGTTTGTTCACATCTAAAACACACACTTTTAACACGTGTTTGGTTTTATAAAGTTAAATTTGCTCGCCTCAATATGTTGATGGGCTTTGATTATGTGGAACTGAGGTCGGTCAGTGAGGCCCCAGGCATTCGTCTTTAATTGAAGTCGATCCATATTCTGAATCTTGATTTTACGAGCAGAAGCTTTTCATCAATTGTTAAGCGAGTGTGGCTGAATTTTTCTTTATGATCAAGTCAGACAGACCTCCAGTTTATGCTGTCAGTCATGTTCCAGACTTTCAAAAAGCCCTCCACTTGTGAGGTTGCTTTGATGGGAAATGTGAGACAGAGCTCAGTGGGTAGTAAAGCCCAAGAAAAGAAGCAGCCCTGAATATTTCTGAAAACCAAAAAGCAAAGAGCACACATCAGATTAGTTCTCTACTGATGTATGCTTCATGTTACCTTTTACCTTTTGACCTTCTATTGTGTTTATCATCAATACAAAACTTAGATCGTGATGAATCATTTTGTCTGTAATGTGGTGTTACATCACCATACCTCCTGGACCAAAGCAAACATTAACTATAGATTATACTGGGAAAAGTGTAAAAAAAATCAAGTAAATAAATAAAAACAATTCTGAAATACCTGCATGCTGTCCAAGTGGTTCTGTATAAGCATAAACACACACCCATTCAGTAAAAAGAGATGTAGGAAAGAAATAAAGCACAATTACACATGTGATCACTCATGCACATCTTGAAGCACAACACTCTTGAAATCACGGTCTGCTTTGACAGACGGTCTGCCTGTGACTTTTTGGTGTTTAGATTTTCTTGTACCTTTCTGAAAAAGGTTATTTACACAACTCTGTTAAGGTTAAATGTGTACTTCATAAGTCAATTTAACAATATTGTGAGAAAGAAATCTACAAACTCAGCCCAGGATTCATATTTTAAAACATGAGAACTAACAAAAAATAAAAGAGCACAAAGGTACAGGTAGTGAGGTCAGGAAGAGCAGGAAATGGCTCTAGGTATACACAGGTCTGCCCTGGGGCTGACTAATCCCCTATCCTCCTGCAGCAACCACATAAACACACACAGTCAACCCTCCCTCCCCCGAGTCCAGACGCTCACCTCTAACAGATGGACAGCACCTTCATGTTCCTTTTTAGCCTCAACCTGAGCCTGGGAAACACAGGGTGCAGTGTCTCAGTTCACTTTCATTTATATTGCAGTTTAGTTTCAGTTTAAAACACCAATGAAAGGCCTTTACAAACAAAATGGAAACACCTTCTCATTCATTGTTGCTCAGGGTGAAAATGGTTTTTAAATAAAAGGAAGCCACCATCTCTGTCCACAGTACATGAGGCTGCGATGAAGGATGAAACTTGATGATGAACAGTTTATTTCTTTTCCTCACATTTAACATTTACCAACAGTGCCTTGATTTGAACAGAAATCAATTCTTACTTAAACACAACAAGCTCAAGATATTTTGACTTTTCTTACACCATTTTCACCTTTCATATGTTGTGTTATTATACTCAAGGAAGCATTTTTAAGTCAGTTTACTACTTTTACCTGTCAAGACAACTGAAACTCTCATCAGCCTGAACCAGGGGTCTCATACTACCAGCCTGGGGGCCGGATACGGCCATAGACGAATTTACGTCTGGCTCACAAATAAATGTTTTTTTTTTTTTCCCATTTTGATTTTCCCCAATATAGAAATCATATAAGTCATTTCATTTTCTAGAGCTGAAACTGGCTCTCAATTCACATTTAAAGGAAAAGTTGAAATTGACATTTTTGGAAATACGCGTATTCGCTTTCTGGCCTGAAGTGAGATAAAAAAAGATCAATACCACTCTAATGTCTGTCTCATAAATATGAAGCTACAGCCAGCAGCTGGTAGGTTTGGCTTAGCACAAAGACTAGAAACAGGTGGAAACAGCAAACCTGGCTCTGTCCAAAGGCAAAAAAATCCACCTGCCAGCACCTCTAAAGCTCACTAATTAACACGTTATATATCATTTGTTTAATCCATATGTGCCAGTCTATTTCTTGGCTCCGAGTAGCTGCCAGACAACCAGCGGAGACTCGAGGAAGTTACTGGTGCCGGCCAAGAAAGAGTTTGACTCATATAACTGCAAACTGTTGTTTTTACACTTTTTCACATTAAACACGTGAGAAACAGTGTGTTAATTAGTTAGTAGGATTTTTTGTTACCTTTAGACAGAGCCATGCTAGCTGTTTTCCCATGTGTCCAGTGTTTATGCTCAGCTAAGCCAACCATAGCTAGTAGCCATAAAGGACAGATCTATCGGGAGGTAACGATCTTCTCATCTTACGCTCTTTCACATTTAGCAACCAACACTTTAACAATGACCAACAGCACTCTTCACAGCACACCTGACACCAGCATGGCAATTTCTAAACCTAAAAGAAAGGCTGACCTGGAGCATGAACAGTTTCCAGAGAAGTGGACAAAGCTTTTTTTTTTATTTTCATGGAGTTTAATGCAACTGCTTCCTGCATCATCTACAGGCAGAAAGCTGCCACTCGCCAGGAATACAGGCTGTTCAAGAACAACGTGGACACTGCCCCCCAGGTAGTTTGAGTTTGAGACCCCTCATCTACGTAAACTGTCCTGACATTGTAATCCCAGATATATCATACTCCCACTGAAACCAGATTTATTTGTAGCTACAATATATTGCAATGCAGGTCTGACCCCGGCTATTATGATAATTACCTACTGTAGATGGTCATTTGAACAATGAACATGTTGCCAATGTGTATGTTTGAATGGTTGTTTAAGCTATATCTAAGAATAATGGCCTAGACTGAGGCTCTGTGCAAGCAAACATAATTTTGAACAAATGTAAAATGATGTCCCATCCATAATAAATTAAGGAGGCTAGTGCATTCAAGAGGAATAAGGTTTGGGTATTGTAGAAGCATTGAACTGTATAGAAACGTAGCATAATACACTACATTTTTCTTATGGGAACTAGAAACATCTGTTGAGAAAAAAAAAGTGTTCCTCATGAATATGAGAGCATCTGTGGACTTTACAATTTCATAAATCTACTTTGCAGGCAATTAATTTAGGAGAATGCAGAGAGCAGCCAGTGTCTGAAGGAAGATAAGGCAGTAATGAGCTTCTGTTAATGAGAGAAAAAAAGCTGAGAACTCTGCCTGTGAAAGGCTGACTGTGAAGTTAGAGCAACACTGCAACAACAGCAACACTGCGGTACACACACTGTGTCTAGAGAAGGCATTGGTGACAATTCCTATCACGTTCACACTATCAGCAATCTCAGCCATTGCTGGGCTTGATTTGACATTACAGTCAGCGCCAGTGCACAGAGGAGGAAGCCCGACCATCGAGTGGCCTGGGCCAGCATTTTTGTTTAAGCAAGCCTCTAAAAAGTGTCATATCTGCTCTGAGTTTGGAATGTTTGATTTGCTTGCTTGTAACAAGCAAGAGGAGTGCTCCTGAAATGTTGAGCACTCAGGGTTTGGAGAGTGATAGACAGCTGAAGGATGGGGTTAAGAGGATACACTGGGAGAGCTCTAGTAGCGCCAGTGATGTTGAGAGAGGTAAGTGCTATAGCCAATACAGAGCACTACTCTTTGCTCTGCACTCTATAATACAGTCTTTGGGGTGACTTTCACCTTTGTTGGATTGTATGTATCGCACCGGTGCTCAACAAAAAGCTCTTTGACCCACGATACGGGCACAAGCAGGGCAAACAAGAAAGCCCAAACCTCTGGTGCTGTGAGTGTTAAGTAACCTGAGTTCCCTTACCTTCTGAAGAAGGTCAATCTCCTGCTGCTTTGCATTGAGTACAGCCAAGGCCTGCTCATGCTCCAACTCTAGCTGCTGCCTCCGCTCCGCAGCCTCGCGCATATGCTGTCCGCAGGGGGTGCAGGGGTGGAGAGCCGGGAGGAGGATTGTGGGGAGGGGGAGCATAGAGAGGGCTGCTGTTAGTGGAACTAAAATCCAACGGCACTGAGCCAACACAAAATGCATCTCCAGTCTTCGACTCCACACTCAGAGACAACACAGGTGTTACATGTGCACACACATCACATATACAGAGGCTGGTTAACAGTGTACTGACCTTTAAACCCTTCAAAACAAGAAAGACATAAACTATGCCACAGCAAATGCTATGTGAGAACAGTTTATGTCGAATGATCTGCGGGAGAGGTCAGATCAAATTTTGCACAAAGGTGCTTATGGATGAGGACTAGAGATGCTTTGCTGTGTGAACAAAAAACTAACATCAATCCACAGCCAGGTTTGCTGCCCCCTTTAGGTAACACAATACCTGTTAGAAGTCTGGTTACTGGGACTGTTTGAAAAGCTGTCCTCAGCGATGTTGTCTTTGCATGATCAATACAGGGTTTTACGTTACATGAAAAGGGTGAGCAAACTCCGTAGCGTGCTCACTTGTCTGTGGTCATCCATAACAACAAAAGAAGCCATACAATACAAGGGACTGAATGCTAGGCTCTTCATAACACAATACGCCCGTGTCATCCAGTCACATCACTGCTCCCACTATATGTGAATATTTGTGACGCTGTCAGGTGAAAGAAGCAAATGACATTTTCATGCCAGTAACAATTAAGGTCTAAGATAGGTAATGTCATCAAACTTGTAGGTGACATTATCATCATGAAGGGTGACCCAGTCTCTCTATCTCCTCTTCCTCCCCCTCCCGTCATCATACAGCCAAACTCTTTGTCCTGCCTCATGCAAAAATCACATTCCACAGTGCTGTGGTCGTATAGCCAGGTGACCATTCGTATGTCTGGTAAGCAGCCCACGGATAAAGGGAAGAGATAAGCACAGCCACTGAGGTGGACAGAAAACATTCAGAATGGGACTGAACAGGACTGCTCCCTAACAGATGGACATAGCAGTGATACCTTATAAATCTAGCAGGGAGAGAGGGGACAGGGAAGGTGGGAGGGGACAGGTAAGGGAGGGTTGGACAACATGAAAGGGTGGAATGGGAAAGGAAAGGGGGGCAGACTGCTCCAAGCTTCTACTCTTTCACAGCTCCTGGTCAGACCTCCCAACACGACACTGGAAGGCAACAGACATGTCAGGGACATTAGACAGTATAGCTGAAGATAACCAGATGGAGGCAGTGTAGCACAGGTAGGAGAAGGGGTACTGGCAAAGGGTTAGACTCCATAAAAACACCTGAATTAGGATCCCAGGATAGACGGACTACTAGAACTAGAACTGCACACAGTATAGTGGGGTCAAGTCTGCCCTTGGAGCTGGCTTCCTCACCTTGAGCACCTGCTCTAGGTTCTCCAGTTTGTCTTGGAGCTGGTTCCTCTCCCACAGGGCTAAATCTCTCTCCTGCGTCACAGCACCAAGGGTCTCTTTGAGCTGGGCATACTCAGACTTCACCTGTGCAGACAGAACAAGCAAGCAGCAAAGAGACTGAGTTTGAGAGTGCAGCTGTACTACCGTTTATTTTCAAACCAGGCTGTTTGCAATCAGTTGCATTTTTCCATTTGGTTTTCACACTGCCCTAAACTGATTTTTAGCCTTTTTAGGTATGCTGGGCGGTTCATATCTTTCTTTGCTGATATGGGAGAGGTCATTCTCTAGCTCCCCTACCAAAGAGGTTCCCCTTTCAGGTTTCCTGGTCTGTCCATTTTCTCCTGCCACCCTAAAGTTTAATGAGGCAAAACTCTCCAAAGTCTCCACCCTCTTTGTTCAGTGTTCGAAAATGTTCAGATATAGTGTTCACCCTATGACAGTGATGAGAATGTAGGTATAGCAAATAGACAAATGGATGGATATTGTGTACAATTACTGTTCTCTTTGTCTTTATAATTATTTTAAATAACATTCAGTGTTTCTCAGTGTATCATCGAGGCTTAACAACTTTTTGAAAGCATTTGCTTCTTCATAAAACATTAGCAAAGCTATTTTTGATAAAAATTAAAATGTTCTAATTCAAAATTTTTATTTGGACATTTGTAACTTGCAGTCTGCTTCTTCCCCGCATTTGGCTGGTGCATTGCTACTTTTTTTTGGCACATTACTGCCACCTGACTATCAGCGTAATAGTGTGAATCCATTAGCAGGAATGCATATGCGTGTTCTTGTCCGCGTGCATGAGATACAATCAAAATGGGGATCCACTCATCAAAACATTGCAAATAGCGGTTAAAAAATACCACAAGGCACCTTTAAGGGTGGTTTAAAATCCATGCCACCATTACCTAACCATACCATGTTGGCAATAATAAAGCCTGTTTCAAGAGCTTTACATTAAATGCATCACTGCAGACTATAATAATAGTGCAATCACTGCAAGGTGGTGGTAGGCAAAAGTCAATGGAGCAAAATGATGCTAATTAGCACTGGCAAAAATTTCCCTTGATTCACACTAAGGAACTAAAGATGGAGGAGAGAGTGTTACAGAGTCAGCATCTTACAAAAATAACTACACGACAAAATGGAAAAAATGTCAGAAACACCATTCAGTATAATCCCATCCAATAACACCACAAAGCCTCCCAACTGACTATAGAGTTCAATCAGTGCCTTTTTGATACAATATCAACAAAAACTGAACATAATACATTTCATAAAGGTAGATCTGTTGCTTTGGATTGAATTCAGTTGTACAGTGTTGATTTTAAGCAGTGTGCTGTAAAAATAGCGCTTAAAATGTTTTAATGTGACCTAAAGCATTCCAGGCTTTTAAAACAGGCAGAAACTGTTAAGGGCCAGATGTGGGAGCTGGCTGGCTTTGGTGATAAAAGCCTTTGAATATTATAATAATGCAAGAGTAACATAATTCACTGACTCGCATGGCTGTAGACCAAAACATTAATAAATTATTCATGCTTCATTGTTAACTAAGCACTAGGCATTCACTTGACTGAAGCAATTGCACATTATATTAACACTGTACACCAATTCAACACCAATGAGGTCTATACTTCCATTATGAACAATATCTGAAAAATGTGACAATTTCTATTTCTACATAACTATTCTTGATAACTGTCTCCCACAGACCAGTTGTATGGCTTCTTAAGAGGCAGCATTTTTCAATCAGCTTTTTAAAGGCCCCTAATCGGCAGCGAAATGACTAGCTCCTGCAGACGTAATGTGGCAAAGCCCCTTCCTCAGAGCAGCCATGAATGACTAATGATTCCTCGAGGATGGCGTTTCAACGAACACCAGCAAAGCAAAACACAAACGGATACCAGTGAGTCTGCCTCTGAACAGCCCGCCTCCACACAGCAAAAACTATCCACATGTATAGAAGCGACTGTCAGACCTAATGTAGACAGATCGAACAAAACTATATTGGATTCAGCAGAAGCAGGTCAATAGTCTATTATGTGTACAGGGAGGTGCCGTTTGTCGCCCCTCCTAGTTCATTCAGAGACGACTGGGATCAGAACGCGGGGGTGTAAGCGAGGGCTAATATCCGCACTGCCCTGCAGAGTGCTGCTCTCATATCCGTCAGTGTGATAACAGTTCAGGATAGCTGCTCCAAGCCACCCCCAGTCCTGATAAGACATCTATAACCAGCATCCCGCCCTTCTTCACCCCAGCAGCAACTACCTGCCAATCAACTCCTTCAGGAAATTGCCTTCCTGTCCATAGAGAGAGGCCTGGTGCTCTTTGTTTGTTGATCTACTTTGACTTTGTGTTGTCAGCTCTGAGGGCCTTTGAGGTCTTGGGGCTAAAAGGAAGGTGAGGGTGTTTTAATAGAACTGGAAGCTCGTTGCTTTCATTTATATGCTGGAAATTGGAAAAACAGCTCCATCTATCCAGCATCCCAGGGCGGTTTTGGCTAAGTTATAGTGTGACCCAGAAAGTCATCTGATATAGTGTTCATGTAAAGACCAGAGAGGCCGTGGTCTATAAAGAAACAAGACTGAGAGTCTACAGCCACGTTAGCAGCTCTGTGAGACTGTACTTAGGCACAGCGGTGCTTTGTGCAAAATGCTAATGTAAGAATGCTAACATACTTAGAATGCCAATGCTAACATGCTGATGTTTACCAGGTATAATGTTCACCATCTTAGTTTAGTGTGTTAGCATGCTAACATTTGCTAATTAGCACCAAACACAAAGTCCAGCTGAGGCTGATGGGAATGTCATTAGTTTTACGTATTTTCTCATAAACCAAATTACTGAACAAACTGAGATTTTGACCTGATGATAGCGCTATATGAAAAGCTAAGGGATCACCAAAGCTACTACAATTCATCCTGAGGGGAAAATGAATGTCTGTACCACATTTCATGACAATCCATTCAATAGTTGTCGAGACATGTCACTCAAAACCTCTTGGTGGGGATCACCAAAGTAATTACGATACATCATCTGGTAACCATGAATGTCTCTACCAAATTTCACAGCGACTCATCCAATAGTTATCAAGATATTACAACAAACCAAAAATGTCAACCTCATGGTGGCGCTACAGAAAAAGTCAGGGGATCACCAAAGTCTGCAGGACTCATCCTCTGGTGACAATGCATATCTAAACAAAATGTCATGGCAATCCATCCAAAAGCTGTTATTTCATACTGGACCAAAGTGGTTGACCGACCAACTGACAGACAGACCAACAGACCAACATTGTCATCCATAGAGTCACGATGCAAGCATGATTAAAAACATGTTTTAGGTGTACTCACAGGACAGATGAGCTTAAAACCATTACCCGTGTGAATGGAGCAGCCCTGAGATGTATACAGTTATATAGTCAAAAAGTCAAAACCAAGGCCTTTTCGCCTCTTACCTTCTCATTCTCAAATGCCTTGTGGCTATTGTTGAACAACTGGAGGCTCAAGTGCTTGTTCTCCTGGAGGAAATCTTGAAGCTCATTCTCCTAGGCAAAAAGGGCAGAAAGAAAACACTTTTTAGAACCCAAGAAGCACAGCACTCAAACCCAGCATGTTGTTAGCGATAGCCCATGCATTATTCATCTGAGGAGACTGCTCGAGGTTCTCTAGTATGTTCTACAAAGCATGACTAAAAGAAGCTGCTATTTAGGCCACTACAGCATAACAATAGTAGTCAGAATATTAGCTCTCATGTCAATATCGTAGACATACTGGAGTAGAGTGAATAATAAGAAACCATAAAAATGTTCTTTTTCATCGCTCTCTGTGAGTGGATGTAAATCAAACATGCATTCAGATATCCCGCTAACCACACACACACACAAAGAGGTTGCTTTCCCCACTCTTTCCTACCAAGAGCGTTGAGCTGAGGGCAAAAAAAAAATCCTTTCATTGCAGAGGAGGAAAACTTAATTACATTCAATCAACAGTCGTGAGGCGTGCCGTGGATGCAATTTCCAGTGTCAACTGGAGAGTTCTCTGAGATGTGCAATTCACTATCGCTACAGCAGCATGTAGGCCAAGTGTTGTTCTTGTCGGGAGCTAAGAAACCTACTGGCTCATGCATGATACATTTACAGTAAATACAGTGCTTCTTATGGCTAGTGATGGTGTGCCTGCTCCTGCTCCCTTATGTTTTACTTATGAAGGATGTTTCAGAGGGCAAATGCAGACAGGAGTAAACATAAAAAACAAACATGCATGCAAGGGTACACATCTTAACCGGAAAATGTTAAGCAATTTCCTTTGCTGCAGTGATGCGTATGAAGCACTGTAAAATCTGCATGAGCTGTCTGAAAATTAGGTGCTGGTCATGGCAGTAAGCCTTTTTCACAGAAGACCTTTTGACATGTCAGAGTAGGAAAATCACAGGCGTAAGTAATAAAATTAACGGTGGCTGAATTCCATTTAGCTTCAGTTTCAGGGTCCTGGTTTTGTGAATGCTGGCTCACTGTCACGCTGTTAATGGGGCACTTGAATAGAACTGAGCCATCGTTAATGTTATTAGTAACACCTGGGCTTTTCCTACTAGGAGTAAGTCCACTAAGTCAACATGTCTGCTGTGAAAAAGGCCTATTGTTTGTGATGAACTGAGGTGTGTCTTTTGACTTGTTGATGATGTCACTGATTGATTGTAGATTGCTACCAGGTGGTGTATGTACAGTATAGAGTATATTAGGCTGTATCTGACACCAGACCCAGTGTGGTTAAAACGCTGGTGATACAATAAAATAATTGTAACTTAGTGTGCAGTCACCCTCTTTTTATACAATATTATTAGGTATTATAACCAAATTAAAATAAGAACATGACAACTAGACAATGCATCATTCATTTTGTATGTTCTGACATTGCTGTTAGTTGTATTGTATCTTTCTTCATGAGAATGTAGCACTGCAAATTGGAGAAACCTATCATCATTATGTTATTTACTAACCCATATACTATACTGTACTGAAGGGATAGTTACAGATATTATATATATACTCTGTTGGCCTGTACTCAAATTACATGTAGAAATAAAGGGAATTTATTATTTTGGAAGATTGGGAAAAATGTTTCAAATGATGCATCATCATCATCTAGCATTATTGCACATAATATATCCATACTAGTTTAAATATTACTGCTGCTGCTACTCCTACTAACACTACTGCTACTACCAATATTAATAATATTAATGATAATGGTAAATTCTTATATGGACATGTACTGTATGAACAACTACATGTGCAGTGTATACATATGCACACCACAGAGGAGAAATACTGTCAAGGACAAGCAGTGATAAGTAAACAACAGCCTGAAGACAGTACCAAAGTCACATCTGAGAACTGCTGCTTTTCCATTAATTTAATCTCTGTCACGTCCCCAAATTGGCATTTCAACCTGCATCAATTGTGTCCAGTCAATTTTAATGCTTCCCGTACAAGCACTTGATTGCATTGGCATTCCTATTCATATCCATTGATCCTTCAATTCAGAGCTAATGTGGGCTGGCTAAGCCTCCAGGTGTTCATTCTGAAGGACAAACAGCTACTGAAAACAACAGAGAGCACACATTTTGCTGTATGCACACTGACGAGTAAAATGGACTGAAACACTTTTGAAATTCAAGCTTGTTGTTGATTTAAGCATTTCGACACGACTGCCGTCCTCATTTAAAATCCTTTTTGGAATTTGGATGTGACAGCACACACGTAGTGATGCAAACCAAATTGTCTTGAACACAGAGAATCAGCTGTTCCTTTGTCCTGTATTGTCAAAGTGTTAACGCTTTAAACAGATCAGTATACGTCATAATCCCTTGGCAAGACACATTTTTATGGAGAGCCTGTGAGCCCAGCGATGGAGAGAATTCCATGCAGAATACATTGTGGCCTATATTGAGCTGCCTCCAACATTATTCAGCTGAAAAGATTTTCTGCTGATGTGTGATTTGTCATTTGAGATTTGCTTTGAATGCGAACACCAATTTATATATAAAATGTACACAGCATAAATTAATAAAAAAATAAAAAAAATATCTAGTATAAAAAAATCTAGTGAGCAAACAAAAAAAACACACATTATTGTGCTCTATTTGCTCTAAAAGCCAGGATAGTTTCATGAATAATACACTATGGAACAATATTATTAGGCCTGGGGCAGAGTACCTGGGCTACTCCCATGTTTAAAAGCAGTGCAGAGGCAGTCGTGTGTGTTTTGTCCAGACATGGTCTGACTCAGCCTGGTGTGCCAGAGCTGTGTGTTTCATTTTGACAAGCCTGACAGATGAATCAACCCTGCCATTTAACACACGAGCACAGCAAACATTTTCACCCACTTACTCTCTGCTCTGTAGACTCAGTGTAAGCAGCATCATTTGCTCTAGTATTGACGACAGCCGCTACCACTATTGTACTAATGATCGGCTAAGCCTTTTCAGCCTGACTCTTACTGTATGTCTTTACCCAGACCATCTGCACTAAGGACTAAATGTATACATATTACAGGTATTATGAAAGCACTGTGGCTCTGAACCCTACTGGCTGCTTGTAATATTGATAACATTGATGGTTTTCAAGTCTACAGCTGAAATGAACTGACTTCAGCTGCACTGTGTAGTGTCAAAGTACATACTGCACTTCCCTTACACAGGGCTCGTGGTTCTCTGCACCATCTAAATGGTAAATACCAGAGTTCCCCTTCAGCAATTGTACACCATGGTTTACATAAATAAACAAACCACAAACATACAGTACAAGGCCATCTCAAAGAAGTGCAACACATTTACAGAACTAATGCACATCTAAATTTACTGCACTGTGTAAAATTGAGAAAAGAGAGAGAAAAAGAGTCAATCTTGAAATTGATTTCAGACATTTTTGCTTTTGCACAAACACTTCATGCCATGTGTCCAAGCAATGAGAGCTGCCAATCATGCCTTTGACAGAAGGTGTTTGTGCTTACAAACAGCTCATAATGAAAGCTAAGCTGACCGCAAAGGCAGGCATTTCACACCAGCTACTGAGGTAAATTTGAGAGCACAGCTCCACAGTTGAGCCCTTGGACTTGTTGAGTCTGCCTCAGTATTAATCTTCGATTAGCACTGATACATATTCGAACGACGCTGGCACAGCAGATGCTTGTCACCATGGTAACAGGCCTTAAATGCTAGCGGAGGCATACTCCTCTGATGGTCTGTAGTTATACACCCGATACCCAGGAAGGTGGAGGTGCCAGATGGCTATGCCAGTGTTTACTGTCAGTCACACACTCAGTGTTTATATACACGGCAGCTGAACTAACTATGAGTAGACATGACATTAATACCAGCTGGAATTTCAAAGACTTGGTAAGAACAATCTATGTATATTCCCATATATGCTGTGAGTGTTTGTTGCACTGAGTCGCTAACAGCTGCACCTAATTCTGTATATGTGCACTCTTTACTTTAACCTGAGAATGAGAGGACTGAGAAGGAGAAAAACAGAGGAGAGACAGAGAGGTAAACCAGTTTAGACCAAACAGGGAGTGACATTACTGTCAACTCGCCATCCCCTCACAATAGTGTTCATTGGTCTTGTCTGTGTTTGTGTCTCTGTTCTCAGAGCTCAGTGC
The DNA here is from genome assembly GCA_005408345.1 of Macquaria australasica. NCBI lineage: Eukaryota > Metazoa > Chordata > Actinopteri > Centrarchiformes > Percichthyidae > Macquaria > Macquaria australasica. The sequence continues at coordinate 796,606 of SEMN01000195.1, read as the reverse complement.
GGGAGGAGATAAGAGCTGTGCTGCAGTCTGTGGAGACCAGCCTGCCATTTCTGCACGCCATTTGGGGACAGTTTGTCCTTTGGGTAGCTTCCCCAGGAGTCAGCAGGCTGACAATGGGCGAGGAGGGAAGTGCTGCTGTGGGCAGGGAATGTGAGAGGAGGGCAGCAAAGAAAACAGTGGAGTGTTTATTTGGGGCAGAGAGCCACACACAAAGACAGCTCATCTAAAGAAGAGGGCTTGGGGGCATGAGGGAATGAATTCAAATAGTCTAGGACCAAACGGTGCCATTTAAATTACTGCTGAATCCCTCCAACTCCTGCCTTTCATGGGAAAAATATCACTCCAGGCCATCTGCACTACTCTGTGCCTACTTTTGCTTCTACAGGTTACAAACATGTTTCATTTTTATGTAGTGCTAAACTTCAGCTTTCATGAAGCAGCTTTAATGTCAGTCATACAACACCCCGTATTGTTTTTTTCCAACTCCCACACCACACACCATAGGCCTACAAATGTCTACACTTAGACATTCTCTAAAATTCTAGTGAATTCAACTAAAATTAAACTCAACATTTTGCTGCACAGCCCATGGGGACCTCTCTTAGAGAATAACTACGGCAACATCGGAGAGGTAAGATGCCATTCTCTCTCAGAATAAACTTTAACAGAATCTGAGCAGAGCGCTCTGTCTCAGTATAACATAATATAAAGTGATTAGTCATTCTGCTTAGTGGGGCTCCCATAACTGTAATGGTAAAACCCTTCAGACCAGAACCATTCACTTAAGCTTTATTTGTGCTGTGATTTACAACTCTTCCTGCTGTGAGAGACTGATAGAGCCTGATGGCTCCTCTTATTTAAAATACAGTATGTTTCCCTATTCAAATAAATACAACATAGCAAGGTAATTGCCACTGCTGGTGAATGGTTACTTCAGCATACTTGGCATTTAGCTTGGCTCTAACTGCAAATCCTCCACTCCCCAGCACCACTTAACAATAAAAGTTGAATACACACAGTCTTATGTGACCTGCCAACATTCCATCATTTCAGGCAAACTATACTCACTCTTAACTCTCTTAACAGAAATGCCAACACAGCCACAGTGCCCCTAGTCGGAAAGTTGTTTAACCACCCGAACCAACAGAAAACTCTGTCACTGATGGCCATGAGGCACAAGGACACATTTGGTCGTCAGCACTTCACTTCAGTCTATCTTGAACTCTGCAGATGATGAAATAGATGCATTTCAACTTGTTGCAGCTATTCATTCATCAGCCATGCATCATATACATCAGCTTCCAGTCTTCTTTGATGCATTGCTATGGTGTATTACTGTCTTTTATGGGGCACTACTGCCACTATTGCAGCCTGCAATTAGCAAAAATATGCACTATGCCACTCCTGTGTTTGTGACACATGCACAACATGCAAACACTCTGATAAAGAACATCACATCAACATGTGAGGTGACATTACTAACCACTGGGCCATTCCCACCATCAAAAGAAACAAACATGTCACTGTATATACAACTAACCAACCATCACTAACCGTCATATTATGAGCAAAGAAGACTAACATGAGACTAATACACAGCCTTTATTTAAATAACCCATAGCTAAAATGTCAAGATAAGACTTGCAAGCATGTTTTTTTTTCTTCTCAGCAGGTTCTCTCCACTTCATCTTTTTTCCCTTTTCTTTGCCTTTTGTCCTGAGTCAAGGCCACTCCAGCTGACAGAATGACATTTCTGGGGCACTGTGAGAAAATGTCCTTCAAAAGGCACCAAACACCATATGAAAATACAAGACTTGTGTAACATGTCTCTGGCCTTTTCCAGCGGTGACCATTACTTGAAAATCACACATAGCACTGTGTACTGCTGTATACTTAAATATCCGCAGTGTTGTACAGAGCTCCATAAACTAATGTGTGTACAAAAGACACCAATATAGTCACCGCCTGAGGATACCACTTGCAATGTGCACAATGTTTATAAACATCATAGTAAACTGTACTTCTGCTGTTTGTACATGATCACACACAGCAAATAATTACTGCTGCAAAGTGCATCTCTCATTCTCAAATGTATTCCCCGTGCTAACAAAACCCAACCCACTGACACTGCAACTTGCAGTTAACTGCTCCCATTTTTCAATTTCAGTCATCACCACCTGTGAACCGAGCTTTCATTACAGTAGACATTTTCTCAGGGGACATTTGTGTGTGATGATAGCAGGCAAGGCTCTCAGGTACAAAATCAATTTTAGCCTCCGTCCTTTCGCCCAGAGGCCAGGGTATATTTTTGGAGCACTTACCAAAGTCTGACATGTTTGATTCTTTTTCTTCACCTCTGCCTCAAGTGCTTCACACTCCTTCCTTCTGGTGCTGATCTCAGTCTCCTGGGGAGAGAAAAAAAAAAAGCAGAGGACAGCTGCTAAGGTTTGTCAGGAACAGAAGCTTCCTCAGAGAACTGGAAAGGAGAGGAAGCTGGAGCATTTCATTATTCAGCAGTATTTAGGTGTGTGAGTCTGTGTGAGTGTGTGCATTCATGTGTGTGTGTGTGTGTGTGTGTGCAACAGAGAGACAGAGAGAGCTCCAGACATTATCTAATAGATATTACAGCATTTTGTTGTTGTCGGAAAACAGACAGGACGCTGGAATGATTCTGAGGTTCAAATGTTGAGGATGTAGGCTGTGGTCCTCTAGGAATAATGTGATAAAAGGGATCAAACTAAAATCTGTTATGCTCACAGTGACAATGCTAACATGCTGATGTTTCACAAGCGTAATGTTTACCATGTTCACCATCTTATTTAACTGTGTTAGCATGCTAACATTGACTAATTAGGACTAAACACAAAGGACAGCTGAACAAGAAGAGAAACAAGCTTTGACCCTTTCGAGATCTGTAACCTTGTGGCGTTTCACCCCAGGCAAGTGACAGTTGCTATGATTAAATCTTTGACCCCTTATCTGTTGTAGCAGGTCGAGCAGTGATCCTGCTCAACTGCGTGTACTGTATGTGTGAGCATGTTCTACTCTTTCAAGGGCTAAAACCCTCACACGGACAGAAAGATGTGGGAAATAAATGTGTTCTGAAGTGAAGATTTCATGATTAAATTCCCACCTAGAATGAAGAGTTAAGATAAAGATATGGTTGTGTTTAGGATTTAGAATTTAAATTATGTTCAAGAATTGTTTTAAATTTGTTTTTATGTTTTGGGATTTCTTTAAAGTTAGGTTATAAGATTAGAGTACAGTTGATCTACATCCAAGTGTAAGAGTTAGGATTAAGCATGAAATGGAAAAGTTAAGATTAGTTTGCAATGTGGTGGAGCCAGCTTCTCAGACGAACTTTTTACAAAACTGTTGGACCAAACGCTGCAAAAGAGAGAACTCCAGCTTCCAGTTTGTGGTCAATATCTCTACTAAAAAAGTGGGAAAACACGGCTGGTGTTTCAGATAAATAAAACAAATACTGTCACATTCACGCTTAGATAACTTGTTTACTTATTCTGCTGAGAGTGATATTGGCCACTGGAGGTGTTTGTTACTGTAGTTTCTATGGGATTTCTGACAACTCTAAAAACTCCACAGTTCTTTCTCACTATACAGTCAACAGAAGCACATGCAAAGATGAATGAAATTTTAAAAAATATGAAAAGACAAATCACAGTTTTGATGCCGCTAACGTAACTAAAAGCCTTGAATCTCTCTTGTATCTCCATTCTTCACATATTGTTTTTGAGTCTTCCCAGCAGACCTGTCTACTTGTCATAGCAGGAAAAGTACAGTTTTTACTAATGATAATGAATGGCATTAACAACAGCTCTGTTCCATGTAAGGGTCCCTGTAAAGCTATGCTAGCTGGGCAGCACGCTAAATAGCAAAGTCCAGGAACTGAAACTCCTAATTGGAACGAAGACATCATTAACGTTATTAAAGGTTCCCTGTGGAGTTTCTGACCTCTAGTAACGCTTTGGAGCAGTTTTTTTATGAGTGGGTCCCTGTTCGTCACATGCACAAAGACGGACATGCACGAGGGTGACATGGTACACAGTTCTGCCAATCGTTTCAGGCTATTCCAGTGATCTGCAGGTGGCTGTAATGTGCCAAGAAACACAACAATGCGCCAGATAAGGCAGGGAAGAAGATTGCAAGATAGCAAACATGGATGTACACAATGCAGGATTTAAAATACTGAAATAATTGGCCTTGCAAATGTTTTTTGAGGAAGGAAATGCATTCAACACTTTTGTTGGACCTCAAGGATACACACAATGTGTTTCGGTGAGTAAACTCAGAATGTTTTTGTTTTTTTTGGACATTCACAGTATTGCATCCTCTATCATTATTCATAATGGGAGGCTCCACCAGTACCTAGCTGACACCTGATGTTCTCTTGTATGGTTTCAAGCAGCCGTTCATGGTGACAAACCCAATCCTACGTTGTGATGAATAATGTAATAAAAAAGATTAAAGTCCCAAAATATGTTGAAAATTTTTTACAACTTAAAACTGTAACAAGTCTTGGCTTGAATCTGTCCTTTTCCCCATTTTTCACATATTATAAGTTGTTGAGTCTATTGACCATTTTTACAACAGAGGTTTCTACTTGTGCCTAGCTGACGCTTAATATTCCCTTCCGAGGTTTTTGAATGCCACTTATGTTTCCATCAAGCAGCCGTTTAACTGAGCTGACAGCTGAATGCTGTGTTGGCTGGAATTACAATGAAAAGAAGTTCAGCGTTCTTCACAATGTGCGATTAGAGCCAAAACATGACTAAAGTCTGCCACAGTTTCCACAGAGGATGACTTGTTTAGTCTATCAGTGTTGTTCAGAGAACTCGTCACCACTGGCTTCGCAGTAGGGGCAGACAGCTAGAAATGGGATATCCCCATCAAAGCTGCCTGTGTGTTCTGTCCTGCTCTGGAGATGCCACATCTTTCTGACTCCACTCTAATCAGGAGGTTAACACTTTCTGAGAGGCTTGGATGCAATCAGCAGTGAAGGGTATGCCCATGTAAACACCTTAATACACACCTTCTTTACAGGCATTCACTTAATGCATAGTCAACTATTGCACCACTATTGCAGTATGAAATACATGTGTATTGTGTTACATCACCAACCAGATTCTCTGTTTATCAGCAGACTGAGCTCTCTATCAGTGTATGAGGAACATCCTTGCTATGGATGGGAGTGAAAGTGCAGCTGGATGTTCCAAGATTAGCGTATAGAATTAAACAGGATTTTATCTGTGTCACTGTGAGTTACCAGAGCGCGCACACACTCTGTCAGCATGGCACCGCGTGTCCCTGAGCAAGACTTTAATAAGCACCAGCGGAGCCACCAGAAGCCCACAGCACACTATACAAGCTACATGTGGGAATGCATGAATGTGCACTTCATCACAGAAATGCTCACAGCTTGGCTTGACTTTGAATATATATTGGAACCCATTCAAATGGAAGGCATTTTTTGCTCTGCTACATCAGCTGGTTTCTCTCTTGACCCGCGAGTGTCGACAATATTTAATAAGACAGTGAGCAATAAGGTCAGAGAACAGGACGAGCGGAAGTAAGAGGAACAAACTTTGACCATTTCGAGATCTGTAACCTTGTGGCGTTTCACCCCAGGCAAGTGACAGTTGCTATGATTAAATCTTTGACCCCTTATCTGTTGTAGCAGGTCAACCAGTGATCCTGCTCAACTGTGTGTACTGTATGTGTGAGCATGTTCTACTCTTTCAAGGGCTAAAACCCTCACACGGACAGAAAGATGTGGGAAATAAATGTGTTCTGAAGTGAAGATTTCATGATTAAATTCCCACCTAGAATGAAGAGTTAAGATAAAGATATGGTTGTGGTTAGGATTTAGAATTTAAATTACGTTCAAGGATTGTTTTAAATTTGTTTTTATGTTTTGGGATTTCTTTAAAGTTAGGTTAGGATACGGTCGAGCTACATCCAAGTGTAAGAGTTAGGGTTAAGCATGAAATGGATAAAGTTAAGGTTAGTTTGCAATGTGGTGGAGCCAACTTCTCAGACGAACTTTTTACAAAACTGTTGGACCAAACGCTGCAAAAGAGAGAACTCCAGCTTCCAGTTTGTGGTCAATATCTCTACTAAAAAAGTGGGAAAACACGGCTGGTGTTTCAGATAAATAAAACAAATACTGTCACATTCACGCTTAGATAACTTGTTTACTTAAGAGTAAAAAAGATTGTGTTTGAAAAAGTCTACATATGCACAATATATACTACCATGTTGACTCTAAATGATTTCCTTCGAGTGAATCACACAGAGCCTCCGCAGACAGCTTGCCATCTCCCATGTGGGCTGGTATCTAATGTGTACAGTTTTCAGAACCAGACGGCTACAACACACACGATGAACATTTCACTCACACACTTGCAGACACATACACACACACACACACACACACACACACACACACACACACACACAGCTCTCAGGCTTGCTGAGGCCCATTTGTTTGGAGCACATTTGCCAATGTTCAATTAAAAATCCCTCTGATAAAAGATTCAAATGGCTGCCATTGTGAGTAATGAGCTCCTGTATAAGTGAAGAGGCGTTTACTGCACAGCAGATGAAGACAGATGAGAAAGAGCATCCCCTTAGGCTGGATCTAGCATTCGTGCCTCAGTGGCACTAATGCAAATGCATGAAAAAGAGAGGTGCATCCACAGCGATCTATACTACCTCTACGTCTTTTATGTACTACTGCAGCAGGAATTTCACATTCTGTTTTATGGCAGAACATCTCTGGAAATCAATATCTTGACAACTTTTTTGCAGGTTAGTGTGTGGCACAAGGTCTCCAAAAAAGGTTATGGTTTGGTTTTAGGTCATAGCAAAATTCAGAATGATCTGTAGGATAATGTAAAAGTCATCTATTAGAAGTTGTCACACTGTCATTGATTAAATTTAAAGTTTTTACCATATCTGAAAAGATTTGATGATGAATTGATAAGCCAATCAACAGAAAATTAATCAACCACAATTTTCTTGAAAATTCCAAAAAAATGTCCAGCTTCTCAAATATGAAGATTTGCTGCTTTTCTCTGTTTCATATCTTTGTAAACTAAATATTTTGGGGTTTCAGACTGTTGAAGACAAAATGAAGGTGTGACCTTGGGCTCTGGGAACTAGTGATGCACATTTTTATGTTATTTTCTGACATTCTATAAAACAAATGAAAAGAAATCATTGACATATTAATCTATAATGAAAATAATCATTGCAATCCTACATATTTCACTTATCTAACTTTCAGGATGGATTGGCACAAAAGCTCCGTACAGTATGCATGGTTTCCAGACAATGAATCCTAATGACTTTAGTGATCCAATGCCTTTTCCTCAAGCGCCACCATGATTGGTTTATGACCAACACTTGCAAAACTAATGATACATCAGCCTCAGCTGTACTTTGTATCTTGTGCTAATCAGCGAATGTCAGCATGCTAACACGTTTAACTAAGATGGTGAACATGGTAAACACTGCCATGTCAGCATTAGCATGTTAGCATTTAGCTCAAAGCACCGCATGCCTACAGCCTCACAAAGTCGCAAGCACGGCTGTAGAATCTTAGTCTTGTTAATATTTTAGTATGTCACAAAATAATGATGGTATGTTTGCCACTACCCTTATACACAAAGTCCCTACCTGGACTTGTCTTGAAGAAACAACATATAGCCCGATATGTACCTCTACAAGTGGCTATTTGCTACAAATTTTACTTTTACACATGTATGTTTTTCCTTTTACAAATAAACTCACAAAACACACCTAAAAACCTGACTTAAATACTAATCATCATTTACTATACCAGCTCTAAATCAAGTTATAAAGGTTAACAAATGTTTTGCAAAAGGAAGCAAGGACTGAAAACAGCCGAGCCTCAGCTGTGCGCCCTAAACACAGCCGTGTTGGTGTTCAGAACCATGGAGAGTTCCCCTGGGACAACACATCAGTAGCATGTGGTATATACAGTATACAGTTTACTTCAACTATTTTTGGTCCTGCTGACTCTCCACTGTGAGTTCAATGCACAGCAACATCTTGACGAAATGAGGTTCACATACTACAGCATTATTTCTGCAATGACTAATTAACACAGAAGGCTTTCCCCATCCTATTCTCAGCGTTCGGTTCTCTGATCTTTCGTAGTTGGGAAAGCTCTGTGTATAATCTCTGGCGAGCAGGGGTAACCTCATTACCTCTCTCTCTCTCTCTCTCTCTCTCTCTCTCTCTCTCTCTCTCCATGATGCATAATGATGGGTAATAATCCTGCCTATGGCTGAACAAAAAAACTGCAAACATTTTCTACCAGGGGGTGATTCTATGCAAACAGCAGATATCTGATGGACGTACCAAATATAGACAGACAGGAGTAAGACTTGCTCCAGGATGAGTTTTAAAGCAGCCTCAGTTCTTCTTGCAAAATCTTTTAGGTTAACTTCCCATGTAATTATGACACTGAATGCATATCCAGGCATTGATTGTGCTACAACTCAGCCGAGCTACATTATAATAAAACTGATGGCCACCCTTAAAAAAAAAAAGCACTTGACTTTTTTACTGGGAGTAGTTACGCTCAGAAACAAACAGCACATCACCTCTAACTGTGGCACATACTGTAGCTTTACAGCTAATTTGTTGCCTCTCAAAATGTCAATGGTGCTCCCTGAGATATATATATTGTCCTGAGACACTTTTTTCTTGTTATTATGTGTTTGTTTCCTTTCTCGAGCCAAGCTGCAGCCAAAGGAAAGGCCATTACGGAGGCTGGAGGAAAGACTACTGATGCTGAGTGTTGTCAGGGTCTTTAAGAGAGGACTCCCCTCTGTTACTCAACAACCAAGCACCAGTTCCACTTAGCATCATGTAGTATATGGCTATATACTGCACATGCTGGCCCAGACACACAGTTATCTAGTCCGGCACAGCAAGCACTTGTGATTTCAAATCATTTGAAATGGCAGAGTAAGTTACATAACCCCTACAGCTTAAGTCTGTGCGCGCAGGCACAGATGCTTGCACTCCACTAATACTGTACTCGTCTGCCGCCTGCAAGTGTGTATCTGTGTGCATGTTTGTGTGCGTGCATGCATGCGTGTGTGTATGCACAGCAACATGCAGACTGACTGCTGAATCACAGATTTACAGGAAAAACAAGTGTAACTCCCAGAGGTCAACACGTACATTCCTCCACACACAAACACACACGCAGACCAAAATAAATGAACTAAGGAGCAGAGAGGAAAGAGTGATAATGAATGAATGTATGATCATGAGAGAGATACGTAAAGGCAGCGAGGCCTAGATATGAATGCAAATGAAAAAGAAGGGAGAATGGGCAAAATGAAAAATGGGATGGAGGCAGGATTTACCGTCTAAGCTCCTCAGCTCTGCAGCATTTTGTCCCGGGTATAAGACCTCTCAGCGAGGCGTCCTCTATCAGGCATATTAAACATCATGCAGCAGTGGCAAAAGGAGTAGCCTAGTCTGGATTCCACTTCCTCTCCTCCTTTCTCTCCCTTTTTTTCTTTCACACTCTATCTCCCCACCAGGATCCACAAGCACTGGCGTGCTGCAGAATCAGAAATGAAGCTGCCACTATCACCGGGGTCTGACCTCTCTGAGCCACCGAACGCTACACTCCCTGCCTGCTGATGTCTGATGAGTCTAACACACTACTACTAAAGCACAAAGGGATGAGAAGGGGGGGAGAAGGGGAATACTGTAGGCAAGGCAGGGGATGAGAGAATGAATGACAATGAACGGAGGAAAAAAAAGGAAAAACAACAGACCGAACAACAGAAAGAGGAACTATTCTGCTACTGTCACAGGCCTCTATAATGAAAGGAGTGATGAAAGAAGGGTGGAGGAGCAGAACAAAAAGGATCAACTAGGATCTATGATAAATTTAAGGTTGTTGGAATAAGGGGCTAATTTGAAAGAGCAGGCTCAGTGTGTATGAGAGGCTCCAGAGAGAGGACTGTAAATCTGATAATCCCACTGCAAGAACACAGAGATGTCAGATGAGACTTTTACCTTAATGGAAATTAAACAATGACTCATGCAGCCACAACAGACTCCTACAGAGATAAAGGGAGGGGGCTGTACAGTGCTGGGATATCTATTCATTTCCCTATGACCATGCTGGATTTAATAATGCACTTAAATATGGAGAAACTACTGTATGATCAGAGCATAAACAGGTTTTATTTTCGTGTTTTGGCAGCTGAAACCATTTCGCTGACTAAAGGTCCACAGAGAACATCTGATGATTACTGCTGCAACCAAGCAAATGCTGGAAGCCTACTGCTGTTGCCCACTCAGACACAGAGGCTTACTCATCCCCAGCTGGATTCGCTGGCCAAGCTTCTGCAGACTGTCTCTGCACAGTACATGGTAACCTTCGCCTCTCATGGCAGCACCGTAACACACCTTGTAAAAAAATAGACCGTTCTCGTAAACACGCACCACCTCTGCAGCTTTTATTGTGACTGTTGTCTAGAGAAAACTCCTCTAACCAAAACATCAACCGCTCAGTACACAGTGCTAGGTGGTGGTGCTATGTGTGTGGGCAGGAAGTTATTTTATTTATGTGGACTGTAAACTTTGGGGATTGACTCCCTGCACCACAAAGATGAACTGGTGTGTTGTTAATCCTGTGTTATTCCTTTTCATTAGAGATTGCAGTGCACAGTGCATGCAGAGACAACAGTGCAGAGATCTATAGAGCTTCAGAGGTTCACAGCTGGCTTAGTCACAAAGATAGACACACAGACTGAATGCTCTAAAAAAGGGAACAAAACATGCCAGGAGGGCATCCACACATCTATATTTCAGTCACTCTAGGAATTTTTGATCAAGGGAATAATTATTGAAAATTCAACCAATCTCCTGAATATTTGCAAGTTTTTCCAAAGCCCTTAACACTTCTGCAAAAACTTGTCAAAATGGACAAATGACTGCATTTTTTTTCTCCAATCACAGCCATTTTTCATATAAAACTATTATACTTCTATCTATTCCTCAACTGATGTAATGAGCCCGAGTCAAATAAAACCAAGTTCTTTCTCAGACAGAGCTCACTCCCAGACTGCCTGGCTGGGTATCACTCTCAAACAAGCACTACCAAAACCTTTTTCTTCCCCTTGCAATTTCTTTCTAACAAAAAAAGCTACAGACTGCATCCCAATTTTTCTAAACAGTCCCTGCAAAATCCATCACTTTTGGCCAGATTCACAATAAGCGCTGTGAGATCCTGCTGGGAATAATATTTCAAAATATAAACAACCCAGCAAGCATTTTATAGAAATGAATGTGTTGGTGGCCAAAATAATAATATCCAAGCACCTATTTTACAAAAAGATGGTGGACAACTACAGAACTGTCAGAAGATTACCTAACTAAATAACAGTGGCGGGCCGTGCATTTGGTACCTGGGCCTTCAGTGCGGGTTTACCGACTTAATCGACCACTATGATATTACAATTATACAAGCCATCAATACTATACTCTTTACAATGTCCAGCTTTTCTGGAAATGTCCGCCTCCTTCTCCGTCAGCCATTGTGGGCATAAAATAAAAAAAATTCAAAAGTATTAATGTGCGCAGATCGCTGAGGACGTGCTTTGCTAGCAAAACTTGGCGGTGATAGCTTTGCTCTGACCATCCAATCAGAGGACGGAAAACTTCTGACGTCATTGTGGGCCAGCTAGCTGGCCCACAACATTATTAACAGATTAGATTGCCCCTGGCAGCACATAGAGACTGAAATCTGATTGGACGAAACATCGATAATCCACAGACATGTACGGGAAGCGGTGCAGCCAAGAGAAACGTTACAAAAAAAAGAGAATAGACTATTGGAAGTAAATTAATACAATTTCATTGAACAAATATTATAATTTAGGTTGTAGATGTAGGTTAGTGATTCTGATAGTGTTTAGGCCAGCAGAGAAGGCCTTGCTGGCCCTGACAGCCCACCACTGCTAAATAATAATGCTGAAAACCATTACAAGAGATGTGTAGCATCACTTGGTTGGAGGAGTTAAAGTACCCAGATGGCCAGTGTGTAAATACACAACACAGTTTCACGGCTGGCTCAGTCTCATTAGAGTGGCCAGTAGCTGTGCAGGTAGATGAGCTACGGAGATGATGGACTGTTCTCTGAGCGGTCCGGACAGAGTGTTCAAGCCTCAGGAGGCAGTGTCAACATTGGAAACTGAGCAGGGGAACAAACAGGAGGACAAATTAATCAAGACCCACTAATACGATGCAACTGTACACACAAGAAATCAAGCTACTTGTGGGGCGCAGCTAACACATTAGCAACAGTAGAGAGGCCTCTGTTTATTCTACAAGCACAGAGAGCACAACTTGGCATTAACAGACTGTAAATAAGTGTATTTAAATTATAAAATTAATTTAAATCTTAACTTGAGCGTCTGTAAATGTGAATCTCTGACTCTCATCTGTAAGAATCAAAACTGTCCTTCCTTCCCATTGTCCGTAATGCTAATAAACAATTTGATTTGCTGTCAGTGTCTATGAAATAAATAAGCTTTCAGTATCTACACACTGTTGTCGGAGGTAACATTCACTATGTACTATATTCAAAATTTCAAATCTGTGAAAAAAACATAATATTGATGTTTTCTAAAGTACATTCCTCTACAATATATTGGGTTGAATTTTGCAATTCTTATCCAAAAGGTTAATGGCTAGTGGCAGACATAAATGAAATATAAATGAAGCAGTTAAGAAATTTGATTAGGTCAGACTAAATATAGCCATAAAGTTTATCTGGCCACATGTGTCTGGACTGCAGGTATTTAAAATAAAATTACCTGCTGTCTAATTAGATATGCAGTATAAATTACACAATATTTCATTATAAAAGATTCACTGCATTTAATATACATTACTGGACAGTTTTGATAATAACAGACAGATTATAAGCTCAGCCGGACATATCAGAAAACAGCCATGTCTTGGTAAAAGGAGCAGCCATCTTTCCCTTCATGCTGTCACGACTTTGCCAGAATCACTCACTCCCCCGTCTACGGGGAGTTGTGCTCTCACATCTGCGCCCCTCTCAGTCAGAAGCCAACAGAGAAAGAGAATCTCGCAAACCTGCCATGATCAAATTAATTCACATCGAACCAGGCTGCCTGTTTGTCTGCACACTTGGGCCCCAACCAGATAAGCTGATTATAACACAAAATATTACATGCTGTCCTATTTGTTCTGATCCAGTGTTATCCCGATGTCCCTGGTAATGCAAAATCACTGACCTATGAAATGTCAAGGTAGACTAAGATGGATAATTACGAGGCATATACAGTGATCCTTCACATCCAAACTGGTGCAGCCTTTGGCACACATAGGACTGTTTATCATTAGCTGGGACAATTATGTCCAATAATTTCATCTACACCTGTAATTTATAAAATGACTGAGGAGTCACAGGAGCACAGGGACTCCCTCTTCCACCCACTGGATTACCACATGTGCTCTACTGTATCAGACAGCAATAACACCTCTGTGTTGATGCTGCTGTGATTTCGTGATCCATATCATTAGCGCAGCAGACTTTGATATACAGTCTGCACTAACCAGCACAGGCTCTGACGGAACGTTCCCTTTCTTTGCCTCAGCTCAGTTCAACTGAATGTAATCATAAACTCTTAGCAAACCGCTAATTCTACACTGGCTGCAGCTAATTTGACCATCTTCCTGCCCCCACACAGTGAGAGCTCAGGCTGTTATAGGCGAAGGGGCTGTCACCAGCTGAGGTGGCTTGTCTCCCGCTTTGATCCTGAGCCAGAGCCACAGACATATGCTGCTCCATCCTGCAGGGAGGAGCTGTACTGGATGCAGGGAACAGCTCTACATTGCCTTTCCATTCATTAACTACATTTCAACAGCTGGTGACCAATTAGTTTGCTCTCCAGATTGCGAAACCAATATAATGAGTACACCTTAACTTTGATATCCTTTGTCAAAGGGGAACAAACTTAATGTTGGCAAAATATAGTTTGTACAATGCTGCTGTAAACAGTCAAGAGCTGGCATGCATGTTTTGACACTGGATTGTTTCCATTTTATTCAGGCGGAGACTAAGCCGATCCTTGTTTTTTCTAACCTGAATCTCAGCACCAGGCTTAAACATCCCACCCTCAGCTCAACCTTCAATGCTTGCCAAGAGCTGCTATCAGTCTGCCCCCACAGAGGTGTCCATTAATGGGTCTTTAATGCCAGAGAAAGAGGAAAATGGAGAGGTCGTACGTGGTCTGGTGTAGAGGATCATCTGCTTGTAAACGTGCGAGTTAGAGAGGCTGCCTGTCTGTGAATTGATTATTATGGAGGTGTCAGACTTGGCTTTTGGCCTCAGCAAAACCAGACAGACTGTGATGTGAGGAGTTTTCACATTAGGGTGTGGGTGAAGAGATCCCGTGTCCAGTAATGGGAGACAGGTGGTGCCCAGGAGGAGATAAAGAGTGAGGCTCTCACCCCACAGGAGTCTGGCACAATCGCAACAGAAACAGACGCCTTTGCCTCCCATCTGGGGGACACTCTCTAACCATCACTGCCAATTTACACGACACTCAATTACTGGTCATTACCTGAGCGAGGACTTGGTGCCTACAGCGTCCAAGTGCCATCATACAAGTGGTCAGATGGAGAAACTAAATAATGCCAGCAATGGATACAAACACATCTGATTCAGCTCTATTATTATCATCATAATGTTTGCAATACAATCTGTAGGGAAGGCACAGGACAACAGAACAGGCAAAGAGGTAAATAAAGAGACAAGAGACAACAAATAGATCAGACAGATGAAGTAACAGTGCCAGAGCTTACGCACGTATGTGTGTGTGTGTGTGTGTGTGTGTGAGAGAGAGAGAGAGAGAGAGAGCCCCATTTGCACATGAAGTTATTTTATTGTGCCATCAAGGACATTTTAAAGAATGAACTGATTCATTGAACAGCATTATAGATTCATAAAATATTGTATATTTGTATTGTCTAAACGAGACTAAGAGTCTACAGCTATGCTAGTGGCTCTGTGAGGCTCTACTAAATGCTAACGCTATGGGCAACATGCTAACAATGACATTGTTAACATGCTGACGTTTAGCAGGTATAATTTTTGACATGTTCATCATCTTAGTTTAGCGTGTTAGCGTGCTAACATTTGCTAACACATGTACAGCTGAGGCTGGGAATATCATTATGAATGTAACTGGCTTTGCAAGTATGTGATCCTAAACCAAAGTATTTTACAAGTGCAATTTGACTTGATGATGGCACAACAAAAAAAAGTTATGGTATCAACAAAATTATTACAGTTCATTCTGAGGAAGACATGAATGTCTTCACAAAACGTCATGGTAATCTATCCAGTAGTTGTCGAGACATTTCACTCAAAACCACAAAGGTCAACCTCATGGTGGCGCTATAGGAAAAGTCAGGGGATCACTGAAGTCATTAGGATTTATCGTCTGACAACCACAAACGTCTTCACAAAATTTCATTCAGTCCATCCAATAGTTGTCGAGATATTTCAGTCTGGACCAAAGTGGTGGACCGAACGACCGACAGACTGACATTTCCATTCAGGCCCCTAGTGTGGCTAACAATTATTTTAATATCAAAAGTACCCTTTATAGTATTTCAAGTTATATTATATCTTATAGTTACAAAGACACTTGGGGAATGTAGTTTATGGAGCAAAACATATAGTATATCAGAAAATATGTACACACAGATTTTCACGTACACTGACAGATACTGTGCTCACACTGACATAGTAGCTTGGAACAAATGAGGAGGCGTCCCTGCTGAGGCTCAATTGAAAACAAATTATTTATTTTTACAGCAGAGAGCCCTGTAACTCCAGGGTAAATGCAAATCTGAAACTAATTTTGTTTCGGGCCTGTGGCTCCCCAGAAGCCACAGTGAAGTAAATTCTGTAATCAACGGACCTTTGCTGGTAAACTAAATTTAGCAGGTATCAGGATCTCACAGATGCTCTGGCCAAAAGACCATCACAGGTGACATTTCTGTCAAACTGAATAGGAGTCAAGATTAATATGAAGCCTGCTGCACACGACCAACAGCATAACAGTAAGTGAGTCGGTCGTGCAGGAGTGACAGAGTCCAGCATTAGCATATAAACAACAGCCTGGAGTAGATGGCTGCTGCTGCACAAGGCTCGATTGTCAATATGCTCGCTGGTCCTCATCCAGAAATCAGAGAGGGGCTGTCAGGACTTTGATTCCTGCACACAGGGGAGAGGATAAACAGCAGAAAAACAACACTCCAACCTGTCAATCATTGGACTCTCCATTTTCTATCACCATGAACTCCAATTTGAGTATTCAGGACAAAAAAGAACTCCAATTTAGTTTTTTTTGCCTTGGAAAAAATGACTCAGAAGGATCCAAAACAGACGAGTGGGTGGGAGACAGAGAGAGGTTAGTTATTATTCCTTTCTGTATTCAACAAACAGCAGAAGAAAAAACACATCTCAGGCCAATTTGGAACTGTATGAATGGCCACCATAATTTCATGCTTCCTGCCACAAAAGGTGACAACATATACCTAGAGACCGGCCAGACAGAGTGGACCTGACAGAGAGCACTGCAGAATGTGTGTGTGTGTGTGTGTGTGTGTGTGTGTGTGTGTGTGTGTGTGTGTGTGTGTGTGTGTGTGTGTGTGTGTGTGTGTGTGTGTGTGTGCGTGTGCGTGTGCGTGTACGTGTACCAGTGTGTGTATTTCCCAGGAATGACACAACTGTGGCACCATCAATTTCTGCTGCCTCCACTCAGCAGTGGCTGGGTGATGCTGGTTTGGAGGGAACAGAGCCAACATTAGTACTGATCCAAGCAATTTAGGCTCACTGGAACTCACTACAAATAACTTCCATAAGCGCTCATACAGCTCCACTGCTAGTATGTTTTAAAAGCCTTCATACAACAATATGTCTAAGTTTTCACAGACATAGTATCATCCTTTGACATAACTGCTAGCACACAGTAACAATACAATGTATAGTGTTTGATCGTTGCTTCTATCAAAGTACAGCTCAGTACAATCAGTGAATACACATAGCTAAGTAAGCCATATTCTAGCCTTTGTGTAACACAGGACCACACTGATTATCTTTCCACCGAGAACACTTAAGCCAATGTTGCCCTGCTCTCAGCAGTTACCATGGCATTTGTGCTGGCAAAGCAAAAGTTTTTATTTGAAACTGAAGAGAAGCTGTTTGGCAAAAGGTTTTACATCTACATACAAGTTGATGCAGAACTTAACTGTGCTGAGATTCTCATTCCTCCACACAGAATGTAATGCCACATCAAAAGTGTTTCGGCGCAGTCTTAAATGGCACAGACTGCACTGTTGTGGATTGTTTTATCATACAGAATGTCTCCATTTTATTTTTCAAAGAATTTCTCGTGCTTTGAAAATGAAGAAACAAAGGAATAAACTAGACTGTGTGTATGTGTGTGTGAAAGAGACTGTGAGAGGGTCAACATAACTTCTCTGATATCCCAGTTCATTTAATTAAAACTCTGAACTACTTCAAATATCTGTCTGAGGCTCATTTACCACCTTAATAGACTCTCAGCTCAACGTTGATATCTGAGGTTCAGCTAGCGTGAGATGTCAAGGCAGACATACTCTCAACACACTGAGAGGACTTGAACGGAACATAATGTGCTTTTAATTTGTGGGACATAATTTGCCTCAAATTCCATGGTTATTATGATGTGTGATGCTTAAATTGCCGAAAAAATACACAGAACGCGGTTTAGTTAGTACTCACTGCTCTAACTTAACTGTTACGCTTACGACTTAAAGGAATAGTTCGACTTTTTGGGAAATAAGCTTATTCGCATTCTTGCCAACAGTTAGACAAGAAGATGGATACCACTCTCATATCTGTCCATTAAATGTAAAGCTACAACCAGCAGCCCATTAGCCTCGACTAAGACATAAGGAAACAAGGGAAACAACTAGTCTGGCTCTGGCTCTGTCTGTAAAACCACAACTTTGTTTTTGTACGGATTAAACAAACAAGATACTACTTTAGAAATACTGGTACAGCAGTAGTGGGGTATTTTGTTATGTTAGACAGAGCCAGACTAGCTGTTTCCCTGTTTTCACTCCAGTCTTTGTGCAAACTGTGTTTGCTTTGGCAGTATTTGTATAATCTACACCAACACACCAATCTTACTCCAGTAAACATACTATGTGACTTACGTGCATAGAGAATACACTGATTCTCTAATACAACTCTTCTGTTCACATGGCCAACAGGAATATCATCACACAGAGACATACAATGAAATCTGCCTTGGTAACAGTGAATTTCAAGCTACAGTATGTTTTTCATGAGAATATAATAATGAGCTACAACTTTATCATTATCAGTAGATGGCATATAAGAATAACCCTGCCAAGAGCACTGTGCAATATGGCAGATCAAACAATTAGTGGACCATTGCCGACTATGTCCATTCAGAGGTCCGATACTTCTCAAAATACAACCCTCTACTTTGCATTAAGATGAGGCAGAGCACACAGGAAGCCCACTGA
Organism: Macquaria australasica; assembly: GCA_005408345.1. Lineage (NCBI taxonomy): Eukaryota > Metazoa > Chordata > Actinopteri > Centrarchiformes > Percichthyidae > Macquaria > Macquaria australasica. The sequence goes on along the minus strand of SEMN01000195.1, from coordinate 777,946 downwards.
CAACAGAGGACAGATCATCCTCTCCTCTTCCGCTGGCCCCCACTGACCTGCCTTCACACTCCAGCACACCGAGAGAGAACCACACTGCATGCCAGTGGCAATACACAGCTTTTACCGACTCCCTAGAACATAGACTGCTGTAATTTGGTATACAAACGTAGCTTTCTCCTTTACCTCTAAAAACATGAACTAAGAAAGGAACAAAGAGGAGTCAGGGTAAAACAGACAGAGAAAGAGATGAAAACAGGAGAGAGAGGGAAGATGAGAGGGAGAGTGATTGGTAGCTGGCTGCCATTCTGGCCCGGTGGCCCCACGGCTGATGCACAGGGTTGCGTAATGGGTCTGCATGCAGTGTGAAGCACAGCAAACAGGGCTTCAGCACATGTAGCTGAAGAGACCACTCAAGCCTTCTGGGGAAGGGAAGTTATTTCAGTGAGCACACACATACACAGGATGAGACAGCCGTGTTTTGACACAGTGCGCTAAAAATAGCACATTCTTAATAGAAAAAAACAGAGTGCCAGTCAAATCCAGACTGGCACGAGAGGGGAGAGATAAAACATTTCTTCCAAAGACAGTCCTGAGAGCTGAACTAGGGGGCATGGTAAATGAGAGGAGAGCAATCCGTTGCAGGGCAAACCACTCAGAATCTGAAACGGCTCACATCTCACTGAGACTGTGATCCCACCTGACACGCGTACGTCGCACAAGGCCACGCAGCCACAATCACATATACATACAATAAACGAACTAAAGCAATTAAGAATCAGCATGAGCAACTTTGCAGATCTGTTATGTAATTCTCAGCCTGTGGGGCCGTGTTTTAGGAAATGGCAGCAGACAGGCCTGTTGTGTTTTCTTCTGCACATATATGGCCATTAATCACGCTCGGTCTCTTTGCTCTTTTTTCCAGAGAAGCAGAAGCCTGAGGGCAGTGGACCTACGGCACTGCAGCACGTGCAGGCTGGACTTCAGCATCACTGCAAATGTCACACTATGTTAGCTTGCTCACTGGAAGGCAGCCTACGGTGAGAGGATCACGAGAACAATCTATAAATGGCACCTTTGCACCTAAGTCTTTATGCATGCAATCTTTGCTAACGCTTTGATCTGACACTGAGCTCCTTTTTCTAAAACAATGACCCCAAATGTGTCTCCTTTGTAGAGGTATTTAATGCATCTGATGAACATAAATGCACTCCTGAAGCCCCTCGGTTGCAGATAAGAGAACTGGTTGCCTGAATAAATGCAACACACACTCAAGGGTTTAGCAGTGCAAAAACACCAGCTGCATCTCCACCCTGCAGGGAATACTGATGAGTACAGGTATTTCTGTAAACAGACAGACAGAGCAGGCAGATCAGGACACATGAACAGGTATTGTGTGTGTTAGAGCCATATAAAAGAACATATCCGTCTCTTCTCTTTCCCTCTCTCTCCCTTTCTCGGGTGCATGAGAGGAGATTTCTGCAGGGTGTGTTGGAGTGTGAGTCATCATCAGTGCAGAGAGAGAAAGAGGGGAGAGGCATTCTTTAAGTCGAGGGCAGTGCTTATGGCAGCAATGCAGCAAGGAAATACCAAACGCCCTGCCTCTTTAATAGGGTTCAGACCCACCACAAATATCAAACAACAGCAGGTAAAGGACTCCCAGCTGGTAAATGTATATGCGATCTTGGTGTTATGCAACAACTGGTCGGCACAGCAGCTCCAATGTAGCCTACTGAACGATCAGAGCATCAGGCACTGTTGGGTTGGGCCAAAGCCTAGGCTTAATGTTTGAATAATAATGAGTGACTTTCCATTGTGCTCATGTTACTGTAATGAAGACAGCCCTGCACACACCAGTTCACAAGCTATGAAATAGCATAGAGTGTAGGGAAAATGTAAAATATTCTTCAGAACAATTTCAGTAAATTACATCTCAAAAGGTCATTTTTAGAGCTGAAATGATTAGTTGATTAATTGACTAGCTGATTGACAGAAAATAATCAGCAACAATTTTGATAATTGTTTTATCAATTAAGCACAAACTCCAAATATTATCTGGTTCCAGCATCTCCAATATGAGGATTTGCTGCTTTTCTCTGTTTTATATTATTGTAGACTGAATATTTTGGACATTGGACTGTTGGTCAGACAAAATAAGAAATCTGAAGAGAAGAAGGGAACTTGTGATGGACATTATTCTGACGAATTATCTTACGTTTTATAGACTAAAAGATGAAAAGATTAATTTTTTTTTAAAATCAGTCAGATTAATCAATAATGGAAATAACCATTAGATGCAGTCCAGCTCATCTGCATAAAAGTTGCACAAAATGCAAAACATTTATCATACATCATTCAGAGCCAACAAAGTGACATAATCTTGCTCCCTGAAAGTTAACACCATGTTTTGTAATGAAGTAATGATGATTGCTTCTAGAAATGTCTAGACAATTCCTGGAACAAGGAGGAGCTACAGTATCTCACACCACTGGCAGAACCTCTCAAAGGCTTTATGTAATATGACTTCTTAAAGTCAACCTTTTCCACAGTAAACAGTTCACATAAAATGGCTTAATTACCCAAACCGAATTTGAAAAGATAAATTGGATAAATATACACTTGTTATCAGTGAAACATTAAATTTTACAAGAAATTATTATTGTAATACAAAAGAGAGTCTTTTTAACTGTAACAGCAGCAGTAGGATTCTAGCAGTTCCTTTTGTGTCATTTCATTGTATAATGAAAGAGTAATTGCTCCAAAAACAGGTCAGAAGCCTGTCTGACACTGACAGAGACTGGCTACTTGTCCCATTGTGAAAACATCAAAAAGACACAATTCAATCCACTTGCCTGAACTTTCCCCTGACCTTCTGAATTTTCTCACTCGCACTGTACAAAAGTTACTTTTTCCAAAGCGCTCTCACTGGCCCGGCCTTACCTTCTCCCACACAGAGACGGTGCAAGCCTTAAAGACTAGTTCCCTCATGTCCAGAAAGGTGGCAGGTAACAAATGGTAGGTTCTGGTCTCCACAAGGCTGTCCGGACTGTGGCGGAGATGGCGGGATAAACGGACCTCTCTTCACAGAATTCTGAAACCGCAGCATAAGTCTGCAACCTGATCCTGGAGTTCAGCTGAAGTCCGTGCTGCTATTCAAGCCTGCAGATTAAATTACTGCAGGCTGCAATAGCTCCAGTCGCCCGATAATACACCATCACAGACTCTAACTGATAAGCAGTGTGTTTGACACAGTAAATTAATATGAACTCAAGGCCAGCATAACAACTACATGAGATAAAGGACAACCTGTTTATTCAGCAGTGGTAAAAAAAAAAAGAATGCTTGTTTTGACAATGTAAACAGGGGTTTTTTGACTCCCAGCCATTTTCTGGTCTTTCTCCTCCTCTCTAAAGGAGTGCAAGTTAAATATTCAGTCTTCGGTAAGTGGCTCAGTGCCATATTTTGCTCTGTAAGACCTCTATCAGACAGAGTACATTTAAATGCAGCTCTTAGATGCAATCTTTTTTTTTGGATGCCGATAAAATATACAAAATATGGTGGATCGCTCTGATTTTGCTCTAATCGGCACATTCACAGGACTTTGCCGAGCTGGCTCTCATTTCACTGGAAAGCTGTGTGATACCTAAGACATCAACTGAAAAAAAAAAAACAACAGAGAAAGAGTGAAAAGGAGAGCGAGAGAGGGAGAGAGATGCAATCTAAGCAAATGACCCAGAAAACAACCTTTTTCTGGTGAACTCATTGGACAAAAAGTCATGTCAGCACTGTGACTCATCTCAAGTCAGTCTGTCAGGACCACTTGCCCCTCACACTCATCCCAAACTACCTACTAAGAACAAAACCTCACAGAGGACAGCCTCTCAAATGCAGCGAGAGGCAGGAGTCTGAGCAGTCAACAACAAGCTGAGAGAAAGAAAAAAAAAAAACGCCTAACCACTGAACAAAACGCTCTGATGAACAAGCATTTCCGACTGAGACAAAGGAGCAATTTGAGGAAGCAAGAGAGGGTTATAGTGGGATACAATAACACTCCAGACACAGACACAGCTCATCGCAACTCTTCTGACACTGTGAGTGGCCGGCTTATCAGTCAGCTCCTCTGTCTGTATGAGAAACGCTGGCAGCCATCGTTGGCCTTTAATTCCACCCAGGCACCAATCTAATTAAGGGGTACTAGACTGAGCACAATCACCCACCTCCTAATGATTTACAATTACACAAAGATTTCAAAATAAAGCTGGTAACATGTTCTACAAATGTGCATATTTATGAAATAAAAGACAAATTAAAAAAACATAGTTTTCAGAGCACTGATCACAAAACAAATGCCACTGAGTGCACTGTAGTTTTGGAGTTAAAACCATATTATATATCATTATAACCATGATTATGGTGGTCTAGTGATGAAGGCACATGCCATAAAACCACCACATAGTCAACGGTTTGACTTTGGCTGGAGGTTCTTGTTGTATATGATACCTCTCTCTTTCTCTTCTGAAGTAATTTTTATTTCTGTCACTGTCAACTGTCTAATAAATCCAATAGATGTTAAAGCATTCTCCTAAAACCACATCATGGTGGCGCTAGAGGAGAAGTCAGGGGATCACAAAAGTCATTAGGAGTAATCCTCTGGGGACCATGAATAACTTTATCAAATGTCATGACAAACCATCCACATCCAACAGTTGTTGGGACATTTCAGTCTGGACCAAAGCGGTGGACCAACCAACCGACCGACACTGCCATCCATAGAGCCACAGCGCTAGCATGGCTAAAAATGGCAACAAAAAAATTATAAATGAATGGATGAACAGCACTCTGGGTTAAAGGGAAAACAAGTTTTGATTGTGTTCAGGTGTGAACTGTCCCTTTAAACTGCTCTTTTACTTGACAGTGCAGCTTGGGGACTTCAATGACAGGCATTGTAATTAGCCACCACATAATGAGAATGACCTTATTAAGCTGCTGCTGGGTCACAAACAGATTTAGGTTAACAAAACACATGAGCTACCAATTATTCGTTTTTATCAGGTACTATCTTTTCATACTTTTTTTTTCTATATCTCAATTGGCGCATGAGTGCACAAACACACACACACACACACACACACACACAGATACATAAAGTCAGATCTTTCTTTAGGGGAGCGCGTATCAATATTTATGCACTGGCTGAGTCCATAAATACCAGTGGCCAGTCCAAAAATCAATGCACGCCTGCTACATATTTTAATCTCCCTATGAAGGTCACATTACTCCAACAACGCCTGAGAGGACTAAATCAGCCAGCAGCTTTTGCATTCACGCCATCCTGACCCTGCCCCAGTTCAACTAATGTCACGGAACTACATACTGTTTAAAGAGTGTAAAAAGAGAGAGAGCCCATCAGCCGTAAATGGATTAGAAAAGCCATCACATGGCAGATGCTCTAGCCGCGTCTGAAAAGGCTGTGTTTTCAGGGTTTAGCCCTGTGTAACTCATGTACATTATAGATGAGGCAGAGGAGAAGGGGAGTGTTCAGTGGAGCACTATCAGTTACCAGAAGGCCAATCTAAATCTCCCCCATCATGACTAACCTCTATTTCAGAGACATGGGGGTGACACAGCAACAAGCTCAGCCTTCCCTGCAGGCAGCTGTAAACTTAGGCACAAGTCTCCGGCCTCCATGGAGCTGCACAGAAAGAAAAAAAAACAAAACAAAACTGTGCTCTCATTTCTAAAACCGAGGGAGTGCCAAAGTGATTCTTGCCATCACATGAATTTGTCACTTTGCTAACAGGGCTTATGAAAGTTAGATGAACATTTTACGATCTTGTTAAAACCGGTTACATTATTAAAAGGGCACATTCATCCTGAGAGGCGAGAAAGAGAGCCTGTAGCAGATTGAAATTTTAATAAGCTCAATGCAGTGGCTAGAGATTGAGAAACTTGGCAGAGATTTAGCTTTGAAATCCCAAATAAGGGCATGAGATGATTTAGCTTCATTGTATCATGCATGCACTCAAGCGGGTCAAAAGACGGGGGATTCTGCAAACCTGTGATAAACCCATTAACCGGCTTAACTTCAGACACTTCCCCTAGCATTTTAATCTGTGATATCAAGCAATGTTTCCACTGCTATTTTTAATGTAGTCCCTTTTAGTCCAGCATAATAAGATACTATCAGGCCTACAAATATTTTTAAATTACAGGTTTTATTTAACATCTCAAATTTGCATGTTTTGCAGCATGTTTTTTTTTTCCTACATGGCACCACACCACTGCTGAATGAATACAGAGAGAGTGTGTTGATGAAGTCCATGGCCATTGTGACAGGCCAGACTATAGATGAAGGTGGCTGGTGTCAGCAGGCTCGGAAACAATTTGGTACTCATTGGTTTCCTGGAGGGATGGAATGCAAAGCTAGTATCTGTATCTGTATCTGTTTATGTTTATATTCGTATTCAGATTTATAAAGGAAGTGGACACGGCCTACACCAAAAGTTAGAAATTGTCTGGATTGCTTCATTTTTTGTGTTTAATTGTTTTCTACTGCTTGTAATAGTCTTCACATTTATATGGAGCCTATACATAGAGCTGCCAAAAGAATATAAAAAATAACATACAATATTTTACCATAACTAAAGGAATCAAATAATAAAACATAATTTGTATTTGAAACCTACCTTCAAAAAAATAAGTCTAAATTGAGTCTAAAAAGCTGTGTAACTGTTAATGGTCCGGGAGGAAATGAATAGTGAAGATACAACAAGAGGGTTTAAAGCAGGGAAAATACAAGTCAAATACACAAAATTGCACTGGGCCATATTGCATAAATGCTCTTTAAAAACTGCAGTTTGGTTGTGTATGTAATAGAGGAGGAGGCCCAAATGAATGATACGTTGGTCTTAAGTGTCTAAGATCAAAAATTAGAAAGCTATCGAGAAGACAACAGGTTATAATAGCTCAGTCGTATTGCATAATTTCTAAAATAAAATTTAAAAAAGGAGGATGTGCATGCAATGGGACGAGGTCCAGATGGAAATACAGTTAGATTTAAGTGTCTATGAAAAAAATTATAAAGCCACTGACAAAAATCTTTAAAGCTCTCGAGCATTTTGCAGCTCATCATTTTCATGTCTGGTTCATGAGGTAAAAATAACACGTGTGCAACATTAACCAAGCTTTATTCTGCACTGCCCAACAAATCTGGTGAAGGCTGGTAAAGCGTTATCGAGGATAAACTTTGCTGAATGTCTGAACATTGAACTTAAAATCTACACCTCAGTGTTTTTATCCTAGACTGTACATTTAGGCAAATCTGCATTTTCCAGAATGTGGTAGGTCCTTGTTTTTGACATTTTATAGACAAACAATCACTAAATGAGTTGATATTATAAATAATCACTGCAGATCTAGCAAGAATAAATGTGCACAAAAATATGCTCCAATCTTACTGTTGATTCTCAAACATGCTGCACATGTAAGGCATGTAAACTATTCCCTCTGTGTTTGCCATAATTGCTGTAGAGACTTGGGCTTCTACTACATTCATAAACAAACACATAGGTATCAAGGAGGACCCTGGTTGACCCCTGTGCATCAGAAAGACAATGGCCGATAAGTAGTCAGCCCACTGGAGGAGCAGAAAACGGCTGCTGAGTGAATGTTGTGTAGCAAAAGCAGTGTGCAGTCCTGGGTCAGCCAGCAGCATCTGAGCGTTAATAAGGGGGGTAATTGAATTAGAGGATCAGTGGAGGCCTGTAGTGTGGGCGCCACGCGGCTCTAATTTCATTACAAGTGATGTAAACATGTGGTTGGCCCCCAGCGCAGGGGCCTCCCACATCAATACACGCACAAACACACACACGCGCACACACAAAAATACAATGCTCACTTAAAGAAGTAAATGACAAAACCACAAATCTACACCTGCTTGTCTCATGTCCCACCATACGGAGACTTCAGCCTGTGTGTGTGTGTGTGTGTGTGAGAGAGAGTGTGTGAGGTTACACTAATGAAGTCATAAAGATGGATCAGCAGGGAAGAAATCAGCATTGTGTGGCACAAGAAAAACAGGAGCACAGTGTTTGGGCAGCATCAGCTATTTGTGGTGAGGTATTCAAAGTGTCATTAAATCGGGTGCAGCTCGGTGGCTCAGTGGTTAGCACTGTCGGCTCATAGCAAGAAGGAGATCGATCCTTAGACCTTGCTGTGTGATGTTTATGTTTTTTTCTGCATATGAATAAATATGAATAAATGATAAATCTGGCATTGGTGGTGGTGTAGGAGACAGTACATGAGACATTAAGTTGACACCAGGGAATATTTTTAGTTCTGTTTGTTTAGAAGAACATGACGTGTAGCCGCAATCGATCCATACTGCGAAGTGACTGATTTTTCCAATCTGCGTGATGCATATTTATGATCAGCACTCTAATGTGCCTTGGCCTGATGATTCACTTGACCATGAAACTGAGCGCAGCCCGGGTAAGAACGTAGGTTTGACTGTAGGCCTGCTCACAGTGATAAATAGTTATGAGGGCAGGAGTTAACCAAGGAGAAACTGTTCACATCCCTAATAAGTCTTGCCCCTTGCCATCTCAGCTGCGACAATGAGACACTCTCTGAGACAGATGGGTAATGGGACACATCCTCAGCCTCTAAATATGCAGGTGGCCCAATCAGAGCGCAGGAAGAAAGCCGACGGATATGATGCCAGAAATAGTCTTTTGCAAAGGTACTAAGAGAGTTGCATTGCTTAACTCTTTGCCAAAACATCACGCGTCACATAACCGCATCGGGCGGTGAATCAGTAAATCTTCTCCACTTTAAAATGCTCAATGCTGAAGAATGTTCAAACCTCGCTTCGACCAGTCTTTGACAGATGCGCCTGTTTTATTTTTTGACACCCTGGATAGCCTGCCAATTTACCTCACACATGGATGAGGACAGACTTATCAGGCAGAGAAACATCCCATCTCTCGACAGCCGTTCCTGTTAGTTTTTCAAGACAATTTAAAGCAAGACTATGTAACTTTTGGAAGGAGAAATAACACATTCCACCTCTTGCAAATGAAAAGCTGAATTCATGAGCAATAAAACCTACATTTGCTCAATTCATTACACTCAGGAGTTTTGCTAATGCAACCTGGCTTGGTCTGGTACAACCTGTAGCTTATAGTGGCTAATGTTAGCACACTTTAGCTAGATATTGCTGTAGTTACTAAGTCATTTTGCTTACGTAATAACTCTTCTCTGCGTGTTCTAGTCTTACACAAAATGCACCATTACTAGATAACTGTCACTTTTGGCCACAGTGGCTGCTGTTCAGCCAGAGTTTCTGTACATAGTATCCCTTTTTAGAAAGAGAGTGAGTGGAGAACAATAGCTGTGGAGGTGATGTTTTGTTGCTTTTTCTTTAGCATTCTTGAGAACAGCTGCAAGAAAATCATACATCTCTCACCTTCTACAAAGCGTACAAAACCAGCTAGCTGTTTGGTTGAAAATGTCTGTTCGGTTGGTTTGGATGCTCTGATTTGACAACAGATGAAATTCAGCACAGCGTGAGCAGGTTAATGCTCAAAATGTGGAGCACTGCATGTTATACCCAAATGTGATTGTGAAGACTTTAATTATGTTCCTCTGACTGCGTTTTCCAAAACTGTGAATGAATAATTTATAGGCAGGAAAGTCACTGAAGACAGAAAACTGCTTGTTTCTTCTGCCACTTTCCTTGATCTCAAAAACTCCTGCAGTCATTCACTAAAAAGTCCTATAACAGAGGAAAACGTTATGTAAATGTCAACTTTTGCGGAATAACAACTTTAACTCAGTATCTGTGAAATTCCCTCTTCAGCACAAATCTGCATACCTAAAAGAGGACAAGCAACAAAGGGAAAAAAAGGGTACAAAATCTCTAGGGCAAAGTAAAAAAAAAAGTAACTTTTATCAAGATTGCTCACAGGAAAACACACACGCTGCATAAGACGGAAAGATGTAACGCCTGCAGACATCTGTGTACACGGGGAAGATACCTTTACCGGGGTGTGTCTGCAGTTTGTTGATTGCATCTCCATCATAAGATAACAGAGCTGTAGGCTAATGGAGCTTGCTGAAGAAGTGCTTCATGCTCTGTCAGGTTTTCATTACCACTTGACTCAGTCTTACGTAGGACCGTTCAGTATTGGTAATTACTGACGCTACGCCAATCTTTCAAGATCCATAATCGGCTGTTTTTCCACTTGAGGGAACTAACAACACCACCTCCAAACCCACCCACCCACCCACCCACCCACCAATACCCCTGTTCCTCCCAGTCCATTTCTCTGTTGACTGAGCAGTGCAAACCACCAGCTTAATGGCACGATAGGATGCAAGTTGACTTCAAAAGCACTCGTTTCCCAGCAACCACCACAGGTACAAGGGAAGAGCTTTTGTGTGACCAGGTCTAGTTCAAGGATGTCATGATTATCAGAGGATACAGTGAATTAGGACTAAATGAAGGCAACAACTGCCAAGTAATACCATTAATTTCCCATTAAACATTCTGTCTGTTAAGTGTCAAATGTTCACACAGGCAAATGCACAGTGAAATGTACACAGAACTGTTGCAGGATCTTGACACATTAACAAATTTATTTACATTCCACTTTTTAGAAATATGTTGTTATTCACATTCGGTTCCTTCGATAACGCTGCTGCACATGACTGAAATGGCAGGCGACCCCTTAAGAAATGTTGACAAGCTAATTCTCAAGTAGCCCTGTCACAAGCAGGCGGAGAGTTTAAAAATAAAGTTCACACAACCCTCATTATGCAAACAATCACAGTCAGTAGTGCTAACCTCGCACCCCTATAGACTACAGCTGGCGGACTTTAACACAAGAAGGCCACGCTCTCAGTGTGTGAGACAAGAAGGTTGAGGGTTGTGAAAGGCGTGTGAGAATATCATGTGTTCCTCTGAGTCTGTGCAATGTATCCAAACCAAAACCAGGGAACATAAAAAGAGAAAGCCGATACAGACTGCACCTTTGTTAGTTTCTTATGTTACCATTACCGCCAATCAGATGTATCTCTCTTCAGATCACTGGGAAATATCAGTTACATTAACTGTTCATTAACACGCAAGAAGAAGCTGCTAATAACAAAGCTTCAGTTTATGGTTCAGCCAAAAGATGTCACCCATAACGCCACCCTCTGTCAAAACAACAGTCTGGTAAGTGCTGAGGAGACACAGGACAGAAAGCCAGCACACACACACAATACCACACACACACACACACACACACACACGACTCATCCCCTTTGCACAAGCACCACACTGAGGTCTAATCGATGCAGCTCATTCATATTGAACCACAGACGTCAGGGGAAGCCGGGGGAATTACAAGCAGCCTCCGCTGTGAGATCGCAGCCTAGAGGAAGACAAAGCCAGCTTCGCTCTGGAACCCTGCTGTTTACTGTCTTTGGCATCTTTAAAGACATGGCTACTGGGTCTCCTCACTCCAAAGGAAATGACACTGAATAGGTACAACAGTACAACCAGATTTTTAAAAAAAAAAAAACATGCCATGTTTTGGGGATATTTAAACATTATCTTAAATGTAAGAATTAACCATTTGACCCCAGTAGATGGCTTTCTCCAGTGCTCTGTAGCACCAATATACACTGTGTTGACAGAAGACAGAAAACCAGTATTATCCTAAATAAGACCACTCTTTTGTTTGATTCTTATTTAATTGCATCCATATATTTTTGAAAAACAATAAATCTCTGGACAACTGATTTACTATTTCAGATGAGCAGCAGGGCTGGATTATACCACTAGGGGACCCGGGGCAAAAATCGGATGTGGCTCACCACCTTTCTCAAGTTTGTGATCATCTGATTACACTCAGATTTATTAAATAATACTGAAATACTAAAGGTATCAAAACTTCATTTTCATTGAGGGCCCCTGTACAAAACAGGGTGTCAAGACTACTGTGGGTAAAAATACACAAGCCACCTTCAGGACCCCTGTAGGCTTGGCGTCCTCCTCGTACAGGGATGAGGTGTATGCACAGGCCTTAGTTAAGAGGCATAGTCTCCTCACTTTTCCCTGACATGGTCAGTGGCCATGAAACACTGACAAGAGAAAACTGCCACTTTGACCCCAATTAATCCCAATGCTGATTCTAAATGAACATGCGAGTGCAGCCCATTTCAAAATTAAACCAACAACTGGAGGAAAAATAACTCATGGTTCACAAGTTCACAATCCAAAGCAGGGAGAGGAAGCATGAAAGCCAGACAACTGCTGAAAGCAAATGCCTCCACAGCAGTCTTCAACTGCCCCTAATGGTCCGTGCCCAGTCCAGCGCCAACAAGCCTTTATCTCCCTTTCACACAGAGAACTCACCACTAACTTCTGCTTTAGCCTTTGGTGGCTCAGGGTGTCCGGGCTGAGTCTCAGAGCGCCGCCGATGTCTTCTAGAAGACGAAAGCTGTCCAAACGCTGCACACCTGGGAGCTGGAGGGGCAAAACTTCATTTCTCAGCTGTGGGGGGAAACAGAAAAGAACACAAAAGCTGCAGTCATTTAAAGCATTTCAGACAAAATAATATAGTAATAATAACACTGTATTTTCTTAGGAAACAAAACCTTTCCACAATGGTTAGTTATCAGAATAAGACTTATTCCAAATAACCCTTCACCACTACTGTAAAGTCCCACTGGTGATGAAATTTGCTAGCACTCTCACTCTCTCTCCAAGTGTAAGTGAGTGGCCGCTCAGAGCCAGCAGGTGGTCTGAGTGGAAAAACAGCTAACAGCTACACTCCTGCCGTGCAAACAGTGTGTCCTCCCTCCATTGATCTTCACAGGTCCAGTTTGACAATAGAAGGAATAAAGTATCTACTGGACTACCTGCCCACCTACTGCTCTGAGCACACATTGAACACAGCGTTCCACTAAACTTTGATTTCATGGAAAATAAAGTCACTGGTGTGTGGTTCAGTTAAAAAAAATAAATCACACGTGATAAAAATAGTTCGCTGTAAAATCAAACAGAAAGTCCTGATGGGCTGTGCTTGTTTTTTCTGTGCATGTCACAAGACATCAACTGATTGGTGTAATGGTGACTTAACTGTATTATCCTAGTCAACCAGATGCTTCACACGGCTCTGTTTATTCACATTCCAAAATCTGCAAAGAACCAAGCAACATGTCGACCCGGTGTATCAATGAAAAATAACACTTAAGCACTCATTCAACCAGATACTTACAAACCCACACAAGTATAAGATGCCAACGAGGTAAAATAACATCCTCTCTCCATGTTCAACCACTTAGCCAGCAACGCTGATAGCACTACCTAAACTGCTTGTTATTGCCAAGCTAGTGGAGCTGGCTGGAAATAATAAAGCCCCCTATTAAATTATTCATGGCTCCAGTCAGGTGGAACCAGATGCTGCTTTTGTGTCATAGAGGGAGAGCTGTAACTCGACTCAAGCATGGAAGGCCATCGCTGCACGGAGGTAAAGACTTCATGGAACAAGTGTGGATGCTGCTGGGCTACAAACAAAACACAGGATGTCATGACACACACTTGGCTGTTTCCATGTGACATTTTCCTGCAAGTGTTCAGACAGAGGACGATGGTTCAGTAGGTTGGTCCAAATGTGGGCGAAGCCTGAGGTGCTGCTTGCAGTTCACCCACCCTCTGTTGGCGTCGCTTTGTACCCCGCCCTGACATTTGTGGCCATGGCCAGAAGATGACCTTTTTTGTCCATGCCATGCTTTAGTGCTGAATACTAATGCTATGGTGCTGTGTGCCCGCCACTCATGGGAACAAGCAGTGCTATTTTTAGCCACATGTCCCCAGCTGCACATCTCCAACCCGGGGCCAATGGGCAATTAGTGTTTGTTTCTAATGGCGGGAGGCAATGCCGTAACCCCCCTAACGCAAACAGACATCTGGACATGGGCCGTCTCCATCCTGCCCCGTACCCCTGCCGCAAGGCACAACTCCTAAAGCCATGTAGTACCTCCATCCACCTCAACCCTCGTAGGTGCCGAGCTCTTCTCCCTGACATCTACTGCCATTCACTCTGGAACCAAGGTGACTTATTTACCTACTCATGCAACAATTAATGGCCAATTCCTGCGCCTGTGTTTAAATATAAGCACTACATGGAGTTATTCAACAATATTTTCATTATTTAATCTGCCGATTATTTTCTCAAACAATTGATTAAACAATTAATCCTCTACTCTATAAAATGTCAGAAATTTGTGAGAAATGGCCACCACAGTTTTCTGAAGCCTAAGGTGACGTCTTCAAACTGCTTATTGTGTCTGACCAATAGTCTTAAATCCCAAAATATTCCATTTACAGTAACATAAATCAGAGAAAAGTAGCAAATCCGCCAAACTGAAAAGCTGGAACTAGGTAATGTTCAGTATATTTTTGAAAAATGTTCAATTGATTTCAAAATAGTTACCTATTAATTTTGTATGTTTTGATTAACTAATCAATTATTCTACTAATCATTTCACTAACAATTCACAAACATTCACAAACATTTCATCGCTGTGTACATGACTGGCCCGCTCAGACACGCACGCAGGATCTGAATGACATTTCAGAACAGTATGAGCTCATTATTTGTGATAATTGTCAAGGCCGACGGTAAGCTTTCTGTTTTCATCTATATTAGGACGAATGTTCCATGCAGGCATGTCTAATTAAGCAGAATTAGACACTGTTTGTTATTCCAGCATACAGGCATTTGCACAAACTCATGTTGGGCTGTAGTTCTAGACTGTCAGCGTCTCTAAGATAACACAGTTTTATGATATATTTGGCTGAGCAGGTATAATGAGTCAGTTTGGGAGTCTGTATGTCATGACGGCCTCTTTAATTCATTTTAGTCAGGGCAAAGCTAATTCAATCCACCTTATTACATCTTCTTCATGCAATTACCCTGTGCCCCTGTTCATTGATGGGCCAGCATGGAGGCAGTGGATTGGACAGCAGGCTTACCAACTCCACAGAGACCTATAACATAGAACAATGTAGCGTGCCCTACCATACAGTTAACAAAGATGAATCACTGCAAAAACAGGAGTCATTGTGCTGCAGCACCCACTGCACGGCCAAGCTTTTTTTTCTAGTAATCTCCTGTGAAATTCCACTTGATCGGGACATTAGGATCAATTACATCCCCACATAAACACAAAGCATTAACTCTGGAGCACATTAGCACTCCATTAATCATCCTCAACATTAAAAGTGCTGTAGAAACAGAAAGTGTGCCTTGAGCTGACTGGCACAGTGTGTCTGTAGCACTGCCTGCCAATAATATGTAATCAAAGAGTGTGCAATTAACCTCCAACATGGTGGACAACACACAGAGTAGAGCGTGTCCGCATAAACAACATGAACATTGGACATGGTGTTCAACAACCACCTCAGACATCAGAGGATCCTGCTCTTGTTTCCTACTGTTGTCAACTGTAAGCTGAATAAATCAGCTTAGGAAGTGTGGGTTAAATTAACCTATGCAACATGAAACTGAACACGATTTTCCTTTTAAAGAAAATGTGAGTACAGTGTGAACACAGCAGACACAGTAAGCAAAACCTGTGAGCAGAAAGGCACAGACAGAGATAGAAACCGAGATTGAACCTGTGGAGATAAGCTTTTTTATTACAAAGCAAATCCTGACAAATAATCATCACTGCCTCTGGATTTTGGCAAGATCCGCATAATCATCCCCAACCCCCGCCCTTGGGCGTGATCGTCCACCTTTCAGTACGGATCCAAACAGCCCTCCACCTCACAGGGCAGACCACAAACACTATTTGCTATTTGCTATAAAATAGGTGCTTTGTGTTTTGTAAGTTTTGTTAGTCAAGCCTGGCTAGTGCAAACTAAAATCCTGTTGGTGTGGAAGAAAGTCCTACTTCTTCTACTGCACTGAATTCCTATAAAGACAATCAATGAGCTGTCCATAACAATGTAACACTGATGAAGCTAAAGCATCAGCATTAGCTTTAGCTACCTGTGAAAATGTCACCGCACCAGATGAGTATAAAAATAGCATCACCCCAACAACAGCCCACTACTACTAACTTCTGGGGGCTCATCTAATCTCATGCTGTTTACACCAGATCAGTGTTGTCCATCTGACAGAGTGGACAGCCCTGATCAACTCCAGGAACAATAAATTATGAATGCAGTCAGATGCCTGAGGTGATTACTGGCTACTCTCCTCTGACCTCCAGTGAAATCAGCAGCCAGTCCCTCCCAGCCGTCTGAGCCCGACTACAGCAGTCAGTCAAACTGCCGACATGATGACAGCTGGCACTACACATCTACTTACATTACATTTGAGCTGTGGGAGCTATGGCGTAACACAAACATGTGCTGTATGTAAGCACACACATGCACATATGTAAAGAGACAAACTGTAACACTCACACACTGGTGTAATGACACATGCAAGTAGATACACATATATGGACAAGAACATGTACACAAATACACTGAGCATGTGTGTAGAGCAGAGTGGATCTCGTCTAGAGGCTTATATAGCACAAAACATCTACATAAATCTGCACTCACATGAAAACACCCTCAGGACACATAAGAGACAGATGCTTGCTTTGTCATGCACGGGACAGTCCAACAATCAGAGCAAGTGATGCGGTTGCTGACAATGATAATGCACTTTCACTCTGCTGTCACTGACTCTCCCGGAGCCATCTTTACAGAGATTTCCCAGTGAAGATGGTGTTATGTAACAGCGGCCATGGACCCTGCTGTTCATATCACTAATGCCTCACACTGTGACGGGGTCACGTGCTTTATCCAGGCCACATCCAGGCGCCAGCAGCAGCAGTGTTCCAGCTGTTACTACAGCCTAGCCCTCAGTCACTCAGGACCATGCTGAGCCATGCTCCTCTCACACTGCTACATCCTCCACTGAGCAGCCATGTTCAGCACCTCAGCACTCCTCCTTTCACTTCTCTCTAACACCAGCACTGGAGACAATACTTCAAGACTATTCAGCTATTCAGTACAGACTACACATACAGGAGACACTGATGCATTCTTTTGCGATTTCAACTGGGCAACCCAATCACATACTGAAGGGGCATTGTATTGTAAAGAAACTTCATACATATTTTTGTCCTAATTCCAATTGCTGTGTATACCATCTACATTGCCCAAAAGGTTGTTAATTGTGTCAGCACCCAAGGTTGAAAAAAAAAACACACGCTGCACGATGTAGCTTCAAAAGGAACTTGCAAATTACTCTTAGCATTAGCACCACCACAAACACATGGGGTTTATTTTTTAGCATTTCTTCTAACCTGCTTCATAGCTGCAGCGCCAAACTAATACACCAGCATGGCGATAGTATACTTACGATTTTAGCTTATGACAGATATTTATTGTCAGTAACAGTGTACAAAGTGCAGTAGCAGCACAGAAATGTCAAAGATATGTTTAAGGTAGTTCAGAAACATTTTCTCCATTACAAAAAGTGTCCACCAGACATGACTGACAAGTTCATTTTTTAACTTTAAAGCTGCTCTAATTCATAATTTTATATTAACAATGGATCAAATGTCTACTAGTGTGTGAAAGGGGCCACTTACAGTGACGAACCCACAGAGAATTATCACCCGGTTCCTCTCACGTCTCCTAAACATTTTAGCGTCTGTCAGCTCATTGTTTTAGTTGTACAGCCCACAACTTTACTGATTTACTTCACTCTCAGTGCATTCATCAGCCTCATTTCAAGACACAGCCTGGTGCTGTTTTCAGCAAAAAAAAAGACCCAACTCTGATAAATCCATAGTACACTACCTGCCCAGCACAATGGCAGACTGACAAAGTTAATGACTAGCTGGGGAAGAAAGTGGAGCATTTAGCAGCAAAAGAGCCAGATATTTCCATCGGGAGTTGCTGGAGACCAAAAACAGAGCTAAAAGGAGAGTTGGACTTACAGGTGAACATAAACATGACTCCAACTGAATGCTAATGTTGCTCCGTTGTCTGGTGGGTGTGTAAATAAGCAACTGTTTGCAAGCAAGCTCGTCATATTAACTTAAAAGGTGTCAATTTGTCAGTGTTGTGTTCACATCTTGTTTCAGCTGCCCCAAGTAGCCAAATAGCAAATTTAAATGATCTGACCAATATATCAATATACGATTTTTTAAAACTCTCAAATAGCACACTTCAAAAATCCAGTGTCTTTGAGTCTTCATATACCATATGTGCAAATACCAGATGGCTTCATTATGGTATAAAATCAGTGAGCAGACACTTTTTAATTTAAATTTTCTGTGACTGAAAACAAAATGTCCCAATGCGGTAAACCCCATCATTTCGGTGCTACCAGAAGGAGGAAATAAAAGCTAAGAATTTTATGCAAATATTATTTGACCCAGGGCTGGATTTAAAAATTGCTCAACAGTACTCTTCCTCCCTCATTGAACTCCTCCACCACCAGCACCACCCTCCCACCTCCTCTCTTGCAATCAACTCAATGCAGAGCAAACAAATTTAGGCTAGAAATATGAATACCCGTCTCCTGTGCATAGTGAAGATAAAAGTCACTTGCTGGCAGCTCAGGGATAACCAGTGAAATAATGAATGGCCATGCCTGCTTGTCAAGGTGGGCAGGAGGAGCTACAGTATGAATGGGAGATTGTCGTCGGAGTACTCTCTCTTATCCGAGGTGTGGGTCGAGACTGACAGCCCTAATTATGGAAGCTGTTCAAATGAGTGACCTTGGGAGGCAGCAGAAACATCCATACCTGTGCACACATGCGCATACACACACACAACATATTTTTGTGCACGGTGAAAATCACAGTTCAGCCCTCACTGTTTATTCCCTGCCACCCTCTGCTCTCATGACTGCCACCTATAGGATCTCGTCTAGTTGCAAACTGAGATCTGTAGCTGATGACATACAGAAACACTTACATCCTTTACACGTCTATGAATGCCCCCCACGACCCACAGTGTCGATTTATAATGCACACACACACACACACACAAACACTCAAGGACACCTTTTTGATACGTGAAAAAACACCAACCATACAGTATCAGCTGTTGTCTTAACAGCCTTTCACTGATAACAGTCTACATTGGTCTACAACAATGATGGATATTCTGCACAAATGCTTGACAAAATCCATGCAAGAAACTTGATATTGGACCAATTAGCATTCATATCTCTAATTCAATAATACTACTTCATTTGCCCTGATTTTTCTCAACTAAAAACTAACACATCTGCACTCCTCTGCATGTAGGCTCTACAGAAAGCACCTTCTGACAGGCATGGCAGTGACAACCGGAACCAACGCCAACCCCTAAAATTATGTTATATCACCCACAGACAGTAAACACACTGCTCCCTCTATGCAGACTGAAGTATTCTTTTAAACACACTGCAGCATGTTTTCAGTTAGGATGAGAAACACAAACAATATATCAATATGACAGTGAATCCTTACTGCATGCAAATGATGTGCAATGTCCTCTGGCTCTTCTCAGTGCTGTCTAACCTGGATAGTCCTGTGCAGAACAGCTCAAAACAGGCTGGTCCATTTCTTAAGAAATGCATATATGGGTAGGGGGCCACATATGTGTATGATAAGCAGAATAGTACATTTCAATGATTGTAGCTGTAGTGTCTAAGACACCAAGACATGTCATGATCATTCTTATCCCTCCAGGAGCGGCAGCAGCACAGGGATCCTGCAGCAGAGGCAGCACAACAATCCCAGAAACACACACACACACACACACACACACACACACACACACACGGGTTGACAGCAGACAGTAGATGGTACAGTACCTTAGCAGCAGCGATTAAAGGACCAATGCAGTGGCAGGTGTTTCCTACTGTGCTGGGTGGACAGAAAAGCAGCCAGCAGCAGGACCGGTACAATGGCTATGGCAGCTCTGTAGCATAAAATGGTTCATCAATGCTCGGCAGAAAGAGGCACAGCCAGGCAGCGCAGGGAGAGAGAGAGAGAGAGAGAGAGAGACAGCCAGCGAGCATCACTCAGCTCACACTACTGTGGCTGTGCAGCAGAGCACACACATCAACACGCCCCCTTTCTCTCTCTCTCTCTCTCTCACTTTCTCTCACACACACACGCGCGCTTAGTCACACAGACACAGGCACGCAGGGGTGCAGAGGCAGTGCAGTGCGCAGCAGCACTGAGCAGCGTTCCCTCTCCAGGATGTCTTTCGTCTTCCTTAATCACAATTGGTCATTCTCGGTCTTATTCTCAGCAGTCACAGACAATCCTGTCAATAACCCCTTCCAGCCACGTGCTCCATCGTACCGCCTGCCCACCTAACCACCACTGATGAGCAGCCATGATTGAAGCTGGCAAGGTCATTTGAGGTTCTCTGGCGTCCCCCTTGGTCTTTGCTCCCAGTTTTGTTGCAGTGCTTCTGAGCTTCTTTTTTTTTTCGCAAGCTGATACAGGGACTCTGCCTCGCCTCGTCATGGGTCATTATGCCACAGAGGCTCCCCGGAGGCTCTGCTTGACAAACCCTCACTCACTGAATGGTGGGCCAGACCAATCGGCTATCACAAACAGCAGCAACACCAATAGCATCCAATCACAGATAGGGAAATCAAGTGCAGAAGGGTATTAAAGGGGATTATTTGGGCCATCCTGGGGGGGGGGGTTCACCATAGGGAGATGTGGAGGGGAGCAGAACAACGTGTGCAGTATGGCTGCCCTCTGTGGCTGACAGCGGCGCTGCACTCTGTTGTGGGAAAAGGAGAGAGGAGGAGCAGGGCCCAAAACAGATATGCTTTCCTCAGCGTGGATGCCTAGCAACCGCAGCAGCTCTTTACCTCTGTTTAGAGCCTTTCCTCCCCCTCCAGCGGGACCCTCTCTGCAATCCCAATTGAGAGCTTACATTGCACAGCGGCTGCTTAACACTCAAGGCACCGCGACATCGCACACGATTGATGTCAAATGTTCCCGCCCATGTCCTCTACCTGGTGTGTAAATACTAAAGGGGGAGGTGCTGAGCTCTGACAGTATGAGCAGGAAGCACACCTGATGTTTTCACTATAACATCAGCTGCTATGGGCAACTACACTGTAGATTAGAGCTCCTCTAGGGCCATTAGTAAATTAACTAAAACCATAGGGTTAGGGTTAGCAGCAGGATTAAAAGCAGAGCTGCAAGCATTACACTTCTTTGATCATTTTGATGAGGAAACTGTTCATAAATCTGTTTTTATTCTATTATTTATGAATGTAGATGTAATGAATGACCTTCAAATGTCTGATTTAACGTGTCTCCATGAAGGCATGAAGTCCTTTATTTCTAGGTTTATTATATTTTCCCTCCCATGACACATCAAAGCTGCACAGTCCAAATACTGTAGCTATGTGCTTTTAAAGTTTGGGTCAAGTGGGAAAGACAAAACATTTTAATAAAATCATTCATTGTTAACGTTAAGCTGCAAATGATGTCTGCGCTAAGTGGGAATAAAGGCATTATCTGACTCTTCACTGGGGAGGACAGAGCTATGTAAGGTGCATCTGCTGGTCTGCTGCTGGTCTTATGTTAGTTTATTTTTTTAAAATAATGATTCAGAGGACGCCTGCCTACCTTAGAACGTTAGAGGGAACCAAACCTGTTCAGACAGCTGTCAAAGGATGTCAGAAGGCAGACCAGGAGCTCCAGGCCTGCCTCATCTCAGCGGGCTGAGACACGTTTGGAGGTGTGAACAACTGTTTTGACATTCCCTTTTGTGAAGGGGTCTGCTGATTAACAAAAAATGGTGTGAGGTGCAACAACAATAACAACAACAACACGAAGAGCTAAGGCAGCTTGTGTATCGAAAGGCAGCAAATAAAAAGGAATAAAGAACAGCAGCACCAATGTTTGGAGAACAAATATTGATGCAGTCAGACAAGATTTACACAAGGTATCTTGAGACAAAAAAAAAATCATTAATAATTTGTATATGATGACCAAACAGGTAGAAGCCTTCATTGTTAAATATATAATAATCTGATTACCAAAATCTCAGATAATATCTAGTCTCAGTGATCTGCATTTTATATCAATGTAAAAAATCCTGCTGAGTTCGTCACATCTATCTTCTTCCCCATCCCAAAGCGGGGTATAAATGCTAGCCTTTGTGGCTACAGACCAGTGGCACCGACTTCAGTCATAATGAAGTTCCTTGTACAGCAGGTCCTGTCCTGCCTCCTGCTGTTTGCCTGCAGAGTGAACTACTCTCATGCTGTCCAAACCAGCCTCCACTGAGCAGTTGCACGCCTCTTGTTTCTACACCAGAGTCCTGTCTCAGGACTTTGGCTCCGCTTTCAAAATAAGCATTTTTCAGTGGATTTTCTTAATAGGAAAAGGTTGTATGTGAGAACAAACCCTAACTCTCTTTGCTAGTACATGAAAGGGTTTCACACTTTCCTGTCCTATTGTCCCTATAAGCAAATGACTGCCCCTCTGGCGATCATTTAATCAAGCTGTTCAATTTTGTGAACAACAGTGATATGGCCCCCTGAGAGGACGGTGTGCCAATAATAACCTTGATCACTTTTAAGACAGTAGAGACAAGTACTGACTTTCGCAAGTACCCATAAGAAACTTTCTTCTTGGAAAATGCTACTACAAACATCATGGGATGTAATCAAAACCAAACAGAGGACGCTCTTCCTGTGTCAGCTACAAATTGTGCATTTCTACTTTGCATCATCTAGCTATGAGGATATTCAATTACTTTTGCTCAAAACCAGAGCAAGGAAACACATAAACTACCCCAGTTTAAGTACTGCACTGTGGACGATGGTTGCAGTGCATCATTGGCCATAACAGTCACCGCCGCAACAGTTTCCTTACACCCTACACCCGTCTGAAATCCACCCATTCCCACAGCAGGTTCTCACAAAAACACACACCACCCAGTGATGACAGACTGACTGTTAATCTGCACATGTAAGCACATATTTATCCATCTGCATTTTGCACATCTGGAAAATAACTGCATTCATTTTGTATCATGTGATTTCTGCACAACGATGCTTAAACAGTAATTTAAAATCACTTCTGTTCTCTTAAACTGACTCTTAATTGTGAGTCTATTGTACACAGGAATGCACTGCCAGTAGTTCACTGCCACAACTATTACTGTTAAGAAAAATGTCTACACTTGAGTAGCTCCTCAGCTTATTGTCTGTCCTTGTGGTGTATTATGTTTAGTCTCTATGAATCCCTGAAAACACGTAGCAAAACAGCCTAAATGCAATGAGTTTGTTGACACTGTATATTTTAGGATTTATTTAGTAAAATGCATATTACATAATGGCATGCTGGGTAATCTCTTTATAAACAAGCAAATAGCACTAATGATGAAGCATTACGATATCTTGTTTGTTTGGTAGCTGAATCATATGCATAAGAGCTGGAAATACAATCACTTGGCGCCACATATGGTTGCATTTGTTAATGATGAGCCTTGGTGACAGTAAAGAGCCTTGGCTGAGGAGTGCAGGGCGAGGTCAGATTATGGCTGCAGGCAACAACAAGTGCTGAGCCTGCCAGTGTCCAGACACGGCCGAATCAAAGCTTATTCATCGAAAGCTTTACAACCAACACACAGGCAAACAACACACCACGCTCACCTTATCTGTGCCTCTCATCCGGCTGTTCTTCTTT
Source organism: Macquaria australasica (assembly GCA_005408345.1). Taxonomy (NCBI): domain Eukaryota; kingdom Metazoa; phylum Chordata; class Actinopteri; order Centrarchiformes; family Percichthyidae; genus Macquaria; species Macquaria australasica. Next base: position 754,225 of record SEMN01000195.1, on the reverse strand, counting down.
GCTGTGGCTAACCTTTGTCTCTGGCTCCACACCGCTTCCCTCTGAGGCTGTTTCAGGAGTTTCTCCACCTTGCAAGTCTTCTGACAACCCATTGTCCCCTGGCACATGAAAACAGATATCAGGTTTAGCCACGCATCAATCACGTTACATCTCAATGATATATTTCCTGTTTGTTACAAGCAGTAACCTACCATGACAGAACTGTTTGCATGCTTCCCCAAACGCTTGTCATGGTCAGCAGTGCCGGGTGATGTCATAACTCCAGCATGTTCAGATTATAAATATCTGTATTCAGCAGAGTTACATAATAATGGATGTTGGATTATTGTCAGTACACACAGACAGAAAAGACGGCGCAGCTGCCACAGGAAATAGATAAAAATATAAAACCATCTAAAATTACATTTTGGTGATTTAAAAAAAAAAAAACAGGCAAGAGCTGCATGTAAGAAATTTACTGTATGTTTAAAGGATATGTTTGTTTCTTCTGAAAGCATCTTATATTGTTAGTTGTTGTTCATGAAATTAAAAAGATTATTGTATCACATGCAGTGTCACTGTAGAAATCATGAAAAATGTAGGTTTTATTTTGCTTTGTTAAATCTACAAGTTCTTGCATGGCTAGTTAAAAACCATGGTGTTTAAAGGTAAGAAGACATTTAGATTGTCTACATAATTGGACTAGAGCTTACAATTCAATTCTTAAAATTGCGATTCACAGTTGCTGTGGGCTGTAATGAGACTACAGACTAATAACACTCTACAAAAAAACAGTATATTTGTTTAATATTTTACTACCACCCACCTCTGATGCAGGACAAGGCTTGGGCAGAAATGAGGCTGCAATTAAAAGGTCCAGTGGTCTGGTCATCAGTTACAGTACAGTTTCCACTGGGTCATCCAGGCCAGCGTGCTCCAAAACGACTGCAGAAGAGACTAATAGCTGTTGGATTTTCCTTCCCTGTCAGCTCCAATTCTACTTAGACCAAGCAATCTCTTGTAGTGTGCAATTCACTCTTGTCGCTTTTAAGGGCAGAGACAAAGCTCACACAGGGCACACAGTAACAGAACAATCTTTCTACAGCCTTCAGATACGATGAGAGTCGCTTCTACACAGGCACACAAGTAATGTGACGCCTCCTGCATCACTCTGAGAGACTGCAACATGAGGTCCACTGTTTTCTTCTCATAGGTCAGATATATCTTTGGTGCCTGTTTAGTCATTCCAAACAATCCTCTGCATTTCATTATGTAAGAGTTTCAGGCAGTTTTTAATATATGAAGGCCTAGAAGGTTACATCTGCATATACATAAGGAGTTGACTCAACTGTACGCACAGACTCTAACTTGGGATCCAGTAAGATTGCAACAGCATTTGTACAGTAAACTGACTGATTGTCACTGGTGCCAGTCCATGAGAGATATGAGCCACAGGTGGGTAGAGTAGCTAAAAAATGGAGCGACGCCTGCAAGCTAGTTCAGGCAGTCAACTCGAGCTGCACTGCTATACACGTGACATTCCTCATGCTCCACAACCATCTACCAAACACACCCTCCCAATTTGGCGGTCTATTTAAACTGCAAAATTTCCCATCTCTCCCTCTGCTTGTCAATGCCACTGCATTGTTGCCCTTGCATCAGTATTGCCGCTCGTTCTATCAGCCCCACCACCACCCAAGCATCCACCTGCGGACTCCGGCTAGGGGGTTTAAGAGGTCGGAGCCTAGACGCCAAACTCTAACTATGTTCTGCTGCTATAATAAACATTTCAAAAGTGAGTTGTCTGACTGAGCTATATTCAAGTTAAAGTACTTTGTGAAACAAGTAACTCAAGTAGAAGTAAAAGCAGTCATCAAAACCACTACTTAACTTAGAGTACAAAACTGTCTACTAAAAAAATGACTTGAGTGGGCGAATAATAGAAATACAAATACTTTCATTTCAAGCATAGCTGGACTTCATCGGGTACAGCTAAAGAAGTGATCATACATCTGTATTTATGGTCAGTTTGTGATAAAATGTCACGCCATCATCTCCGTACTGATTAGATAATCTGCTACATAAACACCAGGACAACATTCACAGTCTGTATCTCTCAAGTGTCACAAACTTCCCATGTGAATATTACATTAATATTATACTCTATTAAGTAGCCTACAATTTAAATTACATTCTTTGCTTGTTGTCTGAAATTTTATATTACAATTTGGCAAATTAATGAGCAAATTAGACATGCATGGACCATGTCTATTATGTTAAAAAGTAAATATATGAGTGTCAACATTTTACAGTGTTCTTAAACTTTGATCATTCCACTATAGATGTCCCAAGTCCCAGATCTCATCACAGACAGCTGCAGATCAGGTGTGAGCCCATCACATCCAGGTCTCTCCAATCAAATGAAAGCAATTAGATTACAAGAGTGGCCAAATCAGTCTGGAAAAGATGCTGGGAATCCAGTGTTGTGTCTGGAGGATGAGATAAGAAAAGCTCAAGTAAATAAAGAGACAGTGGCTGTCGTGTTTTTTAATGTTGAAAAAAGCATAGGACGTTATGGAGAGAGGGGTCGCTGATCAAATTACACTTAATGAGAGTCGGAGGGAAAGTCTTCAGTTGTGTTAGGGACTTACTAAGTGGAAGACGTATTCAGGTTAAAATAGGGTCAGAACTGTCAAATAAACATGTTGCAGAAAATGGAACACCTCAGGGGAGTGTTGTAAATCCTACTCAGGTACATCAAGTCACAACAGCAGCATTTAATGGGATCCTTTTATAACACTGACCACGGGGGGACGGTTAGTGACTACACTATGCTTGTGCATTTTCAGTATATCTCTCTGTGGATTCTTATAGCAAGCTCATCTGCCTCATATACTGTACTCAAGTGGTTCATTAATTGTCTTAATTTTGATCATTCTCAGTTCAAACAGACATGGTGAACATGGTGTATACTAATGAATGATATCATAATACTATTATTCTTAACAAAAATACACTGATTAGAATAAACAACCTTCCATATCTCTCAAATGATTTCTATACATTTGTTCTCATTTACCAAAGCTTCAACACGTACAGCTTGCCACAGAAATTACTCATCCAAATAAACTGCTGTGTCCAGGTTTAATCACAGTTCATGATATCACTCGACTTGACGTCTTGGTCAGTGACCTGAAAACACCCTCACGTGCAGATTTTAAGGACATTCGCTGGCATTTCACTCTAAGTGCACCTCTGAAGTTCCCTTTGATCTAATTCAAAGAGAGAAAAGAACTTGCCCTCAGGGGACCTACTTCCACTTTCTTGGCTAATCTTGTTTGGTTGATTACACGGAAGTCAAGCGCTTTGTGCAAAGTGCTCATTAGTTCTGAAGTAAACAGCACCCTCTGTTTCTTTCTGTTTTCCTGTAAACAAACCGAACCTCCAAATGTTTGGGGTGTTAGAAGAACAGAGAAAATAACCCTAATTCTGTCTGACAAATCCAGAGGCGTTTGCAACTTTTAAATATCTGGAGTGATCCTGTATTTATTTACTAATAAGTTCAACTTTATCACCTTCAATATGAAAGTAAATAAACAAGCAATACATTCTGCAAAGACTTTTTACTCTTTATTTTTAAACACATGACTAAATGATTCTGTTCAATATAAAATACAGGTTATAACTTAAAAACACATAAAAAAAAAGAATCCAGTGAATCAAAATGAAAATGTGTGCTCTTGAAATAACTTTATCCGAGAGTCTTACGTTGCAGCACGACTTTTTTCACAACTAATATTTCAGTCATCACACACAACGATCATGATGAATACAATTCAATAAGTTAAGGTTTCATATTAAATGTCAAGAAGGCACTTTTGTAAGGTTGCTGATTTCGAGTTGCTGAATGAAGTGATGAATTCCATTCGATTGATCAAAAAATATTTCTTCTGATTGAGACACAGTTAACTAGGAAGGCTTACAGTAAATATCTTCTTTTTTTTTTTTTTTTTACATTTTTCTATTTCTAAAAGGACTCCTGAGCTGTTTTACATTCAATTCACATGAATTACAGTAAATATACAAAATGAAGAGAACATACGGAGCATACACTTGAACATGTAAAAGCAAATTATACAGTCAATTTATAAAGAGAATTACAATTGTCACAATATCTTTTTGAGTATTAAAGCAATAATGAGAATGAGAAGATTGATACCACTCTCTAGAGCGGTATCAATCTCCTCATCTAACTCTTGGCAAGGATGCGAATAAGCTTATTTCCCATAATGCCAAACTATTCTTTTAAAGTCATTAGACCAAGAAATGTCTGAAAGTGATACCTAACATGAAAAAAATGGCAGCATTACAGAGCGTTCAAATCTGATGTGCTGCCAGTGTTCATCAACGCTAAGGGGAAGGGATATGTGCTGACAGGGCACTTCATGCTAGCTGTACAGAACTGCTCCAGAACAGTGTATCATGAGGTCTGATGTTACTGGTGCAAAGAGGATCACACACACATCATACTTACTTTTTACTGTGGTCAAGAGATTACCTCTCTGTAATGCTGTTGGATAGTGAGTGGCTTGTTGTGACTTATTCTTATCTTATTATGAAGCTGTTCATCGAGTTGCATCACTGCAGGAGCTGACTACAGCTGACTTCTGTGAGGCTGTGAACCATGAAATCCATCACTCAAAGACTCCAACTATTACGATGAGCAAAAGGAGGAAGACTGCAACCCCACACATGGCAAGGCAGAGACATTTCTGTCAACAAAAGGAAAAGAAAAAAGAACAGAGGAGTCAGAAGTGTTGCTTGTGAAGAACTGCATTACAAATCCTTTAAACCATTTAACAAGTAAATTAATTACTGATTTTGTGGGTGTATAGATGAATGGATGGATGGATGTTGTGTTCAAGGAATGGAAGTTGTGGATGAAGTGTTACCTCAGGTAATAGTTCTCATACAGGGGGTTTGGTTAGTCCGACAGACAGGCCGACAATTAGTGCAATGACAGCAAGCAGGATCAACAGAGCAAAGGCAAGGATAATGTATTTCTGCCAAGTGAAGAAGAGGTTGTTATTTGAACTTGAACTAAAGACAGGGTTCCATTTAAAAAGGCTATAAACAGATTCACATGGTAGTTATAAGTGGCCACATGTGACTGGAGTTTGTCATTTGAACTTGGATATCTGATATCTTGATTGACATTTGCAATATGTTTTTATTTTCAACAGCAACAGATAATTAGAAAGGAACACATACCCTCCGGGATTTTTTCTGATATCTCACTGCTTTTTTGGTCTCTTCCTTTGCACTACAAATGTATTCGGCTGCATTGGAGATGTTCTTCTCAATGTTGTTAACCATATCCCCCTGTAAATGAAAGAATCCAAATGCTTTTATTTATTGCGTTTTGTCTTGGTAGTATTGGTAAAGAAACATAGTGGCTACATACTGGTACAGTCACTCCACACTGTGAGGAAGTATCACAAAGCAGATACTATTAGACACTGACTCATAAGACTAAATTTGGCAGGTTTCTCACTGATAAAGACTTACCTGAGTTTCTACCAGCATTGCCATGTCCATGAACATCGCATGGAGCTCTCTGATGCTCGACTCCAGGCGCATGATGTCCTGGTGTCGTGACTCTATCTCATTTAGGGCCTGACGTGTGATCTGGGAATCAGAAATTATCTGAGAGGCAAAGATAGAGAGACAAGGTTAAAAAATTCATCCAAAAGCACCAAACAAATTTTCCCAGCTGTGTGTAAAAGAACGCACACTACCCCACCCCAAATGGTTTACTCCTCCTCCACCACTAGATGGCACTAATAGCTTCTTTTAACCCTGCAATAACAATACGCTGCACAGTAGAGCATGAGAAGACTTACATCAGATGTGAAGATTGAGGGATTTCCACTTTCTAACATGTCCTCTAGTTCTTCACTGGTGGTCACTCTTCCAGCTAAAATAATAAACAGCAGGCAATGATTATCCAGCAATCAACTGAACCTTCCTCCATCTGATTCATCACTTGATGATGAAAAACATGCAGCCTGGGCTCCTGACATGCTGGTTCCTTTAACTGTGTAAAATGCAAAATAAGCTACGTTGTTGCTTTAATTTACTTATAAAATGTAGCTCTACTGATGATCATGGAGTCAGTCACATAGGCAACATAGTGGGAGACACACACATGCACTCACACTTTGCAACCTTGTGAGTGTGTGAATGCACTTTACTGTGTAGTATTGTGTCTCGTCTCAGTATGATGCATAAACCAGTTTAATGAAATCATACAGCTATAGATGCAGGCCTTTCTCCACATACTGTAATGGGATGTATTTGTATTCTGGGTGCAAAACGACAGAGAGCATGAAAACCTTGAATTCAGGGTGTTTATTTATGAAGTATTTTAGAGAAGGGTCGTTAAATACTCTCGTCTCTAATGACCTTTAAGTAAGACTGGATACTAGATCTAAAGATGCCCCTGACTGCACATCAGGCCATTTTTTAATGAAGAAATTGCAGTCCCAAAGCACCCAGATACTGGCTCAGAGACATGATGAAATTTGAGAAAATAAGGAATACTTTACAAGTCTTGAGTGAGGATTTTATACTGTAAAAAAAGGCTGCTGCTATTGACAGCTTATTAGAAGAAAACTGAGTCCTGAGACCCTACTCATGCTATTTTATTTTCACACTGGACCTTTGATTCAGTATCTGGCATTAAAGTATAAATGGCCAGTGGACTGAGCTCTCTTGATCCATTATTGATAAGAAGACTAGTTATGCCTAATGATTTGGTTATGGTTTAAACAGATTGATTATCTGCTGCACCCTGTTGTTATTAAGGACTTGTGTTCATCATTCGTGTAGCGTGGTTTAAAAAGAATAAAAACACAACTCTGACATTTAATAGACAAAACTGTCAAGAATGAAAACAACAACAGGGCTGTCTGTGCTCAGCCCTGATACAATATATATACTGTTGTGTGTTTACTCCCAGGATAATACATTTGTCTGGCAGTGTTGTGAAGCTGCTGTGTGAGGAGAAGAAGCCTCACTGTAGCTCTATCGATTGAGCTGACAGAAAAATAATGTCTCTGTTATCCACCCAGGGGACACTGCTACAAACACAATGCTGACTTTTCCCAGAGTAGTGACAGATGTATTATATTGTTTAGTGAAACAACAAATTAAGACTTCATTCCAAATGTGATATCCCCCTTTTAGAAAAACCTGATAATGTGTTTGACTGGTTAAACTAAAGCACACTGAGGGTAACTATTGAAGTTAGGAGTCAAGACTTTTGTTAAAATGTTTTTAAGAACCAAATGATTTGTGGGGAAGTTAGAGTGCTAAACACTGATAGCAAAACATGCTGCAATTAAACTACAAATCTCAGTGCAACAGTTAACAATGCATTTATCAGTGGACTGCTAATATTTAATTATAGCCAGTTCCTGCTGTGGTTTTCAGTTTATTCATGAATAAGGTCTGTGCTTGTTGTGACTAAGATTACAAGTGTCTGAGGAACAAAGGAACCCAGCAGCCCTCATAGAGAAACACCTGCTGAAACTCTATAAACAGAAAGCTCGCTTTTCCTGAAGCCAAGCCTCCTGTTGTACAACACCCTCCCTGGAGAGACAGACCTCTGTGAAGGTGCTTACTGTATGTCACACACCTTTTGCAATGGCTATTCCTCAGAGAGACAGAGCCAAACACGACAAAACACCCCACCATTACAACTCGCCGATACACACAAAGCAAAAAGAGTATCACTTGTGAATGATGTGAAAGTAATGGTGTAAGTCCACGACAGCATAGAGCAAGGTTCATGTGGCCGTGTCAGAGACAGGTGAACTACTGTTACACAGGCCGCCGAGCCCTCTGCCGGTTTCCCGGGCAACACAAACACAGCGAGCCGTCTCCAGTATCAGGCTCTTCCGTCTGCAGTGTGGAGAACTAGAGCCTCTCATTAATGCTGGCCGCAGGGACTATGGGAGACCGTCCTATTTTTTTTTTTTTGCCTTTTGCTATTGTCTTGTGTTACTCATATGTGCATAATACAAAGCACCTGATACACTGTCTTTGCACTTGTTTGTCACTGTAATTCTGAACAGAGATGACCGCACATACTCCTCCTGAAAAATGGTGGAAAATATCAAGTTGTCTGGTTGCAGAGGCAAACACACTTAACACAAGATAAAACTAATAACCTTGCATGAATGCTAATACACCTATATACTTATTTACATTGTATATTGCATGTTTTTTTATTATGCTAAATCTCACATTGACTAAATATAGATTCTGCTGCTACATACACTAATGCTGCTACATCCTGTTAATGCTGGGCCCCACATTTACAGCACATATGCTGCTCTACTGTATAATCCTATTCTTTGATCAACACTACTACTACATCGACTACACATTTAAGTTCCATCAAAACTCACAAAACATTGAATATCTAGTGTTTGGATGTGATCAATTGTGACTTTGGTATGGGCAAAAGAGAACCGTGACATCTTGAAGGAACCTGAATAAATGCTGTCCTGCTGCTGGTGTCTGTTTATCAACAGGTTAGTGAGAGGAAACCGGTGTGGTCTGTTTCCTGGATCCTGCCTGAACACAGCTTCAAGGTTTTATTTGTCACTCTTTTATCTCTAGATCTTGCGCTCATGAATCCTGAACGTGTAACCAAATTCAAGCCATTGATGTGTTTAAAAAAGTAGTATTTTATGTTTGTAGTAGAAATTTACATGAATAATTATTATTTCAAAGCTTCAAAGACTACTCTATAAATGTGGCCCACAATTCCAGGGTCATTATTTGTCACTTACTTATTTCCAGCTGTCTCTGGATCCTTCCTTTGCTTCTTTCCCGAAAGGACACTTGAGTTTCATTATACTGGGTCATGACCTCCACAAACTTCCTGGACAACACTGTGTGCTGAGGACAAGTGGAAAAACAAGGACGTTTATGACATAATACCCTACAAAGCAGTTCTGTACAAGGTACTTACACTGTTAGAATTAAAAGTATATTTTAATGGGTGTTTCTATGCGAGGTTAAAATGACACTCAAACAAAAGAAATGCCAATGTACAAACATGTCTTGTAAAATTGTGAATGTGCCATGTAAAGTTGGGAATTTGATAGTAAATAATTATAATGTTCCTTATTTATCTTTAACTTGGATACATCTATAGAAAAATGTTATCCCCATTTCCCTCCTGATGTTTGTGTACAATAGACAGATGGGTGATGATGATCATGTATGGGCAGGATATGTACAGAGTGTGTGTGTGTGTGTGTGTGTGTGTGTGTGTGTGTGTGTGTGTGTGTGTGTGTGTGTGTGTGTGTGTGTGTGTGTGTGTGTGTGTGAGGAGTTAGCCGTCATCAATCTGCTTCCTGACCTGTGCTTTCTGGATCCTGAAGTCAACAGAGGATCTGTTAGCTGCTTCATCTTTGGGCATACTTTGCTCCATGGCTTCAGAGGGAGAGAGTCATGATACAGTGTTACACAACAGCAGACAACATCAGCTTTTGTATGTTATAAGTCAATAAAGGTCCAAGTGTGACAATCACGTCATGGTTCAACTCACACTTCAGTTTAGTTCGCACCACATTGGCATTCCCTTTGATATCGTTGGTCAGAGCATCCAGTTGATCTTTTGTTCCTTTACACAAAGACAAAGAGGAAACACTTGGTTTGCTGATGGGGAAAAATAATGTCATCCAGCTGATCACTGTGATGCTCCCTCTCCTGTAAATAATGGATTTACTGTGATTTCATATAGTAACTTGGCAACAACCCTGTGGCAATATTGCAGAGGTCACATAGAACAAAGCACAAGCCCTTTGTTTCTTTCCCTGGTGACCATTTCCACGTCATGGATCTTAAAACACTGTAATATGTTACGCCAAACATAATCACTGATGATGCCATGACACTGTAAAGGTCCTCAGGCCTCAGCTCACACACTGAACAGAGCCAGGGACTGAGCACATCCATGTAACACTGTGCTGCATTCACAAATGTTGTTATTATATAGCTTTAAATCGTTAGAAATACTTTGAAACTGTATTTGCTTAGTAGGAGAGAAATACACTTTGTGCCTGCAAACATCTGCAAATGACAGCATGTTTAAATCCTTGACTGTTAAAAGGTTCCTAACAGGACAAGTCAGAGTCCAAACTACAATGGTTCGTGAGCTTTGGGGCAAAAAGGAGCAGTTTCCTTCACAGGTTTCCGGCCAGGCAGCCACTCATTTACAATGAGGAGGAAAATGTAAGAAAGGAAGTGAGACATTTGTTGTATTTTCACTCTGGGCCTCAAAAGTCAAAGTCCAGCCAAACAGCTCTCAAGACAATTGAATGCACAAATTAAACCATTTTTATTTTTAACCTGGGAAACCAGGATTGAACACCCTATTGCCTTATTTATTTAATTACTTTTACTTTCTTGTTAATATTTGGAGGATGTCTGAAAGAATAAATTGTAATTGTTTGATTCAATTATCTATGAACTTATTTGGTAGTTCTTGTTGCTCTGTATTATACTGTATTCTTGTTTTTTTGTTTTGTCCTATTCATTGCTTTTTTTGTTCTGTCTACTTACTTGATTTGTTCTACTTGTTGTTTTTTTCTGTTATTATTGTCTTTATTGTTGTCCATGTTACAGTGTGCTAAAAAAATCTATAAATATATTGAGCAAAAAAGAAAAGAAAAGAAAACTACAGACATGTCAACAATGGAATACAAATGCTCTCTGCCTCCATCCTAAAGACACACACTTACTGTCATCAGGGTTGGGTGCAGACAGGATCATGCTGTGCATCTTCCTCACCTCTTCCACTTGGTAGGCGATCTTATCAATGACTCCTCTAACTTCTTCCACCTAAATCAACCAACAAATCAATCAATCAATTACACGTCAGTATCAGTACCCTGGGAGTTGCAGTGATACCCACCCTTCTGAAAAAGCTCTCCATGAAGCCATCTCTGTCCACTGCGACAGCAACATCCTCCTCTGCTTGTGTCCTACTCTGTACAGAAGAGAAATGTGTTGGAGTGACTTTTTGCGCAGCTAAGATGTTTAACCTGTCAAGGTATATACAGTTAAAGACACTTACAGCAGTCAGTTCAGCCAGTCGATCCTTCATCACACCGATCAGCTCGTCCCCTGCCCAGATAATTCTAGCAAAACATCCGCTGGGTCATCCTGTAAGTCGCCATGTGTAGAGTAACATTGAGCCTCCTTACTGTGGACTGAGGTCGAGACGGTCGAGTTGAGATGAGCTGAACTGAGAAACACAGTAGGCCTACATTAACAGCGTCATTTAGACGGTAGAACTAGGAAGAAAGCGCGAAAGGTCCACAAGTTTGAATTCTAAATGCAAAACTCAAAATACAGCTCTGAAAAGTGAGAGCTCTACAAAATAAAAGTCCAAAGTGATTGTGTTTCTGGTCTACTCTATCGATATTTCTCACCGCACAAGCGCAAAGGTACCGTATCAAATCCACTTTCCCTGGGATACGCCTTTTCTCCCACCTCTCTCTCTCTCTCTCTCTCTCTCGCTGCCGCAGGGGGGAGAAACTAATCCACCCTCAATTAAATCTGATCGGACCATTATGCTAAAAAAAACTAAATTAATGTAATCCAATTATAGTTTTGGAAGGGTAGAAAGTAGAAAGAAGGAAATATTATATTACTTCCATTTGAAACCTACTACTAAATGTGACACAGTACATGAGTCCTTTGTGGTTTATTCTAAAACCACAGTGATTTTGTTTATTTTTATCAGATGATGAATTTTAGTATGACAGCACCACCAGACAGTTATACGAGGAGGTTTCATAAATAATAGATAAGCACGGTTGGGTGGCCACTAAACTAAACTGGCCATCTGGCCACACGGTGGCGCTGTTCACCGTGATATGTACGCAAATTGACCTTAGCAGCCGGTGACAGGGCTAGAAGTGCTTGTGATGACTCACCTGTGGGTATCCTCCAAACAATCAGTATTTCACTAACAAGACGAACTGTGACCCCCATCCAATCCGACACGTTAGATTCTTATGATATCTCTGCAAGGATTTACAGTGTGAGGTAAGTTATTTTATTTAGTAAATCTTGAAATGTAATCAACCAAATCCATCAGATCACTCATAAAAATAGAATTAGTGTTTCAGATACTGTATGAGTGGCTCCAGTGATTTCTGCGCCTGCCTGCCTTTCAGTAACAAACCAACACAAACCACCCATCCTCAGCAGCATCCCCTTTGTTCCCAGAGAGACCGGGGTGTTGTCCTGTAATTTAACCCAACATCCAAACTAGTCATGAGACCACATGTTATCAGGTATCTTTTATCTAAACACTATTTGGGTCGCACAGCGCAAGTCCTGAACTCATTCATTCCCCGCGCAATCTCCAATTACGCACAAATAATGCCATTTACGCACAGCTCTAACGCCCCTCCTCAGAAGATCCAAAAATGACATCACGCTTTTTACAATTCCCACGTTCAGTCCAACAAGCCAGTACGCCTCCACGGAGCTTCTCTACTCCTCGCAGTTTCCAGATGCAGGCATAGAAACTCAAAGAAGTACTAGTTCAATGTAGGAATAAAGAGCACGGATTACAGTTTTCTGCGTGGAAGTGGAAGTTTGGCTTCAGGTTTTTATCATGAAAGGCAACTTCTGATGTTTTTCTGCCTCATGCCAGAACACTAAATTGATTCCCTTTTTGTTATAGTATTGTTATTATTACTGATCTATATTTCTAAGTTTGGGTACATGGACTGATCAGAAGTTTTCACATCTTGGAATAATGAGTGACTGCTCCTGGATTCATCTTTATTTGGGCATTTAATAGTTGTTTTAGAAAAGACTTTGTATGGTACACTTTCCAAAAGCTATGGGATTTTCTTTGCGAATTCACCTTTTTACAGCTTTTGTCTCCTGTATTAAGGTAAGCTCATAACAAACACATTTTGACAACTATAGTCCCGTCCTCTCATATTATAGTCTGACCATCAGTTGTATAGCAGCCTTTATAAACACATTTGATTTCTTTACAGGTTTATGCTCAAGTCGTACAACCTGCAAAGCATCCAGGTAGTAATGAATTTTTGTATGGGTGGTGTGATTGCTTTCATTTTTGCCATACTGTTGCCAGACATGAATAAGTTGACATTGCACAGCTATATATTGGATCAGAAATATACAGTGAATTGTAAAAACAAAGTGTTTTACCATCTGCTAACTTCCAAATCACAAGATGTTATTGATTTGTTTACTGCTCTTCTCATTAATCAGAATAGTCTGTATAACCTTTACAGCTGTTGGGTTCATTATTATCAATCTTTTAATCCCCTCCAAAATCCAAAATGAAGTGCCAGGAAAATAAATTTTGAGTAATGGGACAGAGCTTGATTGGGGGGAAAGCCCTTTCTGGATGCTTGTTTACCCGTGAACTCTCCGTCCAGGCCTGCGGGTGTTGGCCACGGCCTCACATTATTGGCCTCTCGATGCTGTGGATGGAATCCATGAACTGTGGGACCAGATTGGAAACAGACCAGGTTATGTTAACGGCAGTAACATATGTATGTGCATACATAAACAGGCTGTATATACTCGTGGGAATGCATCACCTAAATGTCTTTCTCTGATTGCTCTCTGCATGGTTCTCAAGCTGTTTTTCACCACCCACCTTCCAGCCACAGCCATCATGCTTTTTTAATGTACTGCTGTGTTCAGAGCTTTTATGTTGGATGTCAGACTTATCACTGAAATTATAGAACAAAATATCTGGTGTGTGATGTAACTTGTAGTTTGAAATTCTGCAGTACTTTACATACAGTATCCCACAATCTGGAGGCAGTAAAAGCGTGCCAGAAATGTAGGGAATAGATCGTTATTCTGCATCTTAGAGTTGTTTTAATTGGCGAAGCACTGAAAGACAATTACTTCTTCCACATGCGTTGAATTTGTTTTATGTTGTCACTACACTGCTTTTAAAGTTTTTAAAAAAAATGATAAAGTTGAAGAGGGATCAGGTATAGACTTCAGTGATGTGTAGAGTCACTCTGAGTTAAGGAAAATCCTCAAGTTAAGAGGAAAACAGCTGAACCTCTTTGAGCGCTGCCACTGTGCACTCAGCATCACTCTGTCTCATACCTGCACACCACGTCCCTCCCATTGTCTTCCTTTCACAGTTCTCTTGTGTCTTCTGTTATGTGTCTATATAGGTGTGAATCACTGTTTTTCTCCGTTGTCTTTGTCCAGCTCTCAGAATCCACAACCACACTGTGCTCCCTTCCTCCCATAACTCTTCCTATGTGTATACCAATGACTCTGCCTACACTAACATTTCTGCAACAGTAGGTGAGGATCAGTCACTTTCTGCTCACTGAAATTCATTTGTGCATCACCGACTGCTCTCTGTTGTCCTCTCTGTATTCACACATGGTTGAGCTGCATTTCACACTTTTCTCCTGGTTCAGTCTTTTGCCCGTGCAGCACAAGATGAGGAATTCTTGGCCTTTTAATAATTCATTGTTGTTCATTAGCTTTAGTCTAACCAGAATTGTAACATATTAGTACATTCACTTAACATTTAATGCCTTAGTATTCTATTATGAGATACCAAGAAAGCTGTAAAACCACCATGTTCATGAGTTGCAAAAACAATTTATGATTTGTTTACTGTTAAGGGACTTTGGATAATTTGATTTGTTGGATGAACAGAGAACTGAACATTTTGAATATTTTGGCACTTAACTAGACCGCCTGGCTAGCAGACACTGCTCATACTTTTCTAGCAAAATGATGCCCTTGATTTGTGCTTTGCTGCAGATATTGTTGAAGGAATGGTCAACAGGGGCATCTTTCTGAATGGAGATAAAGGCGGTACCTTTCTCCACTTTGGAAACTACCAAAACTCTTGCATTAGTGACCCTACTTTGTGTGGTCCTGAGGGTGAGTGCAATGCAGTTTATACATATGATAATATGGCAAAACACTAATTATTTTCAAACCATTTCAATCTTTTGTATTGATTTTTCATCATTCGCCAGGGATTACCTTCTCCTTCTTTTGGAAGAACCACGAGGCAGAGTCCCGTTTTGCTGTAGCCTCTGGAGGGAAAGTTATATCCAATGGCTTCTCTGTCTACACCAATCCCTTTGGAGGATATGTGGAGTTTTACACTCGAGGCAACAACCACAGATGGAAGGCCAACATCAAAGTTCCAGGTGCTGTGAATGAATTTGCCTTGTGTTCTTTTAGTTATATTTCCCTTAGGCACCCATGGGGAATGTATTTTGGTCTTGGAAATATATATATATATATATATATATATATATATATATATATATATGTTGTTTTCAACCATAAATGGTTAGTTATGTAATTACATCCATGGTTTGGTTAACTGAAACCAGATGTGGCAGCAGAGAGTTGATTTGGAAAGTGAAGGATACCTTTCATAAATCTTTTGCTGTATCACCAAACATGCAATTCTCCTGCATCATTTCCCTCTTAAATAAAATAATGTTTGGTGATTAGTAAAGGCCAAGTTAGATGAAATTTGAAACATAATAAAGGGCAGAGTGTGACCAATACTTTGAATTTGATTCTCAAAATAAAAAATGTATTTAAATGAGATGAAATGATTTCATAAACTGTTTTGACAAAATGGACAAAAAACACATGAGGCTTAATGTTATGTGAAACTTTGACGGATCAGTATTATGTTCTCAAGTGACTTCTGTCATCTTTGTTTTTGCTGCAATGACTCAAGGTTGTGTTCACGGGCGTCATAACTCAATTTTGATTTGCGTGTACTGTTACAGAGGATCAAACGTCATCTGGTTCTCATACAGTGTGACATGCTGAAGTTTCAGTACAGTTCTCTCTCTTGTGTTTTACAAGTGAGGAAAGCTTTGAGGGTGATAGCTTAAACCTTGAGGTGCCCTATGACCCATGTGATTGTCAGTGAAAGCTAAGAATGTTAGATTATACATAGAGAAATCTCTCCTTGTAAAGAAGTGAAAGAGAGAGATTTAAATGTTTAAGTGGGGGTGGTCTATGACACATACGGTTTATGTTCTAATCACAAAGGAAATGTGTTTTGGTTGTTTTGTGTTTTCAGACAGTTCATGTATTGTCTTTGGGGACTCCCCTTGTTGTCAACTTGCTTCAGAGAAACAAGGGAGAGCTTGCAGGCCCAGAACAGACTCTGGCCTCGAGTTCTTGTGGAAACAGGATTTACACATAGAGACAAATGAAAAGTACAGAGATTAATCAAAAAGTTGATGAATTCATTAGATCGACAGAATCAGAAACTATTTTCATTAGCGATGAATCGTTTTCAGCCAATTTTAACCATGCTAGCGTCGGACCAGATGAATTGTAGACTAAAAACTTTGCTGATCCATCAACTTTTCATCAACTTTTCATCAGCTTTTCATCTGGCCCATCAGGTCAAAATTTCAAATTGTCCATTAATTTACACGTTTTTAACCAAATACCTGCAAATCTAACAATGTTCCTATCAGCCTCAGCTGTACTTTGTGTTTACTGCTATTTAGCAAACGTTATGCACGTTAAACTAAGCATGTTAGCATTGTCATGTAGCATGTTAGCATGTTGACATTAGCATTTAGCACAAAGCACCACTATGCCTCACAGAGCCGCTAGCATAGCTGTAGTCTTGTTCCACCAAAATGCAAATATTTCCTGGCTCAGCTTCTCAAATGTAAGGATTTGTTGCTTTTCTTTGTCGTACGTGACAGCAGGCTGAAGATATCTGGTTTTAGACAGTTTTTGGACAGCATGTTCTGGGAAACTTTTTTTTATTTTCAATTTTCAAACGTTTTTCTAACATTTTGAAAAATTGATTAATTGAGAAACTTATCTGCAAATTAATAGATAATTAAAATAATCATTAGTTGCAACCCTGAAGAATTTAGAATGTAATGTAATGTAAATGTTACACTGTGTCACTATCAGCTTGGTTTTAGATGAAAAGACATAGTAATTCCTGAATTTCTGTGTCCTGTTCAGTTTTTGGTCATTTCCCCATTCTCTGTCTAATCACCCACTCTTGCATTGCCTTAACATTTGCAGAAGCTGCTGTTTACAACTCTACATAAATAATATATACTGTATGTTTACTCTTTCAGGGCCTTACTGGAACCACATTCTCTTCACATGGACAAAAAAGGATGGTCTGAAGGTCTACATCAATGGGACCTTCATGGCTGGTGACACAGATGGCAGTGTCTCAGAGATCTATGGAGACCCCTACTCTGACCTTGTCATTGGAACTGGCAACGACAGGGCATATGGTCACTATGTAACAGGTGCCTTTGATGAGTTTGTCATCTGGGAAAGGGCACTTTCACTTCGCGAGATCTTGCTCTACTACAGTGCAGCCATAGGTAGGACATCACGCTCTATTGGAAAGTATTTCCTATCATTCTAGGACATGGCATATCTATTATAATGCCTCCTCCCTCCTGACTCTGCTCTAAGGAAACGGGTTAAAAAGCAATTTCCGTCCTTGTCCTCACCACATTCCACCCACTGCATTCATGCATAACAACAAGATATTAAACTATACAAATATACCCCAGCTCCCTGTCAAATGGCTCATGTTCATGACCTTCCATGCCATGGCTCACAGTTCTGCCTTATAAGTATTTATAAGAGTGCAGAAGCATGTTGGGTTGCAGGGGGCAAATCATTTTGATTGACTGTGACAGTTTATAACACGCTAATCCCCAGGCTCTTGACTGTTTTTGTTCTCTCGCTGTTTACCTCCTTCGGTCAGTAGAGTGCCATAAATGGACAAAAACATGTTGACATTTATGAGAACTTAGAAATAATATCATTCTGCTGTGTGATAATCCATATTACCAAATTGCATGGTAGTCTGAGAGGGTACACACTGTCTCTTCCATTGTCTGCATGGTAATAGTGTATGATATCTATTACTGTGTACTGCTAGAGCTTCAACTTGCATGTCATAATGCATGAAGCATAGTGCACACTGCCTTGATATCTTACCTAAAGCAATATATTCCACAGACCATTACCAGACGCAAAGAGCCCGACTGTTATGGTTACAGAAAAATATTTTTACTTCTCCAGAGCACACAAATAAAATGTTGCATTGAACCAAAGAAGAGCACGAATGGTTCAGACTGATACCTCAAATGTACGTCCATATATGGCCATTTTCTGGTAGCTAGTTAGTGCTGTTTTTATTAAATGACAGCAAAGTCATAAAATGTATCTTAACCTTGTACAGAAGCTAGTGACAGAGTATTATGGGGTTGATTATCCCAGTTTTCTGGAGGTTGTAATCTATCTCCTTTAATGACTTGGCATGGTCCAGCCTCATAAACTGTAGGCTGTATGGTGATAAAATCCAGCTACATTACAGCAGCTTAGCATGGTCAGGTTCAACAAAGGACCTAATAACCAAATAACAGAAAATAAAAAATTGAACACAATTTATGCATGTCACCAGTGTGGTTCCTGATCTATTGTAATAGAGCACTTTGTATTGTCTTTTCATAGGTCAGGCCATGGTTTCTGCCACAACACCCAGAGTCTCCAAAGAAGTCACTTCAGCTACACCAACAGTCGTAAGTTTGTCACCTCTCTGACTTTGCAGGGCTCTTTGGTCAACAAAAACAGATGTGATACCTAAACATAAATGTATAAACTACATGTGTAAATCACATATAAATGGTATGAAACATTTGCATACAGTTTTGGGGCCAAAATATACACAAACGTTATCGAGATGGGGACATTTTGCTTGATTAGCATTGGCTTTCAATAGAAATGCAAACAGTTAATTTCTTATTGAGCTATTGTTTCCTTTTGAAGATAGAGGAGCTGGGAAAAAGGGATATTGAGAGCACATGTGAATAGACTCATCCTGTTTATTAAAGGGCTTTGGAGGTAGAAAACGGATGAAGAAAGTGGAGACAGCTGCTCAACACCACACACAAAATGTGCTCCCTGTAGGGCACTAGGCTGAAAAAGAGCAACACCGAATCACTTGTCCAAAGAGTATTCCCCGAACTCAGTCTTTCAGTCACTAAACATCCTGTGTATGTTGAAACTCGCTGCCTCCTGATAGTAAACTTCATTTGATGCCTGATGTGTTGTCTCCCCAGAGAGCCACTGAAGTGAGTCCTCCTGTCGTCAGCAGTCAGCACGAGGAGGTCCAAAGCTCCCAGGACCCGCAGTCCATGCCAGTATTGAGCTTCCTTAAGGCGCTGCCCAATAGGACCATTCCTCACAACACTGCCAACAACCTCACACAGGTCTTGGAACACAGTCCAACACATGCACACACACACACACATACACACACACACACACACACACACACACACACACATGTTACACTTGCAAAACCAGTTCATACACAGACACAATGCCCACCCATGTGCATATGATGCAACAGTTCCGTGATGTCCATTTTCTTCCACCCAGGCTTTTCTCAAAAGTGTGGAAGAAGTGCTGTCCTCTCCAGGGTTGCCAGAGGTAAATGAGTTCACACTGTTGTGGTGCAATTTTCAAACATGACATAATGTAACATATGCAATTTGGTGAATACTTTAATCCAAGGCACTTAAGAGATCCATGAGTATGAGATTTTAACACCGCATATTTTTGGCACAAGTGGTGCCAGCAGCAATAACTGGCTGGCAGTGTACCCACACAGGATTACAGTATGCAGTCAAGTATAGTGGTGCACATTGTATCAGGCAGTACTGCTAAACTATAAAGTGCCCTACAACACAATGCTTTGAATGTAAATTTGCAGGTTCCTGGACTGTACACTCATCCTGGCCAAATCTCCGGGCTCTTATATACAAACACACTGCTGCCAGAAGAAATACATTCTGAGCATGCGTGTGGTTTCAGTACATTGAGTGCTCAGAACAAGCATGCTTGTTTTTGTAGGAGCAAACTGAAACAGATGTTCACGTACAAGAACGCAAAACTTGGACAGTAGATACAGTGTGCAGTAAAGCCGTATGCTGTGCAGTATGGTTACCTCTGATCTGATCTGATTCATGCTGAGTGTCAGAAAATTTAACTCTTTATCAAGTTTTTGTATGGCTTTTAATCTAATACTGTATGGCCTGTTAGTTTGTTGTTTTCAGTTTTCTGTACTTGATCTAATTCAGTTTAATTAAATTATTTTTATTATTACCGTTGTATTGCAACATCTGGATGCAAATGTTTGTGTAATGCAGTACATGCTGCATATTTGTAACTACTGTTAAAGCAGGACTATGTAACTTTTTTAGAGGATAAATAATACATTGTTCTACTTACAAATGAAAAGTGGAATTCATATTAAAAAAAAAACAACGCACAATTGCTCAGTTCAATACACCCAGAGGTTTCGCTGCTACAGCCTTACTTGGTCTGGTACGACCATTAGCTTCTGGTGGCTAACTTTAGGTTAATATTTCTGTATAACGAAAATTACTGAGTCACTTCACTGACTTTATGACTTTATTTCCCCTTGTGCTACTGTTACATAGCTTAGCGATATATATTCTAATACGCATTATAAAGATGTGACACCATTCAATAGGTTAGCATGGAGCAATGCTGGACATTGAAAGCAGCGACTGTGGATTGATTGTGAACATCTTTCTGTTGGGTCATTGTTGAGCAGCAGCCCACCCCTGTGGTCAGCGGTCTGATCGAGACGGTGGACAGAGTGATGGAACATATGGTGACTAACCTGGAGCCCAGCCCGAACTCTCTCATCTCCCTTGGCGGAACATCTTTTGTTGCAGGTCAGTTTGCTGTCAGCTCTCCATAAGGTGACTCACTGTTTGTAGTTTGTGTGGACAGTGTTACGGATAGAAGGACATGGAGCGTCAAGCTGACATCATTAGTTTTCTTATTCAGAGGACAAATGCGGGGCAGATAAGCAGAGATCAATCCCCTCCACTTTGCCTCTGACGGGTGTGGGTCTTTTTTTGCATAATATTTTGTTTGCCACTAAGCTTGCCTAGCTTGACCCAAGGGGCTGCTTCACATCTTTTATCCACCCCTGATAAAGCAGATGGGTCTTGTTGCTTGCTTCTCAGTCTGTTTTTCTCAACAGTTCTCACCTTTTTCTAACCTCTGACCCCCACAGATTACTCTCTGATGAAATTCCCACAGAACTACAACCTGCCACATTACCGCTTCCCCACACAGGGCAAGAACTACATCTCCGTGCCTGGAGAAGCTTTCACCATGCTGTGTAAGTGCAAATATTACAAACTACAGACGTTCAGTGACATGACTGGAGTGATGTACAAAGTAGAACTGTCCTAGCTTGAGGAATCTCTGTATAAAAAGTAGTAGCTTCTCTAGGTTGAGTGTGAATATTGCACATTAATCGTGCTCTGATTCTGCCAAGAGAAAATTGTCCAGCTGGGAGGCTCTTGTTATTGGCCAGTAATTTATTATGCTAAGATTTAAGACTGCTAACATAGCATACAGTGTAGGACAGGAGTGCCATGAGAGCTTTTGTGTGACTTTATGGTGCACCGTAGAAATCCAGCTATGACTTTAATGTTGGCAGTTACCCTTTTATTCAAAACAGAAAGAATGAGAGAGAGAGCACTTTTTCTCCACTTTCCTCTGTCATTAAAAAGAATGGACTCGCATAGCGGAGTGAGGGAGAGCAGTAATTACGGTGGGCATTAAAACGCTTGTTTGTTTGACTTTGTGTTCAGGTCAGATTCCCTTGGCTCCACCTGGCCACTACATGCACTGTGTTGCCATACAATCACTGGAATAAACCATTTTAATAATTCATTAAAGGACTGTTATCAGAAATGGAATATATGTTATTGCTTGACACATTAGAGCCAGGACCAAATGAACTCACAGCTCTGAATACCTGGCTGTATGAAATGCTCCAAGGGGAGGTTTTATATGCTAATTAAGTCAAGAGCATGCTACACATTGGTGTATTTGGATATTTTATTATATTTTTCCTTATTCTCTCTCTTCCTTTGGAGGGTTGTACAAGCAAACCGGCCACCTTGAGATCTCTCGTGGGACTTGCTGGGGGGCATTCTGTCAAAATTATTTTTTGGAAGGTTAAAAGCTCTCTTGCAGCATACACGCCGCACATTTGTTTGACATCAGCGAGCTTTTGTTGTCACAGTCAGCGAGGCCCGGGAAGAGCGCCTTTGAAAGGAGGAACAGGACCATTAAGGATTTCCTCCAATTTCATTGTTTATCTTGCAGTATTGAGGTGGGGCCGAGCTGGATGATAGGTCAGATTAGGGGAGGGGGGCCAGACCTCCTGCTCTCCTGGTGAAGTCATGTCGAAGTTTCATAAGATTTCCCAACATCCACGTGGTTTGCGGCCATCTCCCTTTCACCCTTGTGCGAGTATACAGCCATCCTATTAGCCTGCTGGTGCCAGCGTGAGGCGGCAAGGCAGCGTTAATTAACTTCCCTTCAGTGTGAGCATTTTAGCAGCTCTGCATTACATTCCCAGCCCTCTGCTCGTGCCGTTTCATGTTCAACTGCTGTATGTTCTCTTCTATTCTTCAGCTCAAACCACCATCGTGGGCCTCTTCTACCACAACATGCACAACTACTACAAAGAGATCAGCCCTGTCAAGACCAGGTAAGAGGACAGGACAACACCCAATGTGAACATTTACAAAAACTGGCCCCCCTCCTTTTTGTTAATCCAGTCCATTCTAATCATACCACTTTGGTTTTAGCTTTGGGTTTTATCTAGGAAAAGATATTGTAAACAAAATCGTTTATTTCAAGCCATTTAAAAAAATTTAAAAAATCAGGCTTCTCTCTTTGTACTTCCTGTGTGGGGAATCAGGTCCACTGGCACTAAGGCGTCTCTGCTTCCTGAACCATAGAACGACTGATGCCTGGGGCCAGGGCCTTATCTGTCCTGTCGCCTATCTCACATCTCACCACTCAACCTCCACTGACTGATACACCCTGCTATTAGCTATACCCCCCGCCCCCTCCCCCAGCTTATTCCACTCGTGCTGCAATGTTTATTTTTACTAAACCTGACATAACAGCGATTAAGCAACTTGTTTTTCCCACTTCATACTTCATCAAAGTTAAAGTACAACATGTGACAGTACATTTGGAGCTGTTGGTGACTGATTGTTGTTAATATGGCTCCCCCACTGCCCTGCTTCTCTGTGGGTGAGAATGTCCCCTCGGTATCATGATAAAGAGGTGATGCTTGTATGATCCCAATGTCACATATCAGATCACCTTGAAAAACTATTGATGCAATGCTGCTGGTTGTCAGTGTGATTAATTATATAGACAGGTGATCAAAGTCCCACTCAAATGCTACTGCTCTGGCTGTGTGTAACACGTACGTGCTGATGTGAGTGCTAGATTACAGTGGGGGTTTTTAAAGATTTATCTGACTGTATTTGTTTATGTCTCTCTTGACCTCTATTTTTCTGCTGTTTTGTTGTTGTTTTTTGTATTTATATCTGTGACTCTCTCTGCGTTTCTTCCTGTCACACTGCCTTTCTCTTCTTACATTTTCTGTGTTTTTTCTCTCTCCTTTGTCTCTTAGGATTAACAAAGCAGCTGATTTCCAAGATCACAAGATCCAGGTAGCAAGCTGCCTGATCTCTCTTAAAGTGGAGCCTTCGCCGGCTCTGTCCGTCAACCTCTCTGGAGCACCACTCATCAAGATTGTCCTCACCCATGTCCTGGTAAGAATCAACCCATACACAATGCTTCAGGTTCTTCCCTATTTGACTTTATCTGCCATTAACTTTCTGTGTGAGTCAGCCATACTGGGAAAATTGAGTGCTTTTCCAGTTAGCAAGCGCAGTTGTTGGGTGTGGGACACCCACCTTATCAGAGGAAAGGGGATCCTGCTATTGTAGCCTATGGCTACACTAACAGGATCCCCCGATATGAAATCTATCAGCTTTATTTTTGGCGGCTCTCTTATGTAAGAAGATGAGTGTCTATCACTGGCCGAGGCTTGTGCAGCTGGTCACTCACCAGCACATAGACCAAAGCCTATTTTGGTTTTCATTAGCCTGCCTAAATTTTTCCTTGTGGAGCATGTGGCTTCCAGAAAGCAAACTGATTATGGACATTTGAACTGCAGGCTTAGGGCGCTTTGAAAGCAACAATAACTTTCTTTTATGAACAACATATTTTTTCTTTGCTGCTTTATGGCAGGGGCTGTGCCAGTTTTCCATGGGAAATGCAGTTAAAACTCATAATGAAAATTAATTTAAAAATGTGTATCGAATTACCTTGTTTTCTTGTAAAGTCAGAAATGTGGCCGAATACTTCACAGCCATGAAAATTTAGTTTTTTTTTTGCACATTGACAGGATCTTGAAGCCATTCTTTTCATCTAAATGGATTGTGTTAATAGCCTATTAGACGATCATACAATAGCATTAATAAGGCAGTTAACAAACCCCCAGCAATGTAGTTCTGCTTCATTTACAAGTCCTACAAGAATTATTCACTTTCTATTGAAGTGAATTACCAATACGTTATTTTCTTTCCTCACTCGTAAGAGCGCAAATGAAACCCATGCAGCTTCATGAAACCATGGCTGTATTGCTTTGTTTGCCTTCATTTTCCCTGGTGAAATAAATGTTTATGCTGCAATCATCTGGCTTGGGTCCTGCGACAATGATCACTGTGTTTGTTTTAGCAGACACCATGGGAGAGGGCTTATAATCTCCTCTGGTATGGGAGTGCTGGAGATGCTCACCAGCTCTGCTGTTGAGTCAAGGTGTTTCTATTTTTGTTTGATTGCCTTTACCTCTGATGTAAGCATAAATCAGGTTTCTTACATTCTTTCCCCTCTACCCCATTATGAATAAGCTGTTATACTTATTACTAACGCATACTGATTGGAACGCACCGTGCCAGCACTTTTCGACTTAACTTAGGCTGCATAGCTTTTGACGATGATTTATATTTAGGAGCTGCATCGTAATTTGGCACACGCTTTTGGCTGTGATGGCGTCCAGAAAAAGGTTTGTTTTGCTGTAACTGGTTTACTGCACAGACCTGTAGTTGGATTTAGTCAAAAAGTGACTATTTTTGGAGTTTTTTTAATGTCTTTGGCAGCTGGCGGATACTTATCACCTCCCTAGCTTGGAGGCAGGGAGGGCAGCTCACACAGTACGAGGCAGACCTTTCCCGTCATTGTTTATGTTGCTCTTTACTGTCTGCACAAGTTAAACCTCAAAGATGTCCTCGCATGGCACCAAGTCAGTGGCCTAGAGTAAGTGATTTGCAGCTGACCTCTGTTTTCATCCTAAGAAAGTAGACAAGCACCCAGGGACTTCATTAAAACCTAGCAGGGGGGGACTGAGTGTGTCTGAAGCAGAAATGTGTCAGCTTCCTCATCTGTCTTTTCATGCTGTCATGGTTACAACAAGTCCTGTGTGCCATCTCTTGTACTGTACAAACACTCACCTACTGTCATGGCTCAGACCCAAATGTCATCCATTTTCCCTATCTGACACCTGCCATGATAAAAAAGTATCGTACTGTGGATTGATGGAGTCGCCGACTTGTAAAGAATCTTGTGTAATGGCAGGAACCGCTCACTGAAGGTCAAAGCCATGTGGTTGTTGTCTGAGTGACCTTGCAGTCTTGATTGATGCCCTCTGAAACCGAGCACACTGAAACCGCCCAGTGAGGTCATGCCATTCCTAGCTGACTCAGTAATAGCCGAGGTGCCGCCGTCACACGTTTCATGGCACGGAGCGGGTTTGATACCCAGACAAGGTGTTATCAAGGCTGTTGGAGGCCCACATGCTTTCTCACGCCATTCGGCCATGATGTTGATTGGACCCTGGCTCCATCAGTGATTTATTACAGTTGTCTGACTCCGGTTCAGTTTGAGAGAGCGTAAGGAGAGAAGAAGGGAAGAAAAGGGAGGGTGGGAGGCATTGGGGTCTGTAGTTAAACATTAATACATACATAAAAAGGCCGACACCTCCTCCCTGTCCTCTTCTTCCGTCAAAGCATCACTCTGATGGTATGAAGTGAATGAATGGAAAGATCGATTTCACGAGCAAAGTCGATTTATAAGGTCAAATCTGAGAGGATTTAAAAAACAGATTTTGACAAAGGGCCTGACTTTACAGGCTTATAAAGCAGGGTGTTAGTTCGGCGGCTCCGTAAGAAGGGCCAGGGTGAAGGGTGGAACGGGGTGGCAGCACTGGAAGAGCACTGGTGGCCTCTATCTGTCCCTCAGATCACTTTTATTCCATTTCATTCATGATGTAATGTAGAACTACAAATCATTAACTTTAAAGAAAAAGTTCAACATTTTATTATTTGCTTTCTGGCGGAGAGTTACATGAGAAGATTGACACAATTCTTGTAGTACTTCCCAAAATGTCAAGTCAAACTTTTGCTTAAACCACATCTTCTTTTCCACATACACTGAATAAGAGCATGATTTTCTTATCTAAAAAGCTGAAAAATTAAAAAAAAGAATATGATTACTGAATTTATCAAATTGACACAGGTGACTTCACCGTTACGTTATCAGTTCAAATATTCACCAAGTGACTGCACAAAAAACTGCTAGTGATTAAGTTTTCTATTAAGTTGTAGGCCTGTCCATCTGTTCCCTCCCATAATTTAAAGAACATGAAAGAGAGTTTGGTGGGAAGTGGGTGAAGAGGTCACGGGGGGAAAGGGAAACTGGGTGGCTTGTGTTTACAAAGATGTCTAGACTTGTTGGAGCTTCCTATACGTGCGAAAAATAATGGATTAATTGTTCAGCAACTTTGAAAACAAACACGCAAAGGTTATTTAACCCTTTCTGATACCCGCGCTCTCAGTCGTTTAATCATGTATTCCAATGCTGGTATCAGTCCTTTCTGCCACAATAATAACCACTCTTTATTGCCAGTCTTTTTATAACTCCCAGCACACGCCCAGCTTAAACCTTGTGGGCAAAATCTCTCCTCCGTCTCTCTCTCTCTCTCGCTCTCTTTCCCAACCACCCACACCCATCCGTACACCAACACACACACACAAACACAAGCAGTGTGAGCCAACGTACTGATCAATCACAGATGGAGGTCTGGCTATTGCTGTTCCTCTCTTGCCAAAAGATTTAGAGTCTCTCCTTACGGCTCCGCCCATTTAACACCCCCTTTCTATCACCACTCCAACCTCACGACCACCACCTCTCAGTACGTGCTGAACAGAGCAGAGCTTAAGCCCGGAGGAAAGTAGAAAAGGTCCTGGTGCTGATTCTGTCTGCATGAGTCTTTCTATGGCCGCAGATGAGGGTAAAAAAGATTTAATGATTGTCAAATAAAGTTCAGAAATAATTTCAAAACCTGTGGTTGTATATCACCCTGTATAAACCTGTGACAAAACATGACTAGACTAAAATTGGGAGGCTGTTTGTTTCAGTCAGCACCATGGCAAATACTGTCACTACTGTTTGCTACAGTAGCTAGGAAGCTCATTGTCTCATAATGGGCAAGTGTTGACTTTATCTTAAATGAACTTAAATGAATTAATCATTTTCATTTGGTTAATCCATTCATCCATTTTCTGCTGCTTTTCCGGGTCCAGGTCACGTTCATTAATTATATCATTAAGAATTCTTGTTATATACTTCTAGAAAATACTAAAACAAATGTGACATAATCATTAGGGCAGGAACGATTAGTCGATAAGTCGATCAACAGAAAATGAATCTGCAACTATTTTGATAAGCGATTAATCATTTAAGTCATTTTTCAAGCAGAAGAGCCAAAATTCATACTTGTAACTTAGAAGCTTGTTCATGTGTAACTTCAGTGTCACACACAGTGTGGGAACTTTGAGTTTCACACATTTGTGCATCAGTTTTATTTTGACATTCTGAAATTTTCAACAACTAAAAATGTTTTCGACCTTGAATTTCACAACCTTGAATTTCTCATGGTGACTTTTTTCACATGTTAACAAAGGGAGCTTTAGAACCACAGGTTTTGAAATTATCACTGAACATCATCAGCTAAAAATATTATTTACCCTTATTTGAACTCTGCAAAGGCTCAAAATGCAGCCTTCAACTTGCGAATGCAAACATGTTGTTCCTACGAAAACCAGAAACCAGAGAAATTTTACAGTGGCCTCGTATGAAAGCCTTTGGGAACTGAACACATGAATTCCTGCATGGAGAACCTCTCCCGTTGTCATGTGAGTTTAGTTCTAAAAAGAAACTTGTCATGTTTGTTGTTTGGAACCACAGTAAAGGCCACTGTACAGTATTTTGGTGAACGTCCAGTGCTCACCTTATCAAAAACAACTCTGTAATTTCTGCGTTTTTTTTTTAATTGTGTCCAGTTTCCCTCACACCCTGCATACCTATCAACACGTCTCGTTATTTTCGCTGTCTACCTCAGAGACTGAGCTGAGACTGCAGCTGCATGTCTTATTACATTTCCCCTGACAGCATGATCTCACTCAAGGCCAGTTGTGTTTTTGCTGCATGGATTCAGACTGTTACTCCACATGCTGTACTACGTGAATAGTACGTAGGGCTTTACCTCTGACTGTAAAGCCCTGTTATAACAACACTGAGATCTGTACTCCATCAGAGCCGCAGGTCGTGTCAGTGTGATGCTTTAATATATTGACCTTTAGGTGGTTCAATGGGCAGGTTTTTCTCAAACTCCCGGTCAAGTTCTGAGCTGTGGTTGGTCTTTTTGAGCCTGCTGGACTGAGTAATGTTACACCATACCTTGGTGTGCCTTTCCCAGACATACTGCAATAAAGTGTTTCCTTCCCTTACTAAATTTAAGAGCAGTCAATGTAGCTTTTGAGAAATGCATGTATGGCCTCTCTGTTGTTATGCAGAACAGTTTAGTCATCGTCAGAAACCTGGCTACATCTCAGCCAGCCTTTCTGTTGACTCACATGTCAACAAACACTTGCACCTACTGTACACTTCCACAAAAAGAGAAGACAATGGTTGCTTTAAATAATGTTTTATCGGCGTGTAAAGTGTGACTGATGAGTTTCAGTGCTGCTATGGGCCCTGCTGGCAGCTGCACTGTTAAAGATTGATATCTATACCAAATGCAGAAAGAAAGTGCGGTCCAAATTACACCCTGGCTCTCTCTGTGCTCTCAAATATTTGGAACGTTTGAGGGAAAAGGAGAGGATCGCTTACTTCTTCACTCCCACTGTTGTGTAATTTTCTTTGCTGCTTTTTAAATTTAGCACAACCAGGCTGCATTTAGACTTCTTTGCTCCTTTGCTCTTTGGGCTGCTTATTGTTGTACCAGCGCTGGATGGAATGAGTGGGTGTGTGCAGGACTTTTTTTATTAGTGATATTTATTCAAGGTCCACTCACTGGCCTCTTTCTGTAGCATTCAACGACATCTCATGCTCTCAAGCTAATATCAAGTAAATGTTTTTTTCCTCAATTTACTGTCAAGGTCAAGAATAAACTTTCATGCTGAATATTTTATATTCTTTCAGTTAGAACTTGGATCAGATTTGATAAGATTTTTTGTCCACTGTAACTGAAATATGATTTGAGTTTGTTGACAGTAGTTTACTGTTGATTTGGTTCCACTGCAGCATACTATAGTTTGTGAAGTATGTGAAATTAGAAAAGCCGAAATGCTGGTGGTGAATAGAAAGCTGCAAGTTAATCAGTTTGAGAGTTTTACTTCAATAAACAATTCATTATTTCAGACAGAAGAAATGTGTGCATATGAATACTTCAAGTCTTTGGGTTGTATTTCTACCGGCACTAGCCTGTCTGTTTGGAATTGACTGTTGAAACAATGATGATGGGTGGTGCGTAGCTTTCTCCATCTCTTCTTTATTTGCGCCTTGCTTGAGAACCAGCTGTCAAAAGCTAAGATTTAGAATTGGCCCGGTTGTTGCCCGATGCCTTGGGATTTGCAGAGACATATGCTGTCGGCGTTTGCTGAAGCTAGCTCAACCACAGCGAGGCTTCGGCTTCCAGCTCTGCCAGTCATGGGAGGTCTGAGAGACACCACAGAGGACAGAGAGGCTTGCATTTACACAAATTGCTGGGTTGTGTGTGTCATCTACGACTTATGTGCTTTTGTGATGCATGAGAGTGTTTATTTTCATCCCTCATCATTTTACCCAACCGGCTCAACGCAGTCATTAAACAGCAAAACAAGCAGGCGTGCTTTGGGTTAGAGGGATGTACACATCAGACGGCAGCCATCAGAATACACCATTAAATATCTATTATGTAAAACACTATCATATTACAGGTGTGTTATGATGACGACATGGCAGCTGAGAAGTGTTTGTTTCCTCCAAAAGGGTTGCATCATGACTTACAGTGCTTTTATCCCCCTGCAGCTGTTTCAACTGAGATGCTAGCTAATAACACCCAAGACCCACGCCATGTATTATTATAGCTGCCAGTGGTGGAAATCTGGTATTTCTATTTTGCATTGTACTTTTTACTCTGCAACATTTGTATTACAGCTATGGTTACTTAATATAGTTACTAGTTAGCTTTTTAGATTAAGATTTTACATTTAAAAAAATGATTAACTTATAAAATACAATACATTAAACTAGTAGCTTTTGGCTTGTGACCCCTTAGGTAAAAAAGCAGTGGTTAGTTGGGGCCTGTTGTCACCTTTATGAGTTGTTAGTAGTTCCACCAAAGAGACACTTCCACCCTCTAAACTTATAATTAAATAACTGTTTGGATGCCAAAGAGGTAACATTATCTAGCATATCGGAAAAAAGCAAAGATTAGAGAAAACATGAATACAGCTTTCTAATAAAAATAATTTCTAATATAATCTAATAATGTCATATATAATAATACATCAGTCACAAGGACCATTTTTCTACAGAATGAATACTTTTACTTTGATACTTTAAGTACAATTTTCTGATAATACTTCTGTACTTTTACTTAAGTAGGATTTTGAATGCAGGACCTTTACTTGTAATGGATTATCTTTTACATTGATGTACTGGTACTTTAATGTAAATAAAGGATCTAAATACGTCTTCTACCACTGATAGCTGCTGGTGAATCTGTAGAAGAAAGATTTTTGACGATTTAGAATTTCACTGCCTTGGAGGGTGAGACTTATCAGCCTCACTCTCTCTGACTCGTCTCCTTCACCAGCCTGTCACTCTGCATCACTCTCCTGTCACTAGCTTTCACCCTCTTCTTCCTCTCTACATCTTTTCCCCTTAAGAGGCTCAAAGTGATTTCCAAGGCAGTGTTTGCTGGCCTTCTGTTGTTAATAAAGATTTTGAGCGCCAGTTCCAGTCTTGGCTGGTGGCTGAGGCCTCGGGGCACCGAGGGAACAACGGCGTGAGCGGAAAGCTCGGCCAAGTGCATTTTAACACTCACCAGTGACTTTCAGGTTCCTGCACCTCTCCTCAGATATTAACTCGAAAACACACGCTGGATGTATCACAAACAGACAGTTGCTAGAGAGGAAGCGTGGCCAAACAGCACTCCTTATATGTGTGATGGTCTGTTAGTCAATGTATATTTTAGCTTGTGTCTGGTACATATCATGGTTTGATAATGATGGATTGTTTCCCATGACCCAGGGTTTACATTTTGTGCTTAATGAGGATAATTAGTCTTCCTTCATTGCATGGGAACATTAAAGATTCAGCGATCATAGAGAGCAAATATGACACTGTAAAGCAAGGCTTACAATGTGCCAATTACAGTTTGTCTCTCTTCCATCTGCTTTCATTTACACCCAACAAGAAATGTGTGTTGTTAAAGCCCACAGGAGAACAGTAAATTCACCCATGGGGTTGCTTGCAGCTCCTCAAAGCTGGCCGCCGGC
Organism: Macquaria australasica; assembly: GCA_005408345.1. Classification (NCBI taxonomy): domain Eukaryota; kingdom Metazoa; phylum Chordata; class Actinopteri; order Centrarchiformes; family Percichthyidae; genus Macquaria; species Macquaria australasica. The sequence continues at coordinate 722,339 of SEMN01000195.1, read as the reverse complement.
TTGTGATGACGGGGTGCATTTACGGCGCTCTCATGGTTCTTGGACCCATTGTGCTGCCTGCTCTAATAGGCCACATGAATATCTATCCGTTGCATTCATCTCGAGGGTCACAATACATGATGACTAAAGAGCTGCATGTGCGAAACAGACAGAATGAGAGCAACGATTTGGTTACACAATGAAGTCAACGTATTGTGCTAGGCTTTGTAATATGAATCACTGAGCCTATGGGCCAGGAAACAGACAGCCTGACTGTCAGTTTCACTCTCTCTCTCACTTTTTCCAGAAGGAAATAGTGCAGACACGGTCCATCTAATCATACACTTATTCAGTCTGAGAGTCAAGGCTTGGGGAATGAGAAGAGGTGTGCAGTCTCTCAGTATACACCCAACCAGCCAATGAAAGTGTTGTTTTCTTCAGATGACAGATTGGGGAGGGTAGTGGTTTGACCTGAAACCAGGGCCAAGCCCCAATTACTACATTCTTGCACTGTAGCCATTAGCTCACTGTCTCCGGGGACTCCAAATCTCATATTAAGGAATGACACGGAAAAAGTGAGTTATAATCAAATAAGATTCTTGGAGACAGTAGGGATTTTCGCTCAGTGTAATAATCACCTTTGCTGAGCGTCGATATGCGTCTTGTCTGTCCTTTAATATGATCTCACACGTCTTTGGTTGAAGTCTTCTTTTATTGGCATTTATGCACCAATGAAGCATTTTTATTGTACATCAGAAACTAAATTAAATGTGTTATTCCTCTTTAGTTACAAACTGTACAGCATGTTTAACTTAATATATCAAGATGCTTCTGTTGAGCATATGGATGGAAAGAAAGCTAAAGAGCATCAAGGAAAGAATGCTGCTAATTTGTGTCCAAAATATTCCACGTCTTCACGATCAAAGCACATTTTCCAAAACAGGTTGCTCTGATTAAATGAGTCAGTACAATCCAAAAGCAAATGTTTTCCTATATCACATACCTTTTCTCTCGCAATTAAAGATGTCAATTTTATTTGACTTTTCTCTTTCAGACTAAAGAACAGCAAGAGCAAGTAGTAAATCAGAGCAATGAAGTCTTCCTCTACTGTGCCTTCTTGGACTATAGGTGGGTCTGTGTGCATGATTTAGATGCAGCATGTCTGAATTATTCATTCAGATGTAAAGCCAAAGAGATTTTATCTGTCTTGATTGTTGACTCTGCATATTATTTGGTCAAGTCTGTAAGGCTTTAAATCATAAGAAATGACCAATGATTTGGAAAAGGTGTATTTCCCTTTTACTCATCCAAATCAAAAACATTTGTGTGTTACATGTGTTGCTGTTTCAGTTTGGTGTATCTTGAGCAACAGCCCTCTGTTACAAATATGGTGATCTGATGAATGGAGCCAAAATGCTATTTAGAAAGCATAAATCAATTCAAAAGGGAGTGTGTTTTAGTTGGATTCAAAGGTTTCCTCTCCTTACTCCCCTTTGCCCTGAAGCTCAAGAAAAATGTGAGTTATTGGATTGCTCTGTCAGACTGCCCTGATAAACTCAGAAAAGAAATGTGCGCCTCCCACAATGGATCATGTTTAGTGATCCCTGCCAGCAGTGCTCCTATAAAACCGTATTTTGTCTGTATATGTGATCTTCATGCAAGCATCTTTATATTAATATATCTCTTGAGTATATTTTCTCTGTGAATAATACCGAATTGTCATCCTTTTCAGTTCAAAAGAGGGAGTATGGTCCAACGAAGGTTGTGTACGCTCAGATGGAAACATGACATACTCTGTGTGTTTGTGCAACCACCTTACCAACTTTGCCATACTTATGCAAGTGGTGCCCTTAAAGGTATGACATTTTGGCTACTCTTCAATGCTGCTCTAATTTATTTCTTTTATATTAACAATGGATCGCGGCAGGCAGTTGTTATCAGTGAAAAAGCTCTGATAAACTGACTGCACGCTACCTGCCCAGCACCAAACGGCAGACAGGCAAAGTTAGCAACTAGCTGGTGAACAAGGTGGAGCATTTTGCAGCTAAAGAGCCAGATATTTCCTCAGGAGTTGGTGGAGATTAAAACAAAGCTAAAAGGAGAGTGAATATTGGACTTAATTTTGCAGAGTCGCCAGAAACAGTGCTACAAATGAATGCTTACTTTGCTCCATATCTGTCCGATGTGTAATTTGCAACTTTTAGCCTTACACGCTAGCCATGTCACCTTTATAAGGTGATTATACAGTATGTCAACATTGTGTTTAAAAACAATAATAATAATAATCGTAGGTTTAACATGGACCTTTTTCACAGAAGACATTTTGACATGTCACAGTAGGAAAAGTACAGTGTAAATTATAACATTTATGTTGACTGAATTCCATTTAGCTGCTTCAGTGTCAGGGTCCTGGTCATGGATGTATGGAGCTGGATACAGAGTCACCACCCAGCCTTGCTGTGTCCCAGTGGCCAATTAAGGCACTGCAACAAAAAATCCCCTGCGGCCCAAAAAGCATTTTCCCCATAGACCGTTATAAAAGAGATTTCTGTAAAAACTTTTTGGCTTATGCACTCTGCAAGCGATTTTTCAGTTCCTATAATACATCCATGGTCCTGGTATTTTGCATGCTAGCTCACTGTCAAACTGTCATGGCTTACACTTGAATAGAATAGAGCATTATTAATGTTATTAGTAACACCTGTGCTTTTCCTGCTATGACAAGTCAAAGTGTCTGCTGTGAAAAATGCCTATTGATGATTTTCTTCATAGTGCTTTTCATTTAATCTGTTGTAGGGAAACTTTCAGAAACTGTAAACCCCCCACTACTGTTTAGAGGAAGGTTTATCTGTCTACACTAGCCGTATTCAAAAGTATGTCCCTCCCCCTGTGTCTTTGTCACAAAATAAGTAGATTTGTAGGACCATAATTGGACAGGAAGCAGCGGTTTACCACACAGTAACCCATCAACCAGAAGCCCTCACTTCAGCCTTTGGACATTTTATCGTTCCTCCCTGTAGGTCAATTGTAAGCAGACCTACACAGTCACAATGTCGGTTTCACTGGTGGTTTTATACAGAAGTACTTTGGACAACCATGATTAAGTGTGGTCCTTTGGGGTCACTGCACAGGTCATTGGTCCATTCCTCAAGGACCACAGTCTCTCAAGAGACCACAAACTGTCCCTTTGAACCATCCTCCAAAAACTGTCCCTTTAAAACATCTGGGATAACATTAATTCTCTTCTCTGAACACTGTCCTGCACAGTATTTTACATTTACATTATGTGCATGCAGAGCAATTTGGAATGCCAAACTTGTGTATATTGTCACCACAGTCTAACTCTTTGTTATCCAAGAATACATGCCATGGGAGTATGGTCAGCATCCACGATGGCTCCTTTAAATAGAAAAGAGGACTTCTTATTGCAGCTAAGTGGGCCAGTGCTGTATTTAAGGAGCAGAAGTCTATTTGATGCTATACTTTCCCTTAGCCAGTCTCTAATTAGTGGGCTGCCTCATCCCTCAGCTGCGAGGGAACATCCCACGTATCCCTTTTCTGGAAGGCTGAGACTCCTCTGCCCTCGTAATGACAAGGCACATGTGAAGACGGTTAATGGAGAATCAAACCCAAGCCCTCGAAATAGCCTCAACTCCAAAACAACATCAATGCACTAGGCCGTACGCCATGGATATGTGCATATGAAGAAACACAATTATAGCTGTCACTCTTTAGCTTCTTGGACAATGTACATTTTGCTAATCCCAAAATAAAAAAACCTATAAAAAATAGGTATTTTACTGTACTTTTACAGTGACTCCATACAAGAGAAAAACAACTTTACATCAAAAACGGTTAAAACATGTTTAAAAAAATACACATATGTGAATACCTGTCATCTAGAAATGTTTCTGTGTTTTATCATTTACACGGGAGGATTTAAACCATTTTGCTAAAGCTTTATGACTTGGAGAGTAGCCTGCTGGAGAAATACTAATGAGAGTCAGCATTGTGTTCATCATCATAAACTCAACAGGGCCCCTTTGAATTTCCTGGCTAATGATACAGGCTGAATGAAACAGGCTAAACTAGCTTTGCATGTGCGTTGGTGGCACAATGTACCGACCCACCATGTTGGCAAAATATGAATGTTTTTGCATGCAATCTTGTCCATTGTTGATGGTGATATATCTCTGTACACAGCTCACTACTGGCCACAGGGTGGCACTGTCAACCATTGGTTATGTCGGCTGCTCAATTTCCATCTTCTGTCTTGCCATCACTCTGGTCACTTTTGCAGTTCTGTCGTGAGTATAATCAGTTAATCACATGAACAACCTTTCATAGAATTTTAAAGAATACATCACACTCTTTATCAGTCAGTGGATTTACACAGAAACTCTTTGCACTGTATTTAATATACATGTATGCTGTATATTTTATTTCATAAATCTACCTATGTTGTCATATATGTATCTACTTATATACTAAGTGTTCTTATTACCAAAGTATTAGCAAGTTAATAGGATGTTGTCCTTCTGCTGCTCTGCAGGTCAGTGAGTACCATCCGTAACCAACGCTACCACATCCATGCCAACCTGTCCTTTGCTATCCTGGTGGCTGAGATCTTACTGCTCATCAGCGCCCGCTTCGACCCAGGCACGGTAGGCACACAGTGCAGATTGACGATGAGTATAATGGTTGTAACAATGATTACGATGATGAAGACAATAAGGAAAAATTGTGATGATGATCATAAGTATGATAAGTGAAGATGATGAGTGAAGATTATTAAAATGATTAGGATGATGATGAAAAAAGTTTGTGTAACACGAAGGTTTGAAGTGAACTACAGTGTGAAAATGTAAAATGTGGTAAAGTGAAATTACCTCTAAATTATTAAAAACAAGAATGAAAGATACTAGATCTAAAAGAAAAAAATACAAACCACTGGTGCAAGAGAAAAACAGAACAGAGGAAAAGGAAAATGGTGACACATACATAGATAATCATAAGAAATGATGGTAAAATCTTGCTTTTCTCGCCCGTCCCAGCTGCCCTGTAAGGTAATGGCTGTCCTGCTTCACTTCTTCTTTCTGAGCGCCTTCGCCTGGATGCTGGTGGAGGGCCTCCACCTCTACAGTATGGTGGTCAAGGTGTTTGGCTCTGAGGGCAGCAAACACTTCTACTACTATGGCATTGGCTGGGGTAGGTCTGCTCAGCAGTCTTTAATTACTGCACTTAGATGGAATCCAGTATCTGGCATATTCACTTCGGAATATAACAAACCTGTCAATACCTGTCTTATTCCCTGTGTGATCTTTTTCTTATGTCGTGTTCAAGAATACACTATGTCATCTTATTTTATTGTCCCTAATTTCACCCAATGTCCTGCTTCTACCTCACGCCAGGCCATTATTGTAAATATGATTTGGCCATTTTTTAAGTGACCTTACTGGCCAAATGTTGTTTATGAAAAGTAAATAACTTTGACCCTGTTAAATAAATCTGCTTTGAGTTACATTCCAGTATAACAATGCCTCTGCTGATCTCAGTGAACCAGAGTTTGATGGACAGAAAAAAAAGATTGTGGGACATACATATAATGTCTTTGACTGCTGAGGAATGCATAGTCTCTCCTTCACATGCTGAACCCATTAGTGGAAAAACGATCCCTTTTTTTATTACTTCCTTTCTTCTGGCCAGAGTAATTTTTCATTTTGTGTGGCCAACTGCAAATTATGTGCTGGAGACGTGTCTGACAGTTAGAGGTATAGCTGTTATACATAAAAAGTAAGCACTCATTTTATAATGAATTGCTGTTGCTATTAGCTGTGATAAAGGCTGTTGACCACTTTATCTTTAATTTCCTCCTTCAAAGTAACAGTTTCCTTGTAGTATAGCGTGCTAGACGCCTCAGGGCTTGGCAAGCCAAAAGATCAAGGCACCAAAATAAAAGGAGTTATTTTCAGGGAAATAAGCAATTAGCAGCACAGCAGATGAATAAAACCACCACTGGGTTCAAACGTGTATGCAAAGACTAGTTCTACAATGGGTGGAGTTTACCATGTTGGACAATATAATGTGTCACAATGTTTAACAGAGCCACAAGGCTTTTTTGAGATGATTCCTAAATCATCCTGTTCATCTAAGAATATGAGAGCGTTGGTAACTTGTGTTGATGCTGTCATTAACAAGGCTGCGTTACTAACCCTGTGATCTGGGTCTAAATGCCTCAGGTTTAGTGTGTGCCAAGTTTTGGTCGTGGTTTGATTAAAGGTACCCAGTGGAGTTTTTTGAGTGGCGCTGTGGAGCAATATTTTTAAGAGTGGGTCCACATTTTGTTTGTATCTTGCACATACACACGCACAAGCTTACGGGCGACGCAATACACATTCCTATTCTGCTGAGCGACAGTTGGTGGCGGTAATGCATCAAAACATTTAGCAATGTGCCAACAAAGGCAGGGAAGAAGAAGACTGCAATCAACCAAACAAGGACGTAAACAACGCAGGATTTTAAATATTTAAAAAAATCTGTTATGCAAATGTTTAATCGATACAGCAAATATAATTAAGCTGCCGTGATATGTTATGTAGGCACTGTACTAGATTGGTACTTGAACACAACAGGGTACATGAGCAGTGCAAAGAGAGTGGGACAAATCAAATTTTTTTGCCCCAGGGCTCCATAGCATGTTAATCCAATCATTTTTAGTGAATGTGTAACATATGCGTTGGTGTCTTTGTTTATTATCAGGCTCTCCATTGGTTATATGTGTGGTGTCCATGACATCAGCTCTGGACAGTTATGGTGAGGTTGACAAGTAAGTATGACCTGGACTTTCAAAAAGAAAATTGGAGGAATTATATGGAATTTATTTTATTCCATCAAAGCTTGCTGGAATTGCGTAAGAATGACATCACCTGAAACTGGAACCATCAACTGTGTTCAATGTTATTCAAAAGCTTTTAGGTTAACAGTAACACCATATGTCATTCCATATTTACATTAGAGCATTATAGCATTTTACTTGAAAGGGAACATAATGTGATTATATTGCTTTCTCAGCTGTTGGCTGTCTCTGAAGAATGGAGCCATCTGGGCATTCGTGGCACCAGCACTGTTTGTTATTGTGGTGAGGAATTTGCAACAATTAACATTTGTCATTACAGTTCCCAATTTGTTGCATAATTTGATCTACAGTTTAATCTGTATTCTTGGTAAACTTGTGTTCTATTTTAGGAGGAAAGAAACACAATCATACCTCCTGTGCCTCAGTGTTAAATATATTTAATCTCCTCTCTGATTTCCAGGTGAACATTGGTATTCTGATATCTGTGACCAGGATCATATCTCGAATCAGCGGAGAGAGTTACAAGGTTCATGGAGATGCCAATGCAGTCAAGTGAGTTTACTTTTTTTCATGATCAGACCAATGTTCTTAAATATTGTTCTCTTATTAAAAGCTAATAATCTAAACATGGTTGTCTCTTGCTTTTTTTTCCAAGGCTGACTGCAAAGGCAGTGGCTGTCCTCCTGCCTATACTCGGCATTTCCTGGATCTTTGGCGTTCTTGCTGTCAACACACACTCTCTGCCATTCCTATATATATTTGCTGTATTCAACTCGTTACAAGTAAGTTCTTAACTACGGGGTCTTTTCTTTTCCAAAATGTTTGCAGCTGTTTGTGAAAATTTTACTAAAGTTAATTGTCTTTCCTTTTCTTTAGGGGTTCTTTGTCTTCTTGTTCCACTGTCTTCTCAACTCTGAGGTATGGTTCTAAATTAATATGTTAAATGTGTGTTTTAATGTTTTGATTTGTCACGTCCTGTGAGAGTAAATTGTCCACACAATAAACAACCAGAATTCCATTTGGCCCTAGGATCTCAATTAGTCTAATTTAGGGTGATAAGATGTATTTTGTCTGACATTTGTCACCACTGTCTGTTATGGCTTTACTTATTTCTGCAGGTCAGAGCTGCTTTCAAACACAAAACCAAGGTGTGGTCTCTTACCAGCAGCTCCATCCGAAACATCAACGTGAAGCCATTCAACTCTGACATTGTGAGTGCTGGCGTTAAAGATTTGCTCAGACAGAAATTTGCTCTTAACCGCCTGAGTCTTAACGTTCTCCTTCCCCTCCTCCAGATGAATGGAAACAAAGAGGGCGTGACTCCCACCAAGATGAACACATGGGACAAAAGCACCAACTCAGCCAATCGTATCGACCTCTCCGCTGTGTAGAACCACAGACATCTGTCTGCGGCAGGAGAGCAATCTGAAGCTCACTAGTGTAGAATGACAAACACTGGCCAGAGTATTCTCCCACTATGTCATGTACTGAATTGGACACTCATCCACTCAAGTGAAAGTGATACCAAAGGAGGTGTGGTGTAGCCTGAATAGTAGCTTCACCTCTAAAGACAAACAGACTCTAAGGACTGTGCCTTATTATTGTCTCATAAAAACATAATATGTTCCAGGGATTTCAGTGACAGAGAGTCTTAAGATCCATGAGTGTAGTTCAGGGTCTGGCAATGACGCGCTGTGTAGCGGAGCATCTCGATTTGTCTGTTGCATGGTCCATCTGTATATTGCAGTTGATTTACTAATTGATTTGCAAGAGTTTATTTAACAGAATGGTTTGACCTTTTGGGAAATACGCTTATTTGCTTTTTTGCTGAGAGCTAGATGAAAAGATTGATACCACTTTCATGTCTGCTCAGTAAATATGTAGCTAGCGCCAGCAGTTGGTTAGCGTAGCTTAGCACAAAAACTGGAAACAGGGGCAAACAGCTAGCCTGGCTGTGTTCAAAGGTGACAAAATCTGCCTACCAGCACATCTAAACCTCATTAATCAACACGTTATATCTCATTTATTTAATCTGTACAGAAACAGAAGTGTAAAGACAACACATTGTGGTTGTATGGTTAGCTGTTTCCCCCTGTCTGCAGAATTTGTACTAAGCTAAAGTAATCTGCTGCTGGCCGTAGCTTCATAATTAGCGTTCAGACATGACAGTGGTAGCAACCTTTTCATCTAACTCTCAGCAGGAAAGCAAATAAGCTTATTTCCCAAAATGTCAAAATATTAGTTTAAATCACAGTCATGTGTTTAACTTGACTCACACTATAAAATAGTTCAATTACATCTGCTTTAATTTAATGTAACATTTGAGATGATAAGTATTTCCAGGCTATGGTTGGATACAAATGCATAAACTTGGATAGAAAAGAGGTATATTTTCCTTAAATATAGTGTTAGATGTATGCCTTAAAAACAATGACATGATGGTTTCACCAGCTGTTAACATTATTCATCATCACAAAGCACTAATTGCTTATTTTACCTGGATGAACTTCTCCTAGATTCACCTGATTCATACAGCTTTAATCCAATTTTGGGGACTGCGCAACACAACAACTGTATAATAACAATGGATGAAGTAGCAGTGAATTACACACTATGCAATTCTGATATAATGTATTTATTTATTCGTGATTCTGAGTTCTGTATTGTGTTTTCTGCAGAGTGTCAGCTCAACAATCAGTATGTTCTAATGTTAAATTCAGTGTCTTTGTGTGTTTTCCCTCTTGAAATGAACTGACTGGTATATTTGCTGTACCTCACATCTTACTAAGCTGCAGAATGTTATGCTCTTTGGGGGGAATAGTGAATACTGGCTGTGTTTTGGACACAATTCTGTGAAGTTTTATGGTGTCTTTAGCTATTTCTGTTGGTAATTTCTTTTACATTTTCATACATTTTTTTTTTGTACAATGAAATATGTTCTACAACAGAGGGACTTGATAAGGTTGTTGCTTTTTTCCCTTAACATACTGTGAGAATGGAGGGAGATGACATATTTTAAAATGTCATTGATCTTACACTGTACCAACATTAAGTTTCCTAAAACAGGATTTACTGTAAGTCACTCTGCGCTCACTTTTAATGTCAGATTTAAAGTTAAATATTTCAATATTTCTATGCTTGTATGGCCTTTAATGATTGTTGTCTTATGGTACTATGGTTTGTGCTTCCAAATATCTTTATTATAAAACGTTTATGACAAGAAATCAGTGTCATCTTTATTACATGGGTTTTACCATCATGTTCACATTTGTATTGGTTGTAGGCCAGTATGACTTGTGCTATTTGGTGGATACTTGGTGTGTGTACCTGTGAATTACATTATTATCAATCCATTTTAGGTAAGGATGCCTTTGAAGAATACCAACACCTGAAAGCTACTGTCAAAGTGACTCATATGGAGACATCCTGCATTATGAAAACAGCTGTTGACCACCAATGAATTCTTAAAAGTGTTAAAGGATAGGTTCACAATTTTTAAAGTCTGTCTTGAAACAATAGTCAGGTGTCCACATGTACACTGAAACAAGTTTTGCTTGCTGTGATCATTCCTGCTGTTCATGCTGGCCATTAAAAGATCCCTTCCTAATGTGTGCTTCTGTGGTCAAATTAGACAAATTACTCTTCCACCGTTACAGACTTTTTAGAACAACATTCTCTCTCTGCATTACTGTCCCTCCTCCAAAGCTCAGAAAGAAAACCCCCTCTGGAGAAACACAAAGGAAACTTTGTACTTAAAAGAGTAAAAGACTGTAACTTCTAAAGATACCATCTTAATTTGATTAACTCAGTCTGCTGAAGCCTCACATTAGCTTTAGATGAACTTTGGAGTACACTTTTACACATAACAAGGACTGTGGATTTTGTAATGTTTACAGTGAGCAAAACCTGTTTCAGTGTTCATGTACACTTGTGTGGGCTAACACACAACAAAGAAAGTGGCAGGTGTCTATGATTCCGTTGTTTCTGTGATGTTTAGGCATTGATGGATTGGGAGACAGTAGGCCTCTGGACATAAATGCCTAAAATGCATTGTGTCAGTCCTAAACGGCCTACAAAAAACCTGAGGGGACAAATACAGGCTATTTATTCTGCTTTTCAGAAGGAGCTTTAACTGAGCCCTTTTACTCTTTTATGAGAATTGAACTATCTTTTGTCACAGAGCATCTGGCTTGGGGGCCCCCTGATCACTTAGGCCCCCGGGCCTTGGGGCAGGTAATACTGTAATTGTACAGTACTGGATAAATGTACTGGAATTTGCCTCAGTAATTCAAAGTAAACTTGATGGATTTTATTGCATGTGGAATGCTGTTTATGGTTATTTAGGATATTTCTGTGAGTTTTGTTTAATTTGAGTGTACAAATACGTTGCGCTGCTATAAAAACACCAGCCACTATAACACTACTTTTGGAAAATGGGTCCGTCTTTAAAAACAAGATTTAGCCAAAGTAAGAACTACGAGTTTACGAGGTGTCCCTGAAGGCGCCATCATCAAACAGCTGCTAGTCTGTTTGCGCATGCTCTCCGTGAGATATGAATAACTGCAGCGTACGGGTAGAAAGGTGAAGAAGACAATAATATGAGCTCAGTGTCTGAATACAAACAGCGATTAACAACACTTCCGTGAGCTTTTAACTTCTACTGGTTCTAGAGAAGGAACGGGGACTCATTTGAATCGTTAAATAAGCACAGTGGGCCGCTAATATGTTGTTTACACACAGTTGTTTGTTCCTACGCACGTTGTTTTAACTTTTTACGCTGACAGAAATTTCGTAATGTTGTCATCGACAGTTTCTTCTGTTAAAAGAAAGCTTGTCACGTGTGAAGACAGTATTTTGCATCAATGAAATGGTTTACCGGCACGAGGGACGTGTCGTGGGACTGTGCGTCTGTTTCAGTTGGAAAATCAACCTCTTGAACCTGCTCGGATACTTTAACGTGTTTATCTTTTATTATCCATGGAGTCTTTTGGGAAGTTTGAGTTCAACAGAAAAGACCTGATTGGTCACGGTGCTTTTGCAGTTGTGTTCAAAGGCAGACATAAAGAGGTACGTTTTAAATCTGAGACAAACTGGTGTTTGTTGATACATGTAAGGCTGGTGTATTTATATCCTGCTTCTTTTTTTTTTTTTTTTTGTAACTTTCAAGAAACGTGACTGGGAAGTTGCAGTGAAGTGTATCAACAAGAAAAACTTGGCCAAATCACAGACTCTGCTTGGCAAAGAAATCAAAATATTGAAGGTAATAAGTTCACTTTTAATGTTGCCATACATTCTGTATCAGTCTCTTTCTGTACCTTTAACTAACCTATGTTTTTTTCCCCACCTCTTCTAGGAACTCAAACATGAGAATATTGTCAGACTCCTTGACTATCAGGTAAAGATGCCCCGGCTGTCAGTTGCTGTAGTTTTTCATGGGGTTATCGACCTCAATGACCTGTGGAAGTGGAGCTGTAGTTTATGTTTTCTTTGGAAGTTTCTCAAACAACTTATTCTAAAAGAGTGAAAAGTGGATGTATGACAGATTTTTTTAGCGTCTGATATGATATCCTAAATCTCAACATGATACTGATTCCTCTGTAGGGTGTTTTACTGTATGCCATAGGCTAAGTAGATATCCTTAAACTTGTAAACAGGTCACACATACATACAGTAGCACAGGACATTAACCATTTGCTTTGATGTGAGTTTGCGTCGTGAGTGTGTGTGCTTTCCTCTTCTCACCTCACTGACACCTGCCAGACAGCCAGACAGCCAGCCAGTGAGCTGATCTCTCACTATTTTCTAACAGATGGCAGGGTGCAGCCGGCTTATAAAACACTGAGTCTGAGTAGCGTCTCACAGCAGGCACACACCAGCCCACAAGGCTAATGAGTTTAGATGATACACTCTAGGTCAGGCTGCAGGAGCCTTTTGTAGACAGCAATGTGTTAATTTACCCCATCTATTATCTGTTATAGTGATGCTTACTACATTATAATAGCCAGAAGGTGTTATTTATTCAGCAGTACAAGTGGTAAACACTTGTTAAGTTTCTCTCCAATACACAGACCCTACTAGCTTTAACTTGGAGATATAAAAGACAAACAAGAGGCGACTTGCTCCCCGACTCATTACCTTCCAGTCAAGCCACGAAAGACCGACACCCTAAACTTCTCACCCCTCTACCCAACCCCATGTCATCTCTCCTCCGCTCTGTGACTTTTTCACTGGCAATCAAGGAGGGCGCCGAATTAGGGAGGGGTCCTGGTTGATTCAGGGCGCCCAGAGCTGGACAGGGTGCCATGACGGGGTAAAGTTTCAGGCCCCCGAGTTAGCTGTTGTCAGGGGTCCCAGAATTTCTAGAAGTGCTGCTAGTGACGGGCCAAAAAAGAGTGAGCTGGTGTCACTGGTTATGTAACCTGGGGCACAGCTACTAAGACAGTGATGGATTATTGGTATAAGTCACAATTTTCCGTCTCTCTACATGAAATAAATATATTTATTACCATTCATTAAATACTTATTAAAGTAACTTTTAATCTGATTCTTAGCATTAGTGTATTTCAGTTACTACTCTATTGATCATTTGCATTTTTTCTGGTTTTATCAACAGGAAATGGGAGGATGTGTGTATCTTGTCATGGAGGTATGTTGTTATTGAAATAGTAATGCCTGCTCTGTTTTCATGTGGAAATGTAAATCACATTCACTAACAAGGCAGCATTGTCAAAGCTTCTATTAAGACTTGTCTTTTTTGTCTTTTCAGTACTGCAATGGAGGCGACCTGGCAGAGTACCTTCACTGTAAGTTTGCTACATCACGCAGGGCTTAATATAGTTCATGTCTCACTCCTGTAAAGTTTTCCGTTTCACCTGTGATTAAAGAAAAAAAAGGGACATTCACATCACTCCTCGCTGTTGCACTAGAGGATCACATTTTCAGTTTGTTACTGTTAAATATTTTTGGAGCAGCTTACTGTTGTACTGGCAGGTCAGTTTGTCGTTTAATAGGCTTTTTCAGTGATTTGAAGGAATAATAGGATTTTGAGGAGGCAGAGCTGAACAACTTAAGAATTCAGGTTAAAGGCTCCAACAGGTCAGTGGGTAAAATATCACTAACACTCCCAAGTGCTGAAACCAAATGAAATGAAACCCCCTAGAATGATGAAGCATTTTCAAAAGGTTTTTCCTACAAATTGTGTAAAAATCAGTACAAAATGAGAACTCCCAGCTTTTATTTTTCGTGTCACTGGCTTTCCGTGCACCTTGTGATTTCACCACATTTAAATTCTCAGAATTATAAAAAACTTTTTTCACTAGACTGTCACACTGAAATTTTCCCCTGCCTCATGTTTCAAACCCTGTTTCAAAATTTGATGACACAGCTGAGAGCATGGAGTTGATTCTTCTCAGGCTAAATTTACCTTGTCTGTGTCGATGTGTCTATTTAAATGCTGATGTGGAGCACTGGTCTTATTCTGCCACCGTGCCAGCATCTCTTATTTTGTAGACTTGCCCATTCTGTGTCACTGCCAAGGTGGCACATCCAGCTATTTGCAACATTTAGTCACGCTTGGCAAGGTTCACGGAGCACCCACATGACCTCACCCATCTGTCACTCACTTATCCGGGGGAAAAACACTGCAGCTATAAATATTGAATGTACTGGGAAGACGGGGGGGGGGGGGGGCTAGCATGTTAGACAGCCTTGACTTTAGTATCCAAATGAAGCCCCATCGTAAACAAACTTCTCTTCCATGAAGTATGACAGCAGTGACGCAGGTGTAATTAGAGTTGTGCATCTTCACCTTACATCATATTGGAGTTTCTGGAGAGAAACAAGGTGTATCTAATTTGTAAGTAAAATCAGGGGCTGCAACTAACAATTATTTTCATTATTATTAATCTGTTGGTTATTTCCCCAATTAATCATTTGGTCCATAAAATGTCAGAAAATAGTGAAAAATTCCCATTATAATTCCCCAAAGCCCAAGTTGACATACTCATATTGTTTGTTTTGTCTGACCAACAGTCCAAAATCCAAAAATATGTCATAGAAGACTAGAAAAAGCAGAAAATATTCACATTTGAGAAGCGGAAACCAGTAAATATTCTGCATTTGTGCTTAAAAAGTGACTTTGACGAATGATCAATAGTCAAAATAGTACGGTTAATGTTCTATTGATCGACTAATTGATTAATCTCTAATAAGATCTGGATGCTAACAGGCTACAATAACGTTTTAAACTGCTGCCATGCTAACTTCCTCCTGAATCATCTTATATATATTTCGTCCCTCTGACCCTCAGCTAAGGGCACGTTAAGTGAGGACACTATCCGCATATTCCTGCAGCAGATTGCTCAGGCCATGAAGGTCCTGCAGAGCAAAGGCATCCTCCACCGAGACCTCAAACCCCAGAACATCTTGCTCTGCCACCCAGAGGGGCGTAGGTCCAGTTCCATCAATACCTGCATTAAGATAGGTAATGACTTCACTCAGCAGAGTATTAGAAGAACTGAATTTGCAGTATGTCTGTGAAAATGTGTTAGTTCATTTCTAACTGTACACACACACACCACTGTATGTCCCTCACTTATTTTCTCTCCCCCTCCAGCTGACTTCGGGTTTGCACGTCATCTCCAGACAAACACTATGGCAGCCACGCTGTGTGGCTCTCCCATGTACATGGTGAGTATTAAGGTCTCTTACTCTGGTTTCCCGTGCCAACAAGGTATAATGCCACTGTGTCTCTAAGCTGTAAGCCGTGTTTGTCTGGACACAGGCTCCTGAGGTCATCATGTCCCAGAACTATGATGCCAAGGCTGATCTGTGGAGCATAGGTACTATTGTGTACCAGTGTCTGACTGGAAAGGCACCATTTCACGTGAGTGGCACTTAAAAGCACACACACATATGCAGATACAAAAACTGTTACATCACTCTTTTTAGGTGTTTAGTAAATGGTTTTAGCAGTTCGCCAACAAATGCTCGCTAAGGTCCCTTACATAATCACAAATATTTATGAAATTGTTTTGCTTTAGTTCCTAGGAAGGTTGTTATTGACAACACAAAACTGAACATGATGCATCCCTTTCACAACACAGAACATGATCACCAGCTCAAACCTTTAAAAACCACCTGCCTGCTGGATGACACTCTCCCTGATCTCCAGTGTTGCTAGTTGCTAGAAAATTCTGGAACAGCTTGACTACTTGTTAGGAAAGAGCCTTGTTTACAGATAGAGGGGCATGCAGAAATGGCTGTGAGCCATTTCTCTGAACCCATAGTAAATATTGTTTGTTTCACAACCCTGGGTATTAATTTCTGCTGTTCACGTGATGATTTATGTATAGACACGTGCATGTTTTGTCTCTTCTATGGTCCCTTCTTTGTCTGAAGTCCATGTTTATCCCCACGTGTTAGCGGTTAAAGAAGAATAAACATTCTGTTGTTTTGACCTTTTGTACCTAAATTGAGGTTATTTATGTTGCAGTTTCCTTGAAAGCATTTTGAGAATGAGAGGCAAGATTGACTTCTATTTCTGCCAGGCAGGTCAGTGAGTTAAGTCCAAGGATCAGTGTAAGGTTAGCTGCTGCTGCTGCTGATGATGATGATGTTTACTTAGCTGGCTTAGCTGGCATCTCCAAGCATTCCCCTTTGCCCGCAGTGGGATCATCAAACGCCCACATTTTATTTATGTTTGGGTTATATGCACTGTGGCATAACATATATTTGTAATGATGTAGGCAAACTTTCCACTATCATGTATTCAAATGCTGTGTGTGTGTGTGTGTGTGTGTGTGTGTGTGTGTGTGTGTGTGTGTGTGTGTGTGTGTGTGTGTGTGTGTGTGTGTGTGTGTGTGTGTGTGTGTGTGTGTGTGTGTGTGTGTGTGTGTGTGCGCACATGCACGTGTGTGTACAGGCCAGCACACCACAGGAGCTCCGTCTGTTCTATGAAAGTAACAGGACCCTCTTACCCAGGTTAGTGCACCCCTGGACGACCCCACCCCAACACATATATACTGTACACACGCACAGGGAGATAGGAGGAGGGTGTAAACGTGCGTGACTGTCTTCTCTACACTCAGTCTGCTGATTAATGACTTACTGTTAATCTTCCCTGTGCTCACACTCCTGTTTGTGTGTATGTGAATGATTTTCACACACATGCAAGCGCACACACCACTAAAAATAATCCTAATGTGGAAGAAACGGACACCCGAGAGGGCTGATCATCTAGAACTTTCCTGATCAACCACTCTCACACAGTTGATATTTGAAAATCTAACAAATGTATGATGCTATTTCTAGTGTCCTGCCTTGATATCAGTTGACAAATGCCTTTTCAAAAGTCAATTTGAACACTGAATCTCAGTTCATGCTCAGAACTTGGACCTGGAAAGCGTTCAAAGGGATTTATGGATTGTTTGCCCACTGTTCTCATGGTGTACTTTGCCAGCCTGTGTATGGCTCTTGGTCATGCTTATCTTTCGCAGTGATAAACCTGGGTGATAAGACAGGCCCTGTTTGTTGTTTTCTTGTCATTCTATATATAACCCGCTCCGAGCTGCCAGCTAGTGGCCTGCGCGGCTATCATTTTCCACATGACCCACATAGACGTAAACACACACGCACACGGTCTGTACTGACTCTGAGTGTCATGATGCCCTGAGGTTTTGCACTGAAGCCATAAATTAGATTAAAAATTCACATATTTTACAGTTCACTCTGAGCTTATGAAACACAAGTGACCTAAATATGATTTCTTTTAACACCATATATATCAGCAACAAAATGCAAACAAAGTGAACATGCTGAAGCAGCAAATTCAAAATATTAGCATGATCTTTCAACATGTAGGCTACATATCCAATACACTGAATAAAGCTGCCTGCAGAGATTAACCCCCCAAATGGTTCTCCCCCCTTCCTGGATTGTATTGTGTATCTAAAATTGTTGGGATGAGCCAGTAATCTGACTTAAGTCCAGGTTCCTCTCATACATCTTGTATACATTTTTTCATAAGCCTTTTGTTTTGATTTATGTTAGCAGTGTTCTATCTGACCAAAGTTAATTTAAATAGGAAACCTTTGTAT
Organism: Macquaria australasica; assembly: GCA_005408345.1. Lineage (NCBI taxonomy): Eukaryota > Metazoa > Chordata > Actinopteri > Centrarchiformes > Percichthyidae > Macquaria > Macquaria australasica. Next base: position 704,408 of record SEMN01000195.1, on the reverse strand, counting down.
TTTCCCAGCATCCCAAAGGAGACTTCTAGTAACCTAAGACACCTACTGTTTGGGCTGCTGCAGAGAAACCACAAAGAACGGATCAGCTTTGGTGAGCCTCGGCCTTTTAACATTCAGAATCCCTTTTCACAATTACATTTTAAAAAGCTTCTTTTACATCTAAATCTTTACATTTACAGATGAGTTTTTCCACCATCCCTTCTTGGAAACGAACTCGTCCACGAAGAAATGTACGGACTGTATCTTGCTTGTCTCAGTACAGCTTAGAATCAATAAAGGTGCTGTAGCCGGTGTCTTAACACAAGCACATTTATGCTTTTTTGATAGGCTTTCCAGCTCCCATGCTCTCCTACCCCAGTTCAGGCTCGGGCAGTTCCTCTAGCAGCTCCTCCACATCCCATCAGGCCTCCACTCAAGTGCGTACACCTTTCTTCTGTGGATTTATAAAACAAAATGTAAAAGATGTTGAGCTAGAAAGGTAAAACATGTGAAATGTAGATGTCTTTTTAAAGAAATACAGTGCACTCATAGTGTATGTGTTTCCCTGTAATTTATCATAGTTATATTTTACATTTTACTTTATTTTACACTTTCTTAGCATTCCAATGGAGAGATGCACCGACTTCGGCCCAAAGCACAGTATTCCCCTCCACAGGACACCCCCTGCTTCCTGCTGAAAGAAATAGCCAATCAAGACAGTAGGAACACCTCATCTTACACAGATGACTATGTCATGGTGCCTGCCCAGTTTCCCAGTAAGACATCTAAGTCTCACTCTATAGATATCTCGATTTATTTTATTGTGGAGGAGTCTGACTATTTCTATTTTACTGTTTTGTAGGTGAGTACACATGTGAGGTGGAAGTTGGGTCACCCATTGAGAGTTGCCTGATATACAGTGGGTGAGTAGTCACTTCTACAGGTGCACAATATTTTGTCAGTTCATCAGTATCAGGCAATAATTGTTAAGAATATGACGTCAGTATGTGGGCTAATGTGAAATTCTGCCTGATGTATCACACCAATTTACTGAGTGGATGATTCAAGTCTCCACACACATTAAACATTTCTGTTTAAATGTGATTATCACAAAACCATTTTTGAAAAAATAAATGAATATCTCAGTTTCTTTGCTAAAATTAGTAAATATTATTAATTTGTGCAGACAGTGCTAACAAATATCTTTCTTTAGGACCTCACTACTGGCTGAGAGAGGTCCCGGAGCTGCAGGAAAGACACCTCCACCCTCTCCCCTGCCACACTCTCCCTCCAAGCCTGTCAGGTAAGAGAGAGCCAGGCAGGTTTAGATTGTGGTGGGTTGAAGATGAGAGTGTTCTGAGATACATGATTAAGTTGAGTGTGAGCATAAACCCAACAGTATATATAATAATTTTAATGTACAATTATGAGAAATGGTGGTTTTAGAACATGTTCATTTACTTTTTGTAAATTCCACTGCTATTTTTGATCTTGTGTCTAATTCATTTGCTTCCTCTTTCATCCATGCAGCAAGCCTGTTGAATTTGATGGCCATAGCCAATCAGTGCCCATTCCTGTCCCGACTCAGATCCAAAACTACCAGCGTATGGAACAGAACCTGCAGCCTGTCGGCTTGCATGGCTCCACCAGGCAAGTACAGCCGCTCAGCTGTCTCATCTCTGCACCCACCCCATCTCAGTGTCTTTTTATTACCCATTCTCTTTGGCCTTTGTCTGACTATGTCTCCTGCCCTTCAGGGTCACACTCTGCTGTGCTGGCAGCAGCAGTGAAAGCTCCCCACAATGTGGAGATTATAGAGCTCCAGGTCCAGGATTTGTCCTCAACTCCTCAAGGCTGGCAACTGGAGGAGCCCGACCACAACAGTCCTCCCCACTAGGTGGGCAATCGACTTTTGTTTTACTTATCTAGGGAGTGTTTGTTAAGCAGAGCTCTTTTACAGCAACTCTCTTGGTCACACTCCTACAGCTTATCACACTACATGGAGTTTTGTCAGTGCAATGTCCCTTGTTGTTGGCCACCAGGGCCATTTGGGTGTTAACGAAAATTCCACCATCTGAAATATGTCATGATTAGTACATTCCCGGAGTTGTTTTGTGAATTTTTCCTACTTGATTTTCCCACTTTCACTCTGCCTGACTCATTTACTTTTATTTAGGCAACACCCAAAGAACATGCCTGAGCTTGTTTCATTCGGTGTTAGTGATATTGTTATGAGCAAAAGTGTACCAGTGAACAGTGAATTACTAAACAGCCCTAACTTACTATTTCTAATGATTTAATCTTCATAAAACTCTGTACTCTAGTGGGAATGACCCCAAAGACCTCAGAGCAGACTCTCCCGCTCAGCACAAGAACTGGACTGCTCCCCGGCTGTCCTGACGTGCAGGACACCTCCAGCCCTAAGGTCAGCTTCTAAAACTTCCATATTACAGAAACAGGGCATCCAAAAATAAGAATTTTGACATCTACACACCATTATGTCAGTCAATGATTGAAATTTTTGTTTCACAGTGCACACAGCACATTTTGTTTTACCTCTCAGCAGCTCGCACAGTAGAATCAAATTGTTCTGAAATTAAATTACCTAACTGTGCCGTATACATGTTGGCGATTAAATTAGGTTTCAGAACTTTCCTTTTCAACAGCAGGTTCAATCAAGAATGCTAAACCGAATCAGGACAGTCCCAGACCTGCAATCCCTTGACCCATCTCCTGCTTCCCAGACCAACCTCAACAGGAAATCAGCCAATAAAAAGGGCCCTTTTAAAAGGTCAGAACAGCATAATATTAATATATATGATTATGAATATAACAATTATGGTTATATGATAATCTAATTACATCCTGCAAAATCATATGACAATGGAATGAAATGTGAATTTTTATGTGTTTATGTCAATAATCCATGTCTAATTGAGACAGTGTCATTCATATGAAAACCTGCCATCTGGCACCTTGAGATGTCACACAGTATAAAAGATCTGCCATCTGATCAATTATTAAATGCTCTCTATGGTGTCTGTGACTGTATTGAATGTCCAGATCACTGAGCGCAGGCAGGCTGTCTGACATGCTACTGAAGGCGACCTTTGGAGCTCACCTTTTTGAAGAGGGAAGTGACGAGAGCCTCAGCTGTGGGAAAAGCATGGATATAACAGGTACCAGTTCAAAGCAGTAGTTGAGTAGAAGCTTTATATAACAATAAAATCAATACCTGTTGTGAAACAAACACACACATCATTGTGGAGGCAAAGTGAGGTATCACTGTATGAAGTTACAAATGTGTCCCTACAGCTCCACCTACTGGTTATCATAGAGGCTTTCAGTTCTCAGACAGCCCACCTCCTGTAGTCTTCACAATGGGTTCTCCATCTAAAGGAAACACTCCTCCTGATACCACGGTATCAAGGGTGTTCTCAGGTAAGTGTAGTAACTACACTGGATATTGACTTACTGTTGATGGCATTCAGTTTTAACCATTATTTTAGCTTGTGTTGTAGGAGGTTTGTGAGAGTCCCTTAATTAAGTACATTTTAGAATGATCCAATGAGGATGTATTTTTATTATGTACTGCTTTCTCCAGTTTAGAATTCATTTAGACCACTTGTGCAAATTAAGTAAGGTGTAATTCTCCAATTTAAAAAATCTAAAGCATAACCCAAGTACTGAGAGCCCTTGTTAACCAGGTAAAATTTGAGGTAAACCATTTGAACATTGGGCAGGTAAAGGAACAAATTGTGATTCTTCACATTAAAGTTACAGTCTGGTGTTAGCCTTGGCCATTACATGGTGGCAATTGTTAAAGGTTTATGTTTAAAAAAAAAATCAAAATAATAATGAAACAACACATAATAAGAGTCACCTGGTTATTGCAATCCTAAAACGTGTCATCAGTTACTCCCTTGTTCTGTTCATTACTCGTGTCTCAGCTGCTCAGGGTTAAGCTGTATTTGCCTTTATCTTAAATGCAGGCTCCCCCAGCTACATTAACTCAGCCTGGCTACTTAACAGTCGCCTTCTCCAGGGTGGAAGCCGTAGAAACAGTGAGACTGAAGCCATGGACGCTACTCCACACAGCAGTCTGGTCTTTCACCCTCCAGAGCTCCCTGAAGATACACTGATGGAGGTACAGACAAATACTATGATGTTATTGTCAAGTGAATCCTTCCAGGTTGTTTTGTTACAGACATAAAGTACATTTGCAGGTGAACTTAAAATAGACATTCAGATTCCACATGAACAGTTTCAGTAGTCACAGTATTATATCTGTTCTTTTCACAGCAGGCTCATACAGATGCTCTGAGTGACCTGCGTTTCACCTTGGCTTTTGTCCACTGTGTCATGGAATTGGCTTCCTCTAAGGACCCAGGGCTGGATGCAATCAGCAGTCCTGATGTGTCCTTTCTAGAGCAGAGCTTGGTGACAGATCAGATCAGCCTTCTGAGTAAAGAATGGAGGTGAGAGGCATGAAGCATTTTACATTTTCTCATGTACAGTAGCTCCCATCCTTCACAAATCTTCTTGCGAATGACTTCTGTTTCTTATGTGTATATTCCAGCTATGCAGAGCAGTTAGTGTTGTACATGAAGGCCGAAGAGTTTCTGTCCTCAGCACTGCACACCGCTAAAGAGAATATCAAACAAAACCAACTCCTTCCCTCTGCTACAGTCAAACAAGGTGAGACCAGTGACCTCTGGTTTTGAATATCAAGCACTCACCTTTTGTAGACTTGAAAGGTGTCTGTTAAATGTTTGTAGTTTGTATTTGTTTAGAAAGAACAAGATCTTGTGACCCGTCGAGGTATTTCTGCTGTGGTAGTCTAACGAAGTGAGAATTGGCATCCCATGAAGCAAAAGGTTCAGTTTATATTTATTGTAATAACTGAATGTCTTTGCATACTGTATTTCCTTTGTGCAGTGATCAGGAAGCTGAATGAATTGTACAAGAACTGTGTAGCATACTGTCGCTCCCTCAACCACCGGCTGGAGACCTTCTTGCTCGACAAACAGAAGCTTATGGACCGCTTCAATGGACTCACTGCAGAGAAGCTCATCTACAGCCACACTGTGCACATGGTGAGCTCACCTCACAGCAGGGGATGTTGATATTCACTCCAAACCGGATTCTCTCCAGGGTGTATCTTTATCTTAACCTTAATGTGTGTGTGTTCTTAATGCATTCAGGTACAGTCTGCTGCTTTAGATGAGATGTTCCACTATGGCACAGCATCAGTCCAGCGCTACCATAAAGCCCTTTTGCTGATGGAGGGTCTGTCCCGAATCATCACAGAGCAAAAGGATGTCGACAGCATAGATAAATGTATGTGACAGCACTATGACACACATTGGATTCCCTATGTGATCTTGCCTTGATCTTGGCTAGATTTTATTCTGCTCTAATCTGAATTTCTCTCTGTTCTGCTCAGGTAAGCAGTGTATTGAGCGACGGCTTTCTGTTCTGCAGACTTAACAGTATCCGTGAGCTCTACAACTGCGTCCCAAGAAACTGCATTATCTTGCCTTATCCATCTCCCCTCAATGTAGATGGATCCTCCTTGACTGTCAATACACACAAGCACTTTGATCAGTCTTAAGGGAAATGACCACTGGAGCATCTGCTCTTATCCCACCAGTCACCCGTCAGTCTGTAATCTTTACATAAATGCACAGAAAAGACTGAAAGTCCTGTTTTGGAAAAGACAGATTGTGTTATGATTGATTAAATACTTTGATCAGGTAAATTGTTCTCAGTATTTGTCTTGTTTTGTTACAGACTGTATACGTTAGTGTGTTGTTTTGTGTTTTGCACATAGAATAATCAGATTATATAATAACTGATTTTAAATGTGTTGTACTTGAAACAAAGGTTATTTAGTTGTTTTCTGTATTTGAAGCATTTGTGTTATGTGTATAGTTGTATACACATACTATACAGTAGTAGAAGTTCACCGGCCAACAGGAGTCAGAATATTTTGGATGAGATGACCAAATATTGCATAGCAATTATAGTAAAACGATGCCTGCTCTTTTTGTACATCTTTCATCATCGCACAGTAGTGGGTGTAAAGGTAATGAAAGTATATTTTGACCTCATACAGAATAATTGTCTTACAGTCATATAAACTTAATTCATAGACTGCAAAAAGTAGATATTGACATTTGAATGAGATTTTAGTTTTACACTGATCCAACAATGTCCCTCAGGTGGCGATGTACTCAGTCATGAGGTACTTTAAGTGACATTAACTGCATGCCACATTGCTCATGTTTGTCTGCTGTTTGTGTGTGCACATTAGTTTTTGTATTTTTCAGCAGTTTGGATAAATGTAAAAAGATTATGTTAATTTGTGAATGAATCTGTACATGATTTTTGCCTGATACTGCACTAGTTCATTATAATTACATACTCGATATTTTGTAAAAATGTTAGTGTTACTTCAGAGGTTTGTTAGAATTTTTCAAATTGCCTTTTCTACTTTTATTTTATGACTGCTTGTCAGATTTGCCAAAATGAGTTGTTACACACAGTGTGATGAAAATAAATATGTATTGTTAAAATGTCTCCTCAAGTCTGTTTTAGTTTGCGTGCTAAATCAGTATGTCTTTGTTGGCCACAACCGTTGTCGTTAAATGTACTTCTTCTGCTGAATTCCAAGCACCAAATAATTTATTTAAGAGGAGCAACTACAAAAAGAAATGTGTTGACTGAAAATATCTCCGTTCTGCAGATATTAACGGCACGTTAACAGCGTTGTCGAAACCACTTCCTGGAGACCGAACGACATCCGGGTCACACAAAAGGTTGCGGCGGTCGCCATGTTGCTGAATGAAATTAGCTCCAAAACATTGAATAGCCGCTAGCAATATCGACATTTTATTTTTTCGCGGAATAACATTTGTTACAGCATGTGACTTATTGTAAATATTACTTAGGATTTATGAAACTACCACAGAAGCCCCATTTCCTGTAAGTAACACCGTTAAGGTGATAAAATGTATTTATTCATTAGCAGCTGGCCTGCTAGCAATAACAAGCTAACATCATTAGCATTGGCTAGCACGCGTCCCGCAGCAAGGGTCATTGTAATTGCTGAAATGGCACAGGCGGCATAATTGCAGAGGTTACAGTTTCATATGTGTAATCTACTTTCAGTATATTTATTACCCAACCGTAATCCCACGCCATATTATTCCTACAATTGCTACTAGCTAGCTAGCGTTAGCTCACGTTACGCCCCGGAGCTAACGTTAACGTCGTAACAAACAATGACAATTTAAGACGGTACCCAGCAAATACTGCAGCGTGTATGTCATTTTGGTTGTAATTGTGTCTTTATTGCTGTGTTAAAACGAGTGGTTTACAACAAACTCGAGGATTTCTCACCGCTGTAATTTACTGCAATATGCCTGAAGTAACATCACCTGTAACGGTGTAACACCTTTGTTTTAGATGCAGCTTGACTACGGCTGATTCACAGCGATAGATGAGACTAGATCAACCCCATCATTTCCATTACGGGACAATCTACATCTTACTCTATAGATATTTTGTCTGGTGTGAAGATGTGAAGATGGGTTGTAGCTATATTACGTTAAAGATGTGCTGCTTAAACCTCTTAATATATCACTGCTTGCAAGGTGTACGTTTCCAGGCTTAAAGGTAACAGCCTTTATCCTTTTTATCCACCACCATCTCTGTACCTAATAATAATCACATTGTAATACATGTCCAGCAGCTGCCCTCTATATTTCTAGATTATTTGGTGTAAATGCATTAGGACCTTAGTTTCTGTGTGTATTTAAAATTAGTTATGAGTGCCAGTTTAATAGACAAGGTGGGTAATATGGAGAAAATCCTCTCTCACAATGTATGTAATTTGATATCAAGATATTGATATATCATGAGGTAGTAGTAATTTTGTGTTAAATCAATTGAGAAATAGTTTGTAGATAAAATAACCAGACCGGAATGTCTGTTTTAGGTTAATCCAGTAAATTAACCTATCAAATCAAGGAATAAAACAATCATCATTAACGTCATCACAATGATGTAAAATCATATGAAAAAAAAAAACCCTAATATTTCCACGAAGCGCCACTGCTCATGAATTTGCTGCCAACAATGACTTACACCCAGAGATTTTAAAGGGTCACATTCGCTAGTTAAAAATCCCTTATTTTTGTGCTTTGCCCTTTCCACAGATTATTGTGTTTGTGACATAGTAACAGTGTCACGCAATGCACCATGGAAGTGGATCGCAGAATATGCAACGACAGCTCCAGAGATCTAAGTCTGTCAGTGGATCTGAAGCAGAGGAGCAGCAGCAGCTGCAGCCCACCATGGCAGTTACACAGCAGCAGGCTACAGTTAACCACCCTCAATCTCCTGTGACCACATTTTCCTCTGCTGCCAGCCCTTCAGCCCCCCAGTCGCCCAATTATCAGATAATCATGAGTCGTAGCCCAGTCACTGGCCAGAATATGAACATCACATTACAAAATGTGGGACAGATGGTGACTGGTAACCAGCAGATCACTCTAACCCCACTGCCCATCCAGAACCCAGCATCCCCTGGCTTCCAGCATACTACACCTCAGTGGAGGTTTGAGCATCCATCCTCCTACATCCAAGTCACCTCACCTGTGCCCCAGCCCATGCAGCCCCAAAGTCCCACCCAACACAGCCCAGTTCCTTTGCAAGGTGTGACAAGGCCAGGAGCCCCTGCGACAGCATTGGGTGTGTGTGGACAGAGTCCAACACGATTTGTTGAAGCTAGTATGTTGGTGCGACAAATCAGTTTAGGCAGTCCATCGGGAAGTGGCCACTTTGTTTACCAGGAGGGGACAGGTCTGGCCCAGATTGCTCCAGCTACACCTGGCCAGGTACAGCTGGCCTCTCCAGGAGCACCAGGCTCTGTGAGGGAACGCCGGCTCTCTCAGCCTCACTCACAGACTGGAGGCACCATCCACCACCTTGGACCTCAAAGTCCGGTAACCACCGGTACTGCTCTCGCCACTCTGGGCAGCCCTAGTCATATCACCACTTCCAACCTACCTCCACAGATCAGCAGTATCATTCAAGGACAGCTGGCACGCCCTATGATATTTGAGAAGCCGCAACAGGGTGTTGTTGCTGGAGTAGGAACCACAGCCACAGCATCATTCACTATACCCTCCTCCATTCCACCCTCTAGCACATCCCTCACCAGTCCACCCCAGGGGATGCCCAACAATCCTCTTGCACCCACCAGCATGGCTGTGGGCACTTTGAAGAAGCAGCTTCCCAAGAAGCTGGAGGAAATTGCTCCTTCTACTCCAGAGATTGCCCAGCTGAGAAAACAGTGCTTGGAGCACCACACCAAGAAGATGGAGAGCCTGAAAGAAGTGTTCAAAGAATACCTGATTGAGCTTTTCTTTCTGCAGCACCTCCAAGGGAACATGATGGACTACCTAGCTTTTAAGAAGAAGCCCTGTGTTCCCTTGTATACTTACTTGAGACAGAACGACTTGGACCTTGAAGATGAAGAGGAAGAAGAAGAACAGTCTGAGGTCATTAATGATGAGGTATTGCATTGGCTGGCTTTTAGTGTAAGATCAAGTAGGACTTTTACAATTAGAGAACTGTACATTCATGTCATCCATTGCATATTGTTCCTCTTTCAAATTTGTGGCTTTTTCAGGTAAAGGTTGTTACTGGAAAGGATGGCCAAGCAGTGACACCAGTTGCCATAGCAACACAGCTTCCTCCCAATGTTTCTGCAGCTTTCTCTGTCCAGCAGCAGTTTCAGGTGATGGAGGCAACACTTGTTTTAAGCACGTCTTACAATGAAATAATCTATTGTTTCGTTCCTAAATTTTATTGAGAATCTTTTGTAAGAGGAAATCTCTCACTAATTCCTTGAGAGGTTGTTTTTGCAGGGACACCAAGGGGCTGCTGCTGGCACCATTACAAACCCTGGAGACATGGATGCCTTTAAGAGGCAACAGGCTATGGTGCAAGCAGGTAGGGCAAGGATCGTAGACTCCTGTCTCTCTTATGTTGCTTTGTTTCCTCCCCGTTTGCTTTGTTTTCTGTTTGTTTTCTTTTCTCCCTCTAATTGCTTCTGCTTTTAGATATTGGGCATCCTCTACTAGCGCTCTGTGTTGAAGTCTAAACCCGAGGAAGGAGAGGTGACCTGTAAGGTCTTCAGAAGGTCATTGCTCTGTGCCTAGTGCTTTTGTTTTGCGTTATGAGGGTATTGTGTGTTTTAAATCCCAGATCAGGCTAAGAGGTCCCGGATTGACGTTGGTCGCCATGGGCTGATTTTCCAGCATCCTGGTGTAGGTCCTTTAGGATCACCTGGCGTTCCACTACAGCAGCTTATGCCAACTGCGCAAGGTAGGAGTGCTACTACCAGGCCGTTGTGTGTTCTGTTCGATGCTGCTGGACGTATCCCCTTTCTCAAACTAAGGAGATTTAAAAAAGGCAATCACAACATTCATCTTCTACAAACAAACTTCAAGCAGCATCAACAAACAGATCTTCATCCATCTGCTGGATTTCTCAGCAGTCCACAGGAAGTTCAGGCTTAGCTGTACCAGCACCAGCTCTCTCTGTCAGGATTAATGGGGAAGAAGACAATCCAAGTCTGACGAAGAGTAGCCACTCAATGGGAAGATGCCATGTCTTATGATTTTCCTTTTTTGTTTTAACTATTGATCACCCGTCGTTATCCATCTCTCCTTTTTCTGAAGTTTGTTCCTGTTAGTCATCTTTATTTGGACAGACCTTCCCGTTGCTGATGGACTTTCATCTAATTTGGAGGTGGATCACAGAAAGTGGGAACCCTGTGGGAATAAATTCACTTTCCAATGGGTTTTGCTTGTTTTCCCATTTTATGAATCCACGTGTCATGCTTCTTTTTGGTTTCCCATTGTCATTCCTTCACAAGTCTTTCCCTGTCCGATTGTCCGTCCTTGCATCATCAACAGGGATCCAAAATCATCAATCTTAAATTCATACGTTACATCTTCAAGAGTGTCTGTATTTATCTCATGTTCACATTTAGTTGATTTTCTTCCATGTTATTTCATGGCATTTTGTTCTGACTTGGCTTCTTTCCTTCAGTCTAAGTAGGAGGGGAATCATGTGGAGGAGTTGCGTTCGCGGCACAGGTTTTTGCGATTGTGGGTGTGTCAGGGCCAGGTGTTGATGGCGTCTAGGCAAGGTGGTGTGACGTTCAGGGAGGTAAGGCAGGCGCTGCTTTAGTGTGCACAGCTCCGCTCAGGCCTGCTGTCTGCAAGACCCCATGTGTGTCCTTTTGCTCACCTCTGTGCTTTGTCGCTATGTGAGGCATCCAGATGCCTTGGTTACCGCTAGAATGACATCGCTTCATGCATGCCAAACATATGGTGTTTTTGTGAGTGTCCGCTCTGTATTTTTATTTCCCCTTTCTTCTCCCTGTCTCTTTATTTTCTAAGTTTCTAAGTTGTTTTTTTTCATTTTCCTTTGTAACATTTCTATTTTTCCTCTCTAAAAATCTCTTATTGCACGTATAATTTTTGATGTTTTTAACCACATTCTCTCAACATTTGAAATACAATGTTTTGGTTTTGCATTAATCAAAGTAGTATTTTATTTGAGAGACATGTAGATTCTCACATTGATTTCATTTCTTCTGTAACCATTTTGCTGTATGACTTTCATTAGTTTCCGCTCTGATCATCAGGAAGTAGTACACTACTGTTGATTCAGACAGTACATCTAGTTCATTAAGGCAAGGTTCTGAGGAGCTCTAATAGCTGAAGCTCAAACAGTCATTTAGAATTTAAAAGTACTATTTCATTATGTACTTATTAGCTTCAAAAGATGTAACTTGTTTAAAGGGGTCTCTCAAATATATATTTTTATTCTAGCAAGAGTACATTTACAAAACACTTCACTTCAGATGACAGGATTGGCAACTTGATTTATACTGACTTTCTTTGTGTTGCTTTCTGTACTACCCCCTTGTTTGTCCTATAATTTGGATACTGTGTGTACAGGCGGGATGCCGCCTACTCCTCAAGCGGTCCAGATTGCAGGACAGAAGCAGAACCAGCAACAATATGACCCATCCAAAGGACCTCCAGTGCAGAATGCAGCGAGCCTGCACACCCCTCCTCCCCAGCTGCCTGGCAGGTTGCCCCAAGGTGCCCTCCCTATGGCAGGCCTGCCCATGACACTCTCCCAGCAGGCTCAGTTAGTGGAGAACACAGCTCAGCCTGGTGGTCAGCTCCAGGCACAGGTGAAGGTGCAGGCAGGTGGAGCTGTCCTGGCCACAGTAAACCACCACACACAGCTCCAGGCCCAACTGCAGCAGCAGATGCAGCCAGGGCTTCATCTCCAGTTGCAGCCTCAACAACAACAATCCCAGGCCATACTACAGTCAGGACAAGCGGTCAGTCTACCTGAAACCATATAAATACAGTTTTCATGTATGTTTGTGACTAAATGGTGAGACTGCAAATTGTCCAATTAAGAATATTATTTTCTCCCTTTTTCATAGACGGTGGCACTTGCTCGCCCTGGTACAGAGTCAAACCAGCCAGTTCAGAGGATTATGACCAACTCCATATCCATGACATCCATGTCTCCTGCTCCCCTCTCAGCTCCCAATTCTGTTCCAATCCCCCATACTGCAAGTCCACTCCGCCCTCTTGGCTCTAACATCAACCCAAGCACCCAGTCCAAACTGACTGGAACCAATGGCATATCCGCTGTCAAAATTGGTGGCTTTGGTCAAAGTGCGACCATGCAGTCCTCACAGGAGGGTTCTCAAGATAAGCAAGTTGAGCAGGCCAAACTGGTGAGTTCTGCAAATGATCTTGGCCTGAATAGATTCCTGCCTTTAAATGTCTGGAAGACATTTATGTGTTGCCTTTGAATCTTCAATTCTATCTGTATTTTTTACTCTTTTTTTTTTTTAACTAATGAAAGCAAATCTGTATACTTATAACTTCCTCATAGTTATTTATAATGGCATTTGATAAATAAGAATAATTGACATATGGTTATTGACAATGCTCAGTGATGTTTGTTGTTTGCTTTTATGCATTGTCTTGTATTTGAGGATGCGCATTGAGTAAGGTTTTAATTTTGGAGCTCTGCAACCTTTCTTGCACCTTTTTGGTGCAAGTGAAACAAGAATGAATATTCTTGATTTCTATTCTGATGTCACATGCTGTTTCTATTTCCCAGGAGAGTCAAGTGCATCAACGCATCTCTGAGCTAAGGAAGGAGGGCCAGTGGTCAGCCAGTAGGCTCCCCAAGCTTGTGGAAGCCTCACGTCCAAAGTCTCACTGGGACTACCTCTTGGAGGAGATGCAGTGGATGGCAGCTGACTTTGCCCAGGAGAGGAGATGGAAAGAGGCTGCTGCTAAGAAGGTATGGCAGAGATGGAATAATTCACAGGGAGAAATGTGAAATTATGCATTAGCACAGCAAAAGGAGGAGTCACTGCAGAAACTGATGTCTTGTTGAAAGCCAGACTGTCTCATGTGTCTCTGCTACAGCTTGTTCGCACGTGTGCCCGTTACCATCAAGAGCAGAAGAAAAGTGAAGAGCGATCAAAAAAAGAAAGGGAAATTCATCTTCGTCACATTGCCAGCACGATTGCCAGAGAGGTGGAATTCTTCTGGTCAAACATTGAGCAGGTATGTTTATTTATTTATTTATTTTTCTTAAGTATGAAACCTTTTCATGATTTATAAATAATAACAGTGTTTTTACCAGTCTGAATGAGTTTCTTTTTTCTGTCAGGTTGTGGAAATCAAACTCCAGTTTGAAATTTATGAGAAAAGGCTCAAAGCACTCAGCTTACAAAAAGCCTCAGCCAAAGGTACGTCCCACTGAGCAACTACCAAAAATTAATTGCTCTATATTATGAGCTTTTACTTTCCCATCCATTGGTTCCGGTACAAAGCTCAACTGTGCCGATCTACCTCACCTGTAACCACTTTTTTAATAACGTGATTTTTTGTATTGAACTCAAATTACTTGTGTTACAGTACCTGGTCAGTCAACAGGAGTGAAAGCTGATAAAGAGGTAGGTGCTGCACTGACACTGACACTATAATGAATGACAATGCCAATGCACCTATTGCATCTTATTTATATTTTTTGAAATACGTTTATCTTTTCATAGGAGGTGGTGACTTCAACCAAAAAAAGAAAATCAAGTTTCTCCTTGGTTGATGAAGATGGTATGTGTCAAACTATCGAGGTTCATATGGCAAAAAAAGATAGCGATAACATGGATGTCCAGAGTCTGTATGGTTGGTGCAGTTGCCTTTACTCTGCAAAATTATTTGCAACTGTTCATTATTTAACTTCCTTTTCTTTTAGTCCCAGATGAAGAGAGCACCATAGAGGAACAGGAGGCCATGGAGGGGGAAGCAGACCACAAAGCAGAGTTGGTTGACCTTGCCAAAGATGGTACTTATTTACTTTACTTCTCTGTCTATGCATATGTGGAGAGGCAGGATTAAGGGGGAAAAATGAGTTTATTCCCAAATGTGTTATTTATTTGATATTATCAGTAAACTTGGCTTCAGTGGTATCAATTTTTTCATAACCTGACATTACACTGGGGTACAGCATGTACTGACGCTCCATATGAGAGTAGTGTTACCAACAGACGTTTTGCCGAGAGTAACCTGAAAATTGCTATATGTATAGACAGAAATTGTGTTAATTAATGTAACGTAGTGATGATGTTAACATATAATGTTACACATGGTTAACAAAATATTCTTGGGTAATATATCATTTTCTTAACAAATTACAAATTAATACAAATTGTTATACCATTTTAAATTTTTTGCCGCTTAGTTAAAAATTCCTTTCAAGTACCAGGATTACTTGTCTCTGTATCTGTATTGCTAACACAAATGCTTTTGTATTTGTCTTTCAGCTGAGATGCCTCTGGATGCTTTGATGAAGCAGTATGCTGGCGCCTACGTTGATGGCTTTGAGTGGCCTCAGCCTACTCGTCATAGTGATGAGGATGACATGGATGAGACTGAAGGTGCCTTTTAATTGAAAAATGAAATTGTCATGTTCATCCTCATACCTATTTTAGCTAATGTTTGTGAATGATGTGACTCTAAAATAGTTGATCATCTTTATTTTCCAGAAATGCAGCGTCCTATGGGCAGTCCACCTGAGGCAGTGTTGATTGACTCCCTGCTAAATGTGGACCAGTACCGTGGTGCTGACAAAGCCACTTCCTCTGACTCTGATGGGAAGCCTGCCAAAGACATAGCTGAAGTGGCTGCTGCCACAGAGCTCATCCTGCCCAAGGGCAGCTTCAGGACCACATCCTCAGTAAGACGACACACAAACGCGCGCACACACACACACAAAAGAAAAAGACGCCTTTTATCATGTTTTAACTAATCTTTTCTTTTACTAGACCCGCAGCCCTGCTCCTTTTCTACTGCATGGGTCACTGCGAGAGTATCAGCAAATTGGTGTGGACTGGCTGGTAAACCTTCACAAGAAACACCTCAATGGCATCCTAGCAGATGAAACAGGCCTTGGCAAGACCGTACAGACAGTGGCTTACATGGCCCACTTAGCAGGCCAAGAGGGTATGCCTCTGTTCAAAGATATACATGATTCTTTTAATGGTGAATATTTTTTTATTCTTATTTCTAATGTCATAAAAACGTTGTCTGTTTTTGTCCACAGGCATCTGGGGACCCCACCTTATCGTAGTGAGGACGTGCAAGTTGCTAAATTGGGAGGTGGAGTTCAAGCGCTGGTGTCCTGGCCTTAAGGTCCTCCTTTACCTTGGCAACAGAAGGGAGCGCAGATCTAAGAGAATGGTAGTTTTTGCTGTATTTAAACAACACATTAGTATTGACATTAGTCAATATAGAAGGCCTTTTTTTTTTTTTTTACAACGAACAGCTGTAAATGTGATAACACCTATCATCTGATCATCGTAATCTGATCATCTGATCACTGATCTACAGTGGTGGGGGGAAGCCAACAGCTTCCATGTGTGTGTAACATCCTACAAGCTGCTGATGAAAGACCACAGCCATTTTCTGAGGAGAAGGTGGAGGCACCTGGTCCTGGACGAGGTGCAGCTCATCAAAAACATGACTGAGAAACACTGGGAAACCATCTTTGGTCTCAGAAGGTGAGCTGGGTGATGAATATTATATTAAATCCAGTTTCTCAAGAATCAGGATTATAATTTTTCAGGTTTGTTAATTCATTCATAATCTGTAATGTGGATCACAGTTAACATATTTTTTTGTGTCCCTGATGATCACAGCACTGAGAGCGGTTAGGGAGTGACAGATGTACATGTGCATATGTGCGAGTAGCATTGGGCAAATTATTTCACTGATGAGATCATTTTCATGTCAGGGATTTTTGTCTTTCTCTATGAAATCACTTTTAATATTCTGTCAGATGTTTATAACGAGTCTCAATTGGCTGATTAAGTGAGATATTTCTGTCCATCTTTCAGTGAGCAGAGGATTCTCCTCATCAACACTCCTCTGCAGAATACTCTAAAGGAGCTGTGGACCATGATCCACTTCCTTTTGCCAGGCATCACCAGGGCCTACTCTGACTTCCCTGTTAAGGCAGGCACAGACCAGAACCAGGACTACTGCCACAAACTGGTCATCCGCCTGCACAGGGTGGGTATTAATTAGGGCTGCCAAGATTACGTCGACTATCAAAATCGTCGACGACTAATTTAATAATCGACGTCGTCGTTTATTTTTTGAAGCTTTGTTTTTCTCTCAAAACTTCCGCTGTACCTTCCGCTGCCTTGTCTGCCTTTCTGTTCTTGACGCACATGCGCAGTAGTGGTAATCGGGGTCAGCCGTGATGTCACCGGAAAAGTTATGCCCAGTATCAACAGTATCATGGCTAGCCGCAAACGGAGCATTTTATCAAAAGAAATGAAAAGAATGTGCAATGCAAAATCTGCAAGGCAGAACTTGCCTTCCATGGGAGCACTACAGCGATGCACGAGCATTTGAAAAGAAAGCACGTTGTTGTAGCTGAATCCGATTCAATTTCTGACGAAGAGGGACAGTTAGCTGCTAACATTAACGTCAACAGTGAGCTACTTACTTATATTGATAAATGTAAACGTTAACATTAACGATGACGATTTCATCAGCCTTAGCACACTTATGTTATGTGTTTGCTGTAACGTTATAACAGTGATGTCATGTTTGAATAGGAAATGTGATAACGCTAATGTTTTATAACGCTACGTTACAGTGCTAAAAAAATATGTTCCTCTTCAATGGACAACTTTGTTACCAAGGCAACAACATGCACACCTGGGCAGGTAAATGTCCTGACTGAAGCAATCTGGAACATGTTGGTGACGGACATGAGACCCCTGTCCATGGTTGGCGATGAAGCTGCTACAAACTGCAAAGTTCATTAAAAGTTGAATGGACTGTCATCTTAATTGTCTTTATTTTTTAGTTAGCACACACCTTAAACACTTCAAGCTGGAAGCTAATGATGGTTATATAAGAGCAGCTGCATGCTGGTGCGATAAGCTGCAATTTACGTATGATCCGATTAGTCGACTAATCGCAAAAATAATCAGTGACTAGTCGATTATCAAAATAATCGTTTGTGGTAGCCCTAGTATTAATGTGCCACCTTAAAATTCAGAAACATGATTGATTCTCCTCACCTGCAATCCTTAAATACACATTACATCTGAAATCCTCTTACTCTTCACTGTAGATGATCCAGCCTTTCATCCTGAGGCGCTCTAAACGGGACGTGGAGAAACAGATGCCCAAGAAGTACGAGCACATCCTAAAGTGCCGTCTCTCCAGCAGACAGAAGAGCCTCTACGAGGACATCCTCACTCAACCAGGGTGAGATATTTGCACCACATGGATAGTGATATTGTCATATCAAAGTAAGGGTTTCCCTGGCACTGAGAGTAATGTTTGATAATATCACCACAAATTAATTGGGCTTCATACAGGTACTGGAGTTTAAAGACATGCTAAAAATAGAATTCACACAGTATACTGTAAATCAAAGAATTTTAATTTTATTAATGTTTTATGGCTGTGTGACAGTCCAGATTAGCTTTAACACATTAGTTTTACTGGGAAAGACCTTTATTATCTATTCCAATTGGAAAAAAGATGAAAGATACAATATAATGTGTCAAGATGTACATGTTATATAATATTGGTTGCTTCTTTCTTTTGTTTTCATAATCATGTCTTTTATCTGGGTGCATTCCCCTAGAGCCCAGGAGGCACTGAAGACAGGTCATTTTGTCAGCGTGCTTCAGGTCTTGATGCAGTTACAGCGAGTGTGTAACCACCCTGAGCTGGTGGCACCCAGAGAGAACAGCAGCTCCTACTTTTGCTCTTCTCTACAGTACAACGCCCCATCACTGGTGCTGGGAGCTCTTCAGAATGACTCAAGCAAGGTATACACATGTACTTTGCATTGCTGATGTGCACCAAGGTGTTTTCTAGCCCTGTTTAACTGTCTAAACTCAAAAATGATGTGTTTACAACCTAATTGGCGCCCTGAATATCAGTGCTAGAAGGATTGATCAGTTAGTTCATAGACAGAAAATGAATCCATGACCATTTTGATAAGGGAATAATTGTTTAGGTAATTTGTCAAAGTACAAATATGAAGGATTTGGGTGTTGCTGAAATGTAAATATGTTCTTGCCTTTCTCAGTTTCATGACATTATGTAATAGATACCTTATTTTTATTAGTATTAGTAGGTTTATTAGTATCATTGGACTGACGAAATAAGCTATATTAACTTTGGGCTCTGGCAACTTGTGATTGGCATTTCTTATAATTTTGTGACTTTTTAAAGACTGAATGGTTAATTGAATTAAAAAAAAGTTGATCCTCTAACAGTCCTCCCTTTTAGTACTTAATATTATTGTTTGCATGTATGCTTCTTGTTTGAGATCCTGCCTGTCTGTCATTTCATTTTTTTAATATTATGTAATTGTTCACGATTTTGAACCTTGTGCATATGTTGAATCTGTTTTATTTTTGTTAAAATGTGATTATTAGTATAGAAAAATGTAATAATGTGCATTTATTCACTTCTGCTGTTGTCTTTTATCTCATCCTCCTAGATTGCAAACATGTCCATATTTGATCTGATCAATAACGAGAACAGACTTACTCGGTATCAGACTGAAGAGTCTGTACCCAAGCTAAAGGTCACTCAGCAGCTCATAGAGGAGATCTACACTGGTCCAGATCCACCACCACGACCCAAGCCATGCCCGATAAAACCCATGAGGTCAGTCAAGTAACATGACATGGTTGATGTTCAAATTGCTCTAAAATGTAAACCTAATATTGTAACATTGATAACAACGTGATCATTCCATATTTTCTGATTAGATTGTTCCAGCCAGTGCAGTATGGGACAAAGCCAGAAGGTCGTCTGGCTGCCATCACAAGTGCAGCAGGCCGGCCAGGTCCTCCAATGAACTCTCCCACTACTAGCACCTCTGCTTCCACCACCAGCCAGTCAGCCCAGACCAGGGGCAAGTCCCCTGTCACTACTGCAACTACTACAGCCACTTCCCACGGTAAGACTATTTCCCCTAACCCTAAAGGACAGGAAATTTTGATTTCACAGTGGCTTAAGGATTCCAGATGCTGTCATCTAACATCAAATTTTAGAAGACAAAGTTAAATACCCATAGCGTTTTTTTGTTTTTTTTGGTGCCTTTACCTAATGTGCTTATACTAGTTTTATCCTTATGTGCATTATACAAAGTTATGCTGCATTATTGTGACACTGTTTTGGATTTAAATTAACCTGATTTACTGTGTCATGCTTAAACAAACATTCACACTGTGGCCATACTGTCATGTATTGTTATCATTAGTGTTTGCAGTGCATTTTAAAAACATGCGCAGTGTGTAGATATTTATGCACAGTGCTGCAAATTTTAAAGGACAGGTCCTCTTCCTACAACTTTATGGAGAGGTTTGGGACACCTTCACTGGCAGGTTTCATTTGTTTACATTTATACTTCAATGCAGCAGTGGTGGGCAGGGCACATTATTTTCCCTTAATGGCAGCACAGCCATTAGGGTAAGGCTAAATGGTAAGGCTTTTATTGCAAGGCAACTACATGTACTTCCCATGTCCTTTAGTGATTACTACATCATTTAGCGACTACTAGCCCTGATCCCCTGTAACTGCTGATTGATTTAAAGAATGATGGAAAAGTTACGCAAGTGGTGACATTGCAAAGGAGGATATAATGAAAGAATCAACAGTCACATGAAGAGCTGCAGGCAAAAGGCACTGACTGCAGTTTGGGTGAAGTTTGGCTTTCGCTGAATACACCCACTGTCACACCAGCTTTGTTCATTGTAATATATTTTTCATCAATCAAATTGGTAGCTGTGATAAATCAATAACATCCCTAATCCTGGTTGCTGTGTTGGCCCACCACTGCTCAGTGAATATATAGAGGAAACTGTTAGATCGTACTGATGATTTGACTAAATATTGGGTTACCCCTAACATGTAGTCCCATACCCCATTGCCTTGTACTTCACAGCGGTTGGAACAGCTACTCAGAGAGCCCAGACTACCCCTCCTGTCAGCAGCAGCAGCAACACTGCCACCTCCACTGTAGCCTCCTCTGGGAACAGTAGCATTGGGCAGCATGTGTTGGGGGCTGCCTCTGTGGCCTTGGGCCAAACCTTAGCTGGCACAGTTGTGGGATCTATAGCTCCCATCAGCCAGCCTGGATTAGCACAGGTCCCCAGGCCAGCTCTAGCCCCCAGCCATGCCATCCAACCCAGCTTACTGTCCCAGAGGCTGGTTCTTACATCCCAGGCCCAGGCACGGTTGCCTAGTAAGTGGCCTCCCCTCCCCTCCCCTCCCCTCCCCTCCCCTCCCTCTCAGCATTTCTCCTCCACCTCTGGCACAACAGTATGGGGTGCTCTACGCTGAGGCCTTCACTTGGGGCACTGCTGATATGTGTTCAGTCTTTACTCCTGTAGAGAAATGGCTTTGTACATAGACTAAAACATGGATTGGTAGCAGCACTGGTGGTGCAGCAATTTTGGTAATGGCAGATATGCCATGTATGAATAGTTATACAACTAATGGTAAAAAAAATAAATGTAGCCATATCAGCAGCATCTCCACAGCCTCAGCATTCTCCAGTTTCTTTCTCGAAACCTGCATGTACACTATGAACAACCCACTGATGTTACACCACACATCACTACACTATTTAACTTAATTATTATGTCCCCGCCTTCTTTTTAATCATTTTTTCCCCAGTTTACTAATATTCTTTTGTCTCTTGCATCAGCCCAGCTGCTGGAAGAAATCCCAAAGCTTTGGTTGTTTCATTTGTTTGTTTGTTTTTTTGTTGTTGTTTTTTTTGCTAATGTTATGATTTCACTCTGATGTTGAGCATCACTGCAAAGCATGTGGAAATGGTCCCACAAATTGCCAACGCTTTATCCCTCAAATGTGAACAGAGAAACCTTTTCAGTAACAACACACAGTATTTGAATATATAAAAAAGGGAGAACATTTTTTCAAAATTCCAACTTTTGTGTGTTGGAACTAAGATTGCTGAAACCCTTTTGAATGTGATTATTGAAGTAAACACGTTTTAAATATAATTTTAGCCCAGCAGGTGTGATGATTCATGCACACTGATATCTTGTGCCTACTAATTACCCATTTGTGCCTTGTAAATACTTCAGTCAGTTAATAACTTGTGTGTATGAATTAACGGAATTAGCGGAAACAGTCTATTAAGGGATGTCAGAAATTACTGTGTTTAACAACCAAAAAGTATATAGAAAGTATATGTGAACCATTTAGATCCACAGGTCCACAACCTGAAAACCTTTACTATGTGTATTGGCTCAGCATTTAAATAGCACATGTGTTGCCATCACTATTACTCATTTCTGCACACAAATTGTCAAATCATTTTTCTCTGATAGCTGCTGAGTTCTGTAAATTTAAAAAATGTAAATTATTTACATTTTTACATTTTTCTTCACACCATAATTGATATCATCAATAAACATTCTTAAATGTACTATCTTGGAATAGTTCTTGTTTCCTAAAATTATCATGGTACTGGGCACCTGTGTTGGAGGGCATACATTTGAAACATAAAAGCTGAATAGAAACGTTTGTTGTGGCCTGAGAAATCCAAAGTTCATTATGTCATTTTCAAACTACTTGTAGTTCATTTCCAAAAATGCATAAAGTGACAATGTTTATAAATTCTAAATTTCTCATTTTCTCATTTCAGAATAAGTGCACTACTTCATCAGAAATGGCTAAAAAGGGTTAAACCAGTGTTAAAAAAATTAATATAAATGAAAAATAAAAAATAAAATAATGATTGATTTTTAAAAAAGGGGCGTTCAAAGAGTTTTAGTTGACAGAATATCATTGTTTGACACCAGTCCCTGAGTATCCCTCTTGGGGAACAGTGTGTTGCCCTGAAAAGGCAGTCAAGTGCAGTGCTTTATGTATGTGTATGTTTCAGGCTCTCTGTCTCACCTGAGGACTGCCCTTGTAGCCATTTTCTTTCCCCTTCAGGGTTTGTAAACCTAGGAGCTGCTATGGTTCTGTTGGAGAGGGCGGCTGTGCTCGTTCCTCTGATTAATACACCCTGGTTCTGCATGTCTTGTGTCTTCTTCACCCTTTAACTAACTGATGCAGAGTATATTGTTTTGTAACTGTTGTCAGAGATTTTAGCAGACTCATGCTGTCTTTGATGAAGTGTCTGTTCTTCCTTTCCATTGAAGGTGGAGATGTGGTGAAGATTGCCCAGCTGGCCAACATAGCAGGCAGTCAGAATCGTATCTCCCAGCCAGAGACTCCTGTCACTCTGCAGTTTCAGGGTAACAAGTTCACTTTGTCCCCCAGTCAGCTCCGCCAGCTCACGACTGGACAGCCCTTGCAGCTCCAAGGTACACTCGGTAATGTACATCCCATTGTCACACTTTTTCTCAACATAATTCTCTTCATTCGTTCCTTCCTTCCTTCCTTCCTTTTAGACCTTTAAATCAAATTATGGACGCTTATTTTACTTGTCTGCAAGTCCTCAAGGCATGTCACCCTCCTCTCTCCCCATGTTTCCTGTCTTTCTCTTATCAACTGTCACTAAAGGCTAAATGCCAAAAAAAAAGTCCTTATGGCATCTTGAATACAGTTAAAGATAAACATTTTGTCTTAAAGTCCAACTGAAGAGCAGACAGTCACTGAGCCAGTCAGCAGCCTGCTACACAACACAAGAGCCACAGACTAAACAACAACCCACATTAGCTTTCCTGCTAAAGTCTCCTCCTTATCTTAACTTACAAGTATGAACGCACGTCTTGTCCCTAGCCTTAGCGACCAAACAAACATTCACCGGGGGAAAAGTGCACTTCTAATGTTAGTTTGCCGGCTAGATGGCTAATGTGCTGCTCAGCTGCAGCTCATTAAGGAGCATGTAAAAGTACCTGCAAATGGCACTTTGGTCTGGTGAGATGCTGGTGTGGTCCTTGCTCTTCAATACCACTAACAACACGCTGTCTCTAGCAGCCTGACAGCTGCTGTCAATCAAACACCGACACACACCCCCAGCCGGCAGACAAAAAGAGACAAAAAGGATATTTCCTCAAAGACTTTTTTTCTTCCTTTTTATAATAAAAAACTATTAGCAATATATTTAAAAAAACACATTGACATTATTTTGACTACAAAAAGGATGAATAGATGTGATTTCAGTTGGACTTTCAAGTTTGGTGTCGGTTTTATTGGTGTTGCAATCTCCCTGATGTACTGGTGTTTCTGCCTTGTCATGCGAACCTCAAGTCTGATAGCATGACAGTTGTTTTTTATTTTTCACATTTATTTTAATGGCCATATGGGTCTTCAATGGCATTCTAGCTAGTGTTGTGTTTTGAGAAGACACCTCTCATATTGGTTACTTAATATGTGTCATGGATTTAGGCAACATCCTGCAGATTGTGTCAGCTCCAGGGCAGCAGATCATCAGGCCCCAGGGATCCATGGTAATGCAAACAATGCCGCAAGCTGTTCCTGCCTCCAATGCCTCAGCTACACCTGGCACACCTCATCCTGCCCTGTCAGCAGCCCAACAAGGTGACTCATTCACACTGAAGATATTGCATTTCTATCTCTAATTAACTCTTATTCAGTTATTTAGTAACACCATCCATTACCAATATATTTCAATGCTGGCAGTAATGCTGACTTGTTCCCACAAGTACACCTCTTTTCCTCATCAATAGGTTTAACACTGGCATTCGCAATAGCAGTCATTGTAAATTGGTAATTAATAGAATTTATTCTTCTATTGACATTGTATATTTCTTTTTAAGCTTTGGGTGTGACTACGAATGCCACATCAGCTCCCACCAAGCTCACTACTCCAGCTCATGCTGTTTCTCAGGTCAGTACATTACCAGAATCATGTTTATAATGCCCAGTTTCACCTTTTTAAGAATCTGAAGTCAAAACATTTTACAGCATGCAGACTAAATGTTTGAATAAAAATGAATAATTGTGGTTGTGTGTAATGTTCAGGAGTCTTCAGAAGAAAAGACGCAGCAGCTGAAGGAGCGTTTGACCCGTCTTTTTCAAGCAAACGAGCGACGCTGTAGCCGCAGAGTGTTGTATGGCTCAGACCTGCTGCAGGCATGCACTTTGAGCTCAGAGCCTGGTCACTCTGCCCTGACTGCTGGAGGCTGGAGGTGGGTGGGCAGAGAGAGCTGCCTCAGGGCCCAGAGAACCTGCGTGGCTACTGCCTCTACACTGCAGTCCACTCTGCTCTCTGTGGAGGACCGCCTGGAGGCTGCCAACAGCCTTATCAAGAGGTAAAACTAACATTTTTTATGCCGTATTACAACTTACCAAAAGAGGGTTTTATCACAATTCAAGTTCATATGTTTTTTTTCTTCATCAAGTACTATTTTCATCTTTTAGGCTGGTATGTGTGGTGCCTCCAGCTGTAGCCCCACCGCCTCACCTGTATGCAGCCAATCCCCCGGTTCCCTACAGCCTTGAGCAGAAGTCCCTTCACCGTCGGCTACAGGAGGCCTCTGCCCCCCACAGTGCTGACATCCACCACTTGGCGCCCAGGCGTCTCTTCCATTGTCCTGACCTGCAGCTAATGCAGATGGACTCAGGTTAGCCCCGCAACTTCTTTGATCATTTTTTACATGCAGCAAGCTGGGACTACAAAACAAATAAATTAAAAACATTTATAAATAACGCAATATTTAAATATAATTCAAAAGAAACAGTGCTTACATCATCTGTCTGCTCTCCATTTCTCCCTGTTAAAGGTTTTTTCCTTATCCAAATCTTGGGTCTAAGGATAGAGAGAGAAAAATGCACCCATTAATTTGCGCACCTTATACTCTTTCTGTCTAAAATGACCTATTGTCTGGGAAGCTTAGTTAATGTTACTATAAAACTTTAAAAAAAAACCTCTCTGTAGCTGAGATTAACCTTTCTGAAATACCACAAACTGAAACATCTGACCATGCCAAGAATAATAACTTTTGATGTTTTTCTTCTCCAAAGGTAAACTGGAAGCTCTTGCCATTCTGCTGCAGAAGCTTAGGACAGACAGCCGTCGTGTCCTCATCTTTACTCAGATGGTGAAGATGCTAGACATCCTGGAGGCCTTCCTAGACTACAGGCAGCTCACTTATGTGCGGGTTGATGAAAGCTTCACTCCTGACGAACGACAGGTAAAATCACCACCATTTCAATTGGTTCTGACAAGCCATACTTATAACAAGCTTCTTAGCTGAAATTAAATTGGCGTTACCAACATCAAAATGTGTCATTGTGACACTGGAAATGATGTATATAATTAGAGCAACTGCCAGGTATAACAGTTGGTAGGTTCTCTGTCTTTCCTCATAACACTGTTTGTCCTTTGTCTTGCATGTGTGCAAAGTCATTTGAGGGAAGAATGGGTCACATGTTACATAGATCAGTAACAACCCTGTCATCCTTAAGTTTGTCTAGTCATCATTACACTTTTAAACCACAAAAAAGCATAAATTGCATGAATTGCTTTTCTTTTGAACATTGTAGATTTTACCCTTTCATAGACATCCATACCTTTGTGTGCCTCCCTGTCTAACACCGGGACCTCCCAGTGTCAGTGCAGAGTTCTGGCTCAACAATGGGACAAACTGTGTTGCTCTCTTCCCTCCCTGCTGGATTCTGTTCCTTCTGGAGCCTTAAGAGATGCAGACATTAGTGAAGATCACAGTCTGGGCTCATGGTTTAAGTCCTTTCTATTTGCTGCTGCACACTTTTTCCTAGTGTAAAATGTATCTACTCTGCCTGAACTGTCAAATTGAAATCTTAAATGCTTCTGTTCTGATTTTGTCTAACCTATGGTCTGTTATGGAGTCCCTCTTGTTTCTGGGTCAGTTAATTAGACCTGGTGTTTCTGTAAGAAAATAAAGATGCAGACAACTAATTGGCCACAGCAGTCGCATCATCAAAATGGATAATACAGATATGATTAAGCTTTAATGACCCTGTGGGGAATTTGAATAAATAAGGACTTTGTCTCAGTCTTTTCACGTGCTTGCTGTTGTGTCCCTGCAGGAGAATATGAAGAAGTTTAACAGGAACAGGAAGGTGTTCTGCAGCATCCTGACCAACCGCTGCTGCTCTGCAGTTGGGACTGTGTTTGATGCAGACACCATCATCTTCTATGACACAGACCTCAACCCCAGCATGGATGCCCGCACCCAGGAGTGGTGTGACAAAATAGGACGTTCCAAGGATATACACATATACAGGTGATTATCACTACAGAGAAATCTGTTTTAGTTCTTCTTCAGTTTTTTGTTTCTTAACACATCACTGGTTAAACTCTAGATGTAACTAATTGAAGGACTTTGGTACTACTTCTGTTACTTTTTTTTATGTTGCCCAGGTTGGAGAGTGGGAACTCCATTGAAGAGAAGCTGCTGAAGAACGGCACCAAGGACCTGATCAGAGAGGTGGCTGCCCAGGGTACTGACTACACCTTGGCTTTCCTCACACAAGTAAGTTGAACTCACAAACTCTACACACCTCTATTCTTTTTAATTGCTTAAAGCTACATTTATCCAAACTATGAAAGCCTTTTGTTCATAAATCAGAAAAGTTTTTGTGTTCTCCACCAGTGGAACCAAGACCCATTACTGTACTTTAATTCAGCCTGGGACATATAGTAACTGACCTGATATTGTGTGTTTCTAGCGGACAATCCAGGACCTGTTTGAGGTGGAGGCAGGCTCGGGGGAGAAGGTGGAGGAGTTTGTGGTTCTTCACCAGGAGCCTTCGGCCTCTGAAGCCATCTCTCCCAGAGTGGCTAGACCCTACATCCAGGCTCTCCACAGCATAAACCTGGATGCCCTGTCAAAGGAGGAAGAGCAGCAGCAGCAACAGGAGGATGAGGAGGAGGAGTTAGCAGACAAGGAGTCAACAGAGGATGACCAGGAGTCAGAGAGCCAAGCTAAAGAAGAGCCTGCTCAGAAAGAGGAGTTGAACGCAGTCATGGAACAGGTAGCTTTACTTTCTTTATATACTGTTTGAAAACTTGTGTAAGTGGAAAAGAACAAATATAAGATTAAATGCAGTTTTTTTTTTGTTTTTGTTTTTTGGTCTTGCTGAGTTTTATATTTGCATTTATTTATCCCCAAACAGCTCACACCAATCGAAAGGTATGCCCTGCATTACCTGGAGTACCTCCACATCAGTGACGATGAAACTGCTCTCAAGGTAACTTACACTGTAATGTAGCCAAAGATTTTCTTGATTAAATAGATTTGAGGTATCTACTGTGGTGTACATGTGGAAATCAGTCCATTAATCGACTAATCATTTCTGCTCAATTTGTCCTTTGATAAAGTTGACTGATTGGCACATGTTTTATTTTCCTCAGGAGCGGTTGGAGTGCTCTAAGAGAGGCTGGGAGCTAAAACAGCTTCAGAAGCTGAAGGAGGAGGAGGAGGAGCAGCAGATGATGGAGGGAGATGAAGATCTCTTCACCTACACCAGAGAGGATGCCTACAACATGGTGGGGGGCCATTGTGATCTCTGCTAATCAAACGAGGAGTGGTGTGTGGATTGTGTTGCACTGTTGTTGACATTAACCTTTTCTCTGCGTTTCAACAGGAGTATGTATTTGATGCAGAGGACGGCCATACAGAAATCATGCCGGTAAGACGCTAAATGTGATGTAACTGGAAAAAAATGATTATGCATAATATTTTGAGTGGTGTCTAATATTTTTTTTGGGATAGCATCAGTAACTGTTATGTAACATTTTTTATACAAATCATTGTATTATCTGCAGGATTGTGTAGAATTCAAATCTGCCCTATTCTTTCTTAAATACATTTATTTGTACTGAGGCACATCATAAAGTCCCGCTCTGTCTTCTGTCTTCTGTTCTGACTTGTACTTTTCCAACACAGCTTTGGACTCCACCCACACCACCACAGGATGACAACGACATTTACATCGACTCTGTGATGATGCTGATGTATGACACCACACCAATGCCAGAGTCCAAGCTGCCTCCTATCTATGTCCGCAAGGAGCACAAGAGACTCAAGATGGACCCCTCAGGTGAGAGTAGATTTGTCATTAAGGCCTTCATTAACCCCTTTTGTACAACAATATGTCAGTCCTTCACTGGCTGTGATTGCACATTTAGTTTCAGATGAGGAATTGTTGTTCTAAACCCCAGAGTAAATGTGTCTTTTAAGGGAAAGAGTTTTAAAACACTTTTTAAGATGAGATACATGCTGAAGTGTCTTTGCAGGTTTCTTAGTTTCTCTGTCCTTACTCGAGTGTGTTTGTCCAGCAGCAGCCAGAAAGAAGAAGAAGGGCCATGGGGAGACGGTCATTCCTCCACGCTCCCTTTTCGAAAAGGCCAGTATGCTGAAAGTTCGCCGCGAGGGCAAAGACCAGAAAAAGAACTTCTCCCTCAAGCAGCAGGCGCCTTTTGCCAAGCCCCTACCGTCGCTGGTTAAACCTGCCATGGAGGCAGGCCAGGACAACCCAGAGTGGCTCATCAGTGAGGACTGGGCTCTGCTTCAGGTACTGGCTCCACTAACCGATCCCATGATGATCTTTCATTCCAAGCTACGTTGATGGAGATGAATAAATCTTGAACTGCATGTCACTTAATGAAACAAGTTCTATTATATGTACATTCAATGTCCAAATGTCATTGCTGTGTGTCTGACAGGCTGTAAAGCAGCTGCTGGAGTTGCCTCTGAACCTGACAATCGTGTCTCCCGCCCACACTCCTAACTGGGATCTGGTGAGCGATGTGGTGAACTCCTGCAGCCGCATCTACCGCTCGCCCAAACAGTGTCGCAACCGCTATGAGAATGTCATCATTCCCAGAGAAGAGGGCAAGGTAATGGATGCAGAGTCACCCTACTCTGCTGTAAGACTAGCTTACTCACCTTGTACTTGTTTGTCTAAGCCATGTCTCTAACTTTTTTCAGTTGGTGTATGAGGCAAACCCCAAGAAGAAAACCAAGAGCATATACAAGGTACCCTATCCTGGTCTTTGTATTTGATAAATGTTTCTTTGCTCTTGAATTCCTGGCCTCACTTGTCCTGTGTTTCCGTGTGTGTGTACATGCTCAGTCTAAGAACAGTCGTCCTCTAAGGACCTGCCAGATCTACACACAGGATGACAACGCCACTCACATTCAGCTCTACAACAGCCGCTTTGAACTCATGAAGATCATTGCCAGCAAGAGGAGCCCACCAATCAAACCACTGTAAGTACTGATGATT
Source organism: Macquaria australasica (assembly GCA_005408345.1). Classification (NCBI taxonomy): domain Eukaryota; kingdom Metazoa; phylum Chordata; class Actinopteri; order Centrarchiformes; family Percichthyidae; genus Macquaria; species Macquaria australasica. The sequence continues at coordinate 674,535 of SEMN01000195.1, read as the reverse complement.
GTCTGTTAACAAAGAATGCATTAGTCTAATCAAGGACCTAACATTTACAAAACTGAAATGAAGCTTTTCATGACATGTAATCCACACCCTAAAACTGTAAACAGTCATGCTTAACAACAACTTACTGAGTTATTGAGTATGATTATGTGATCTTTGGTTGATCTTGAAAATGTGCATGAAAATTGTTGTCTTATTGCAAGGCAGTATATTATATTAATGGAAACCAAGAAACCCTATACAGTTATTTTCTATCTTAACAAAATAATTAATTCAAGTTCAGATGGGATATGTCCTTTTTAAATGTATTAATTTAATTTATACTACTTACAGGCTCGGCATGAATCCATTCCAGAAGAATCCCAAACATGCCTCGGTCTTGGCAGAAAGGTGGGTTTAATGTTGCCAATTTTTGTAGCATTGACATCTAAACCTTGAATCTAGAAATAAAAAAAACATCTGTTTATCTTTTCTTCAGTGGGATCAGTTACGACAAGCCCCTACCTCCCATTCAGGTGGCATCTCAACGTGCTGAAAGGATTGCCAAGGAGAAAAAGGTGATTGTCGGCAGTGTGTATATAACCATGTGCTATGGCATGCTGGGAGTATGCAAGTCTTATTTCAACAAATGAAGATAGCCTTTGGTTTGACTGTTAACACAGCTGATCAGAGAAATCTGCTGTTGTAGTCTTCATAACAGCACAACCTGCAGACTTTTGTGCCTATTCCTTTTAGACTGCAACTGTTACATTCAACTACAGTTACGCTAGTATATCCAAAAACTTCAAGGCACACTGCTTTTTAAAGTACAAAAGTTAAAAACCAAGACTAAAAGATTAAAAAATATCACACATATCGACTTCACCCTGGTATTCCTCCGGCTCAGTAGAAGCATGAATCAGGAGCCCCTGCTTTGTTTTTCATGCCTGCCAGATCCAAGTAGTGCTTGTTTTTCATCTTTCCTGATATGTTTGCATTTTTGTTTGATTTTGTGCATCGTGTGTGTGTGTTTGCAGGCCCTTGCAGAGCAACAGAAGGCTCAGCAGTTGGCCCAGCAGCAGCAGGCTGGAGCTCCCCAGGCCCAGGCTGCACCCGGCCAGACGCAGGCTCCTGCTGCTGGCCAGGCTCAGGCTCAGGTCCCTCAGGCTGCCGCGGTGGCCGGAGCTGGTGCTGTGCCTAATGCAGCTGTTCTGGTGAGAATCAAAACATCTTCCACCAATATGCTTCTATGTATAGTGAGATCCAGAACAAGCCACTTCACCCACTGAAGGCTCTTACACATACGTTTTGTGTTTTTCAGGCTGGAGCCATAAAAAATGCCACTGTGGGCACCACCATCCAGGCTGGTACGTTGACACACACATAGTTCACATTACAGAGCTGTTGGTGCTCCAGTACTTCATTCATTTCTCTTTGTTTCTTCCAGCCACTGTAGGGGGGAATGTGATTGTGAACACAGTAGCTGGAGTTCCTCCAAGTCCCTTCCAGGCTAACAAACGCCTGGCATCTCCAGTCATACCAGGCACCCTGTCTGTGAGTCATTTTCATTTATCACTGCTGCTCTGGCTTAACTCAGCCACCTAGTGACTAACAGGAATTCATGACGCAAATAGCCTTTGGATTGCCATGAAGCAGAATGCACACCCACTACACCCTGTAGACAGAATGATCATTAAGTGTTGGAGCTTCTGCTCATTGTGTTGCTGTTATTGTTGTTGTTGGTCCAGTCTGCTGGTGCAGCTGGAGCCCAGGTGGTCCACGCACAACAGAGGGCCGTTACGGTTGCTGCTGCCCCTACCGAAGTGGTCGCCATACCTACAGGTCAGGGTGTTCGAACCGTTAACCCAGTGACAGCGCCTGCAGTCGTTTCCACCACTCTGAGCCCGGTGCAGTCACAGACTCGCCCACTGGTCCCTCAGGTCACACCAGGTACTTAACTGAACACAGGCTTTTCTCTAATGAGACATCCCTCAAATAGCCATCACTGTTTACATGTCTGACATATCTGCTATCCTCCATCCAGCCCCAGGAAAGTTCACCCCAGCCCAGCTGCAGATGATCCGACAGCAACAGCTGCAGGCTGCCTCCCCACAGATCAAACCTGGAGGCAAATCCCAGGTACACCCCCACTATCTTTACACAATAGCTACACAGAATGCAACGGTATGGGTCACTTTGAGAAATGTGAATCACTGCTTGTCTCTGTTGGATAAATCAAACAGCTGAAACTGAGATGTTCTTTGGTGATGATTGTAGAGATGGCAGTATTTCATATTTGCCCAGTAAATAATACAATGAAACAGTGTAAGGGTTATAATAACACAATGTTTATAGTTAACTTATGTTTAACTGATAAGATGTGTGTTTACAGGAGTTGCAGATGTTGCAGAAAAAGCAGAAGTTGCAGCTACAGCAGCAGCAGCAGGTAGCTGCAGCAGTGGCAGCAGCCCAGGGCCAACAGGCTGCAGGGGCCCAGCAGGCCACCCAGGTGCAGCCTGCACAGGCTGCCCAAGCCAATCCCCAGCTAACAGCTGTGACAGCATCCAGACCTGGAGCCGTGCTGACTGGCACCACTGTGGCCCACCTGCCGGTGGCCAGACTGGTAAGATTGTGAAAAGGATCATTTGATTATACAGAAATACAGAATTTGCAACACTTAGAAGAAGCTGTGGAAGTAACTGAAAACCTTGCACTAATAGGCCCTCACCAAATGAAACAAAAGACAAGATAGACTGTCCAGACAACAATCTACCTACAGAAATGAATCTTAAGTTGTTGATGTGTAACAACATCAGAGGAAATGAGTAAGTGGCGACAGACATTGTGTATTTCTGTCCTCCTTAATACTGGTTGTGTTTCCTTTCACAGACTCGAGTGCCCACTCAGGGCCAGATTCAGGCCCAGGCAGGACAGACGGCCCAGGTGACCCTCACCAAGCCTCCTGTGGTCTCTGTGCCAGCTGTGGTCTCATCAGCTGGCGTCACTACACTGCCAGTCACTGTAGCAGGCATTAGTGTGGCTATTGGTCAGGCCCAGAAAACAGGTAAAGTTTATTGACTCTCTTTGACAGTGAACATTTCTTTTTAACTTTGTCTTGATTGTTGCTCTTCATGTCCACGTAAGCTTTACGAGCCAATTAACTGTTCAAAATTATTAACACATTTTTGAATCATGTTATGGATCAGTTGCTGCTATTTTGAGAATATGCCTGTTCTTGCTCAATATATGATACACCACGGATTGGAATACAAATCAAAACAGGCAACAGTATTTGTTGTTGACTGGGCCTGCATCATTTGTGAAAGTAAAGTAAAGTTCCAATATGTTATTCTTTCTCCCCTCTATCAGGTGGGCCTGTGCTGACGCAGTCCTTCCCCCAGATGCAGGTCCAGCAGCTGCTTCAGATAAAGAAGCAACAACAGCAGGTGGCAGCAGTTCAGGCGGCAGCTGCAGCCCAGCAGAAAGCGGGGCAGCCGCAGCAAGGACAGGCCACTGTGCAGCAGAAGGTAAACACACCACACCAACAGACAAGTAATACTTTGTTAGGAGACTGGTGTCCACAACAGAGGCAAGAAATACAGTATATACACAGATTTGTATACATGGGCATTCAGTATTGCTTACCACTGTGGTAGTGGAGTGACTGTATTAACTGTAGTTCTGTTATTTCCCTTAGATCGGCACCCAGCAGGTGACAGTGCAGGCAGCCCAGCCTGCCCAGCAGCAGCAGAAGGTGACCTACGCTGCCACCACCCAACTCCAACCGGGAATCAAGACCCAGTTCTTTGCTACATCTATCGCCCAGGCTCAGAAACCCACTGGAGCCCAACAAATCCAGGTACATCATCAGTGGTAGTCACTACTGCAAAATAAATATTAGCAGATAAACGTTGGGTTTGTGTGTTGAAAAGAGATTTTCGTGTTTACTTCCCTCATCAGGTGGCTAAGCTCCCAATAGTACAGCAGCAATCCACCGTGGCCAATATTCAACAAATCGTGTCTTCTCCTCAGCAGGTAGGGCTTTTAGGCTGAGCATTGCTCCTGAAGATAACTTCTGTATGGCTGATCACTTGAACGTGTGGTTAACTCTGTCCCTAAGCTGCCTGTATCACAGACTTTTTACCTCCTTATAAGCCTCACATCCTCAGGCAGAGCCTTTACAGTCCAGGTTTAAGATTAAACTGTGGGCTTTACCTGCCTGAGGAAAATGTGCTAAAAATGATCATTTTATTCATCATTTTAACTACATGTTGCCTTTATGTAACGTTTTCTGCTTTTATCTTTTTATAGTTTGTTCTAATCTAATGTCTTGATCAATGCTAAAACTATGACAGATATTTAATTTTTATTTTTCATTAAGTTTTTTATGCTTCGAGGGCTTTGTTAGCTCTTTGTAAAAGCATCATAAAGCTTTTAAATGCAGTGGAATGGATCACATCAAACCTCCAAAACAGGACAAAGGTTTTGTTTGTGTTGTTTCTCTTCAGATCCAGGCCCAGCCTCAGACTGTGACTCTGACCCAGGCAGCCACGTCTGCTCCTGCTCAGGTGCAGATGATTCCCACTGGGACGGCGACAGCCCAGGTAGTCCAGCAGAAGATCATCCAGCAGCAGGTGGTGACTACAGCCACCTCACCCCAGATCCAGACGCCTCCTCCCCACAGCCCCGCCCAGCAGCCTGCTGCACCCTCTGCTGCCGAGTCCCCAGTGCAGCAGCCCGCTCAGCCCCAACAGCCCACCAAGGGTCAAGCTCGCCAGGGTGGCATCAGGGCCAAGACTCCTGCCAAGCCCAGCGGGGGGAGCAGTTAGAAGATGCACACTAATAAAACTGAATTTAGCTGGTGTTTTCCTGCAGTACAGATGTGACAGTACTGACGTTGTGCTGAAGTGTTCTTATGGATCCCACAGCAGCTAATGCCAGATACAGACTTCCTGTCACATTGTTAACCACACCAAACCTTTACCTCACCCCAGCCACCTCTAATCTGAACCTAATTATAACTGTGTTCAACATAACACATAACCATCAATCACAGCGCTGCTGCCCATAGTTCTGGTGGGATCCATAGTTTTGCTTTACTGAGTCAACATTGATACTAATATTCTTTATTTGATTCCTGAAATGTGGAATGTTTCTTGAAATTACCACAACTTAAAATTTTCCCCCACAACTACTGCCCAATACGTCAAACACAACAGTCATGCCTTCAAAGTGATGATTATAACATTACTCAACAGATATCTGAGGCTGAGGCTTATGGGTAATTCTGCTTTGGAAAATAAGCTGTCCATTAGAATAAGTGTATTCATAAATAGTCCCTTTTATGTCTGATTCCCTTGTTGTCTATAGATACTGAATGGAGAATAATGCACGTTCCTTTAGTCATTTGTTTTTTATTGCAGCAAATACACTGTAAACATGTACTTTAGTATTTTGTGTTTTCTCATAAATTGTCTTTTTTTATTGATGTCAAGGAAAAAAAAAACTGTAAATATCAATGAAAAACATTTGTACTTGTAAAGTAGTTGTGTTTTCATTGGGTTTTTTCAGCCTAATTGTAATAAAGTGTTTTGTTTTTATACACAAATTCATCTTTTTTCCTTTCATTTTTTTCATTAAATCCGTTGTAAGTACTTGGAAATCGTGTGAATTCTTATAGCTCTTTCCCCGGTTTGTTGCAGCACCTGCAGCCTAGTATTTGTAGCCTCAACACTTTATTGGTTGTTCTAACAAAATCTGGAGGTTGTAGTCTTTTGATGAGTGGTGCTGTATAAATAGCTATTCTTTTTTTGTCCAACATTAATTAAAATAAAGTCCTGGAGGCAGACAGGATCTGGACCAGTAGGTTACAGCTGGACAAAAACGCCTGACAAAACAGAAATTGGCATCAAAGGCTGATGTAGATCTTCAGTAAGAGTTTGGGTTTGGCATGCAGTTGATCTTGCATTTTAAGCATCTTGCCTTTGGACAGTCTGAGGATGGCATCGGAGACAGGAGCTCTGCTTAGCCTGGCTGGCTGCTGACTGGCAGATACTGTATGTCAGCAGAGTAAATCGGACACAAAGGAGCTGAGGATTAACCCGGCCACACAACACATTATCAACATTTGTCTTTTTGTCCTTGCCCTTTGCAAACTCACTTTATAAATCGGGGAAATGAGAACATCTCTAAAAATGCGCTCAATGAAAAAACCTTTTCCTTGCTAAAAGAAGGGGATGCAGATTTGTATTTGTCCACAGGGGGGCGCTGTTGTATCAGTATCACCCTGCACAACCTCCGATGAAGGCCATTACTACTCTGAATTTTCCAGCTCATTGAAATTTCCCATCTGCTCCTCAGTGCATACCCTGCGTCTCTTCTCTCCACTGGCACTCGGTGGCCGGTCCACATTCACCACTAAACGAGTGAGACAAGGGAGGTGAGGTGGAAGAGAGGGCCGAGAGATGAACAGATGGGCGAAGCTGGTTCCTTTGGCCTGGACATCACTCCATCCCTGCGCTCAACCTCTCTTATTTATACTTACCATTGTAAACAGGAGTAATAGATGGAGTTCTTTTTTTTTTTACTGCGTGACATTAAGGTCAGAAACAAGAGCTATAAAAGTTCAGTACATTTATTAAAGCTGGTGGGAGGAACAGCTGGCAGACTTCAGAGCATAGGAGCTGTCTCGTGCAGCTGAGGAGAGTAGGTGAATCACACCATTTCAGTTCATAGTCATCTCATCACTAGCCTCACACCTCCTCTCTGAATGTGTGCATTTGATGGAAAGAGCTGCAGAGAAAAAGGAAATGTAAACACTTATGGTGTAACCATTCTCCACTTCTTCCTTCCACATTTTATTCAAATGTCAGTTTACAGAAGATAGGGGAGTGTAAACATGCAAACGCACAGTGTTTGTACTTAAACCAGAGGAACAACACAAGCTCTGTGATCCAGGAACTGAGAGTGAGATGTTTAAAGCTGGAAGTTCAGTGTGTAGAAGGCCCCCATGGCAGACTTGTATTTTGATATCTGTATTTCCATTGAAAAAGTCATGCATTAGGAGGGGCGCAGGGTAGACAGTGCGGGGTAGGAGCTGCTGAGGCTGTCAGGCTGTGTTTCATCTTTCTGCTCAGACACCTTCCCAGCCAGTGAGTGTTTACCTCAGGAGGGTCTTTAAAGCCTCGGAACAGTGTCAAATGTGTGAGCCTGCTGTTTCACTGTTGTGTGTCTTCCTCCATTTGCACAGAGCCTTGAACAAGAGCCCCCTAAGCATGTCGGAAAACAGAGGAGCCATGTGAATGACAGCCTCTGGAAACAGGGATGATTCAATCATTACGTGTGTTGACACGACAACAGTGAAGAGATCAACACGGCGAGGGCTTTGTTGTTGCCTTAGAGACAAGCAGGGCTGAAGACAACAGATGCAGAGGAGAGCTCAGCACACCATGGGGGGAAAAAAGCATCCAGGTACAAAGGAGCCCATGGAGGTTTGTCTTGTCAGGGCTCAGCCCTGCTGCACCCTGCAGACGATAAAGGCCAAATCCTCTGTCTATAATTCTCTCCGCACTCTCTAATGTCCTGGCCAGGCACTGATCACACAAACCCGGGGGCTCCCTGCTAATGATGCTCCTCCAATGATGCTGATGATCACCGCTATTGGAAAAGAAACAGGCCATCTATACTGAAAGGTTGCCATGGCAACCCACTGCGACCCCTTTAGTGCAAATCACAGGGCTGGTGGAACAATGGTTTATGTAGCACACACTGCCAGTACAGCTTTTCAGTCATGCCTCAGTTCAGTTTCTCTTTGAATAAATAAATCACACTAAATAAACTGTTATTTAGCATTAGGAGCAAAAAGTACATTTCATACTTTGCTGTCCTACGGCTGCTGATGTGCCTGTAAGCAAGGTGTTTAACCCTCAGGCACAAATATCGGCTACAGCAGCTTTTGAATGATATTGAGGTGCTGCCTTTCTGATCCATATTAATAAGGATAAGAGGTGATATGTATGATGTCCTCGCCCCTGTAATGAGACTACTTTGCTCTGTTTAGTCATCTCCCTGTGCTCCTTAAGCCTCCTACAAGCGGTCAGACTCCTCAGGCCAATACCGGACAGGCCTATTACTGTAAATGATGAGTCACAGGTTTGCTGGCTGATTTCACTGAATTGCAGGGGGATGACGGTGGTGAGGGGAGTGGGGGGGGGGGGGGGGTGTATGTGCCAGTGGGAATTGCTCTGCATGCAAGATGGGGTAAGAGAGCACCGGAGCTGACACGCTCCACTTCCCTCGACATCGTGATGGGAAGTGTCATTCGGCACTTTGAAAACGTACCACGAGATCTACAGTATGAGTCTGCCACTCTCTGCTCCCACCTCCCACTCATTTTCTCTGACTCTCTCTCTCTCACTCTCTCTCCCTGTCTCCCTCGTCTTCTCTTTCTTCCCTGCTCACCTCTTCCTCTCTCTTCCTCTCTGCCCGCTTCTGTCAGCTCACTGCGCTCGGCTGCTCTCATCTTCCACGCAAACGCCTTGTGGTATGACAGTCATGTAAGCGAGTGGCTGTGAACCACAAAGGGGATCTCTGTCTTCTCTCTGAGTCTTGGCGATAACCTTGGCTGAGGTGTGGCCCTGCTCTGCCTGCCAGCACCGGCCTCAACACACAAGCCCCTCACTCCTCATTCTGACTGCCTGGCATCTGCCTGTTCACGCGTCTTGTATGTGCTTTGTGAAATATTTAGATACTCTTTACTGAGGCAAGGGAGGAAAGCCAAGTCTCCCAACCTGAATCGCACTCCTCAGTTATAGTTTCTCCTTTCCAGGTGCACGCCAAATTCAGTCATCCACTGTAATTAAATCTATCCACTGGAGCATAAATCATAATCTCCACTTGAGCACTCATGATGTGTTACAGTCTTAGACTGTCACTTCTTGTATATAGTGGTGTAGTTTTAGATTTTTATGAACAGTGACCTGAATTTGGCAAACAGCCACTAATACTGAGAAAAATGAGTAATACCCCCTTTTACACAACAGACATATTAAAGGGGCACTCCAGCAATTCAGTATTGCACTTCCATAAAGTTGGGGGACTTGTGAGGTCTCTCTGTTTGACAGATTAAAACAAGGATGGTCAAAATTGAAGCAGCAGAGGCCAACATATCCTTAATTTCAGTCCCTAGTCAAAAACCCTGGATCCTACATTTCCCACAATGCAGCTCATTAGCATCTTTCATTAGACCTTTCAATCTCCGTGCACCATGTTTGTAGCACAGAATTTCAGCCATGCTAGTGGCTCTGTGAGGCTGCTCAGAGCTAAATGCTAACATGCTCACAATGAGCTTATAGTAGGGCTGACTCAGGTGACCCCTGAGCCCCCCCTTAGTTATGCTGCTATAGGCCTAGACTGCCGGGGGACTTCCTATGATGCACTGAGCTCCTTTCTCCTCCTCTTCCTCTCCATCTGTACGCCCTCATATCCCATCAATGCTTGTTATTAATTCAACTTCTTCCCGTAGTTGTGTGCTTTCTCTCCTCTCTCTCTCTCTCCCCTACTGTTGCTTTCTGCAGGTATTTCTGCCTCCGGAGCTGTGGGGTCTGGGTCTGTGGTTGCTGCCGCCTGCTGCCCCCGTGTTCCTGCTCTGCACCCGCTGCTGCTATTGCTGTTGTTGCTCTGGTTATTAGTATTGCTATTATAGTGTTGCTCTTAGTGTTGTTTCTGTTGGTGTTAACATCAATGCCATTACCATATCTATGCTGTATTGAGCTGCTGTATGTTCTCTTTCCTCCTGCTCTCTCTCTCCCGCTCCCCCCTTCCCCCTTCAACCCAACCGGTCGAGGCAGATGACCGCCCACCCAGAGCCTGGTTCTGGTTCTGGTTCTGCTCGAGGTTTCTACCTGTTAAAGGGAGTTTTTCCTTGCCACTGTCGCATAGTGCTTGCTCATGGTGGGAACTGTTGGGTCTCTGTAAATATAAAGAGTCGGTCTAGACCTGCTCTATTCGAAAAAGTGCCCTGAGATAACTTTGTTATGATATGGCGCTATATAAATAAAACTGAATTAAACTGAATTGAATGAGAAATGAATGCTCATGCTTAGCAGCTATAATAGTTTAGCATGTTAGCATGCTATTGGACAAATTACATTTGTCAAATTACATTTTATTGATGGTTTTATTGATGGTGCTTAAGGAAAAGTGAAGGGGATCTTAGATCATCCTGAGGCCTGAGGGTAACATTAATGTCTGTACCAAAATTGATGGCAATCCATCCAATAGCTGTTGAAACATTTCACTAAAAAACAAAAAAATATAACCTGCTGGTGGCGCTAGAGGAAAAGAAAGTCAGGGGATCACCAAAGTCAGTAGGATTCATCCTCTGAGGACCATGAATGTCTGTACAAAATGTCATGGCAATCCATCAAATAGGTGTTCAGAAATTTCAGTCCAGACCAAAGTTATGGATGGACTGAATGCCCAACAGATCAATATTGCAATCATTTTTAGCCACACCGCTAACATGGCTAAATAATTAAGATCTCAAGCCATACCCACGATAACCCCGATGACATCATTGGGGTTATTTTCGCAGAGTTTATAAAGAAGAAGAAGACATTATGGGGATATTTGTACAGGCTGTGTAGTTCTAACTAAAACTGGCTTAAAGGTGTTAGGCAGAACTGTTACTGCATGGCAGCCAGACCGAAGAGAAGACAAGCTCTTTTTCTTCTTGTTGGCTGCAATAGAGCAAAAACCAAAGTGGCTAATGTTTAAACCACCCAACTCACTCAGTGAAACCACAGCGCAGAGCCTAGTGCTCTGGGATGGGGGGCCAAGATAGAATATAGATTGGTGTTTAGGGGGATGGATGTGTGTCAGAGGGGAGAAGATGTAAAAAACATGGAAGACACCCACTCCGCCACACACACACACACACACACACACACACACACACACACACACACACACACACACACACACACCCGCCCCCTTCCATCTTTCCATTAAGCCCCCACCCCCTAAACAAACTCACACACATGCTGAAAGATGAATGTCCAACAAATGGAGGCAAGAGGTGAGTGAGGGCCCTGTATGAGAGGTGTATTGTGCAGCCGGAGCCTCCATCCCCCCCTCGGAGGCCAGTAATCAAGGGGGCCCATTCGGCGGGGCCAGAGGGGTCGGGGGTGGAAAGGGGCAGTGGCGGCTGAGAAGGAGGCAGTTGCTGTCTCACTAGGATGTTATTTATTGGCCTACTTTGAATCTCCTGCTGCCTCCTGCACTCCCTGTCACTCCCATTGATCTTGTCCTGATCCGCCCCCACGGATGGCTCTGCAGACTCTCCTCCACCTCCTCCTCCTCCTCTCATGATGCACATTGTGTAAAAAGCCTTCTGCTCCTGGCGTGATGTCCAGAGGGAACTGAGAAAGTGCTTTAGCATCACTTTAGCCCATTTGACTACAGGAAATGTACATGTTTAGGGTTGTTAAAGGGGAGTCATTGTTTACATGGCCTCTAGCTTTGTCATGGGATAAGCTGCACTTGCTCTGCACAATCAGTGTGTGTTAAATAAAAATGTGGGTGTAGATTCACAAGTCAAGACTTTGTATTGCTTGATTATGGTGGGCTGCAATAGTGGGATCTAGCATTGTGGCAAAAAAGTGAAAATATGGGGTGGCATAGAGTGCCAAGCACGAACCCAGTGTCCCCAGTTCCAGACATATGTTGCATGACTTCCTCATCTCCCCCACAGTATAGACTGAGTACAACCAACAAACCATGGTGGAACTTACAGAGAAGCATCATCTTTTACACCTCTCCACGTTCTACCTGGTTCTTGATATCCATTTATTTTTCAAATACATATTCAGTTGAACAAGTGAAATTACAATTTATTGTCAAATTCTGGACATTTGTACTATGTGCATCTTGTTAGGAAACAGTAAGACACAGCAGTTCCAGGAATTTCCACCTCCAGTATGACAGTTTGAACAAGGGTCAAATTGGCTCCCGTGGGAATTAAATGTTCAGTGCAGATTTGATAACAAGTGCGCTTAATACCAGTACCTTTATCATACTATATCCTGCACACAAACATAGAAAGCCAAGCAGGTTTCCTCAGTGTGGTTTGTCTTTGTTCTATCTGAACGTGCTTGGTACATGATAGATCTTTTTTGTGGAATGCTGGGCAACGCCTGGAGTGTCCTGACCATGATAGGAAACATGTGTGTTAGATGAGGTTGGTTGGTGGCAGATAATGGAGTTAACTGTCACACGTGTGCCTGGGGGGCCTCCTCTCAGACATCTCAGGTATAACACATGGATTCAATTCAATTCAAATGTATTTGTATAGCACCAGATCATGCCAAAGCAGTTCAGAGTGCCTTACATAAAAACAAAATAGAACAGCAAGATCATACAAGTCAGCTGCCTTTGCTCCATAAACCACCCAAACCCCCTTCGCAGTGTGCACTACTCAGTGTAAATGTCACAGGGTGCGTGAGGGGCCTCACTTACACACAGTACACATACAGTACACCTACCCCAACAAACATGCTCCAAATACACACATTCCAGCAACAAAAACTCATGAAATACAACATTGATTGTGAGCAATGCAGAGGAACAGGGGTCATTAATCTGAGTGTTGTTATTCTGGTCTAACCGCATCCACAAATCCCACCTCACCACCCTGGACCACTACCAAGCTGAGGATTCAGACATGCAGACAAACTATCTTATAACATTCCTGTTCCAACATACCTGAAAGGCATGCACATACAGTCAAAATGCTCCAGGCTAGGTGTAGTGTGTCTTTAGCTGCAGTAGAGATTAAGAACCAGCTATTTTCTCTTTTATAGCCACACTAGAGCCGGGACTCTAGGAACGGCAATGTCTGTCCACCACTTTATTTTAACATGAAATGTCTCAATAACTGTTAAATGGATTGCCATGAAACTTTCTACAAACTTTTGTGGTCCCCAGAGGATGAATCCTAATGAATCCCCTGACATTTTCTCAAGTGCCACCAGCAGTGAAATATGGCAACATCAACGTGATGAATTAACACAAAATTTTCTGCAGACATTCATGGTTCCCAGGGGATGTATCCTGGTAATTTTGGTGATACCCTGACTTTCCTTATAGTGCTACCATGAGGTTGAAGTTTTTGTTTAGTTTTTTAAATGTCTTGACAGCTATTGAATGGATTACCATGACATTTGGTACACACATTCATGCTCCCCTCAGGATGAATTCTAATAACTTTGGTGATCACTCAGCTTTTCATCCAACTTTTTAATTCATCCAATACTATGGTTTATGACCAAATACCTGCAAAAATGACATTCCCATAAGCCTCAGCTGTATTTTGAGTTTAGTGCTAATTATCAAATGCTAACACGCTAAACTAAGATGCTGTACATGGCCAACATTATACCTGCTAAACATCAGCATGTTAGCATAGTCATTGTGAGCATGTTAACATTCTGATGTTACCATTTTGCAAGAAGTGCAGCCTCACAGAGCTGCTAGGCTGGCGACTAGCATAGCATAGAGTCTTGTTTAATTACTGTGCTACATTAAGCATTAATTACAAGCAATCATGACCATTATATCCTCATGTCTGCAGCTCATACTCATGTAACTACGACTGTAAATTCCTGTGTGCTATATTCAAATCAATATACATTCACCTCACTGCAGAGGTCCTTTGGGGTTTCTATGCATCGTATTATAGCTGATCCATAATGTACTCGATCACCCATGGCTGTTGTGTGGCAGAGGCTGAATTGCTATGTGCGAGAGCTGCTGCGGTGCCCACAACTTCCAGCCTGCGAGCACGTCGATAACGAGCAGCAGCCTCTCTGACAGAATCGTTTACTGCCTGGAGGGCATGGAGACGAAAGTGGAGTGTGCATGCCTGCCTCTAACCTACTTAAGCCTCACGCTGCACAAATGGAAGTGTTGATATGCAACATGAGATGTCCTGGTGGATTCCTGCCTGCAAGTAGACTGACCAGAATAAATGTGTGAGATTAATGCCAGAGGAAGTACTGATGTACTTTATTCGTTGCCTGTGTCAGAATGTGCTATTAGAGGCATGATACTTAACAAGTGTATCTTATTGCAAATGATGCATTCTCAGGATGTTTAGTCTAGAATTGTGGTCAAAATGATGATCCAGATCGAGTCTTCTCTCAGTTTATACAGCAGCGTAGTGTACAAAATGTGCAGGTATGAGAAAGAAAAACGTGCAGGTTTCTGTGAGAGGGAATACTCTCTGGCTTGGGTGTGTGCTCCTGCTGTCAGCTGAGGAGCTATAACATAGTTTCAGTGACTCGAGTTGGCTCCTTAATTCTATTTGCCTCTCAGGGGAACCTCCCCCAAAACCTCTCACACACATTTTTAGAGAGCTTTGTTGGGCGAGTGGGGGAGGGTGGGGGGTCCGTAACTCCCAGCTCCCACTGAGTCTGGACAAGACACATAAATCACACACACACACACAGACACACACGCACAAGTACTACCATGTCATGGGGCGATGGGGTCCAGTATCTGGGCCAGGGGCATCAGTCTCCTTTCGCCTTGAATGTTGGAAGGGGCTGAAAGTAAAGAAGGAGGAGGTGGCGAGACAGAACAAGAAGGGAGAAGAACAGTACAAACTCTTATTTGTACCTTTAATATTATTAGGGCCTTTTTATGTGGAGTTTGCATGTTCTCCCCGTGTCTGTGTGGGTTTTCGTCCAGGTGCTAGGTTTCCTCTGACAGTCCAGAGACATGCAGGTTGACACCCACAAACATATAGTTGTTTTAGTGCCTTAGTCGATTAATCAATTAGTCTATTAATTGATCAACAGAAAATGAATCACCAACAATTTTGATAATCGAGTAATCATTAAAGACCTTCATCAGACCTTCAAAACTGAATATCTTTGGGTTTTGGACAAAACCAGCTATTTGAAGACATCACCTTGGGCTTCTGGGACGCTGTGTAGGGCATTTTTCACGAATTTCGGACATCTTACAGACAAAACAATGAATGGATTAATCAAAACCAGATTAATTGCAGCCCTAAACATATCAGTACATCCATATAAAATTAAATATTCACATGTAATTGAACCTTTACCACCTATGCGGGTAGGTTATTATCATCGCAATATAGTAAATAGTCTAATACAGAGTTGATAAAACCATACAGTTCCTCTGCGTAATAACAAAATTACGGATTCATTAATGGATTTTTGGCCACAAGGGGGCAAAAGACATCAAAACACCTGACACACGGCCTCCACCATATTACTGGCTTATAAAGGTATTACAGCGAATGTATTAGCTAACAATTGCTTATTTACACATCCAGCAATATCATCCCATTTAAATAATGTTTGTGTCCACCTGATGAATGTAAGTCCAATATTTACTCTCCTTTTATCTGAGAAGAATATCTGTCTCTGCAGCTGCTAGATATTCCACTCTATTCACCAACTAGTCACCTGTCTGCTGTTTGCCGCTGGGTAGATAGCATACAGAGGTTTTTGGCTAAAAACAGCTGTCTACTACTGCCCAAAACGATGCTGATGAGGTCTGTGAGACTGAACCACACAACGTGCCGTGTGGCCAAAACAATGAGCTAAAGGAGGCTAAAAGGCTTTATAGAGCTGCAGAGTTGACAGTTGAAGTGACCCCTTTCACATTAAACAGTTATTTAACATCAGACAGAATGGATCCTTTACTTGGTGAAGTAAGCTCAAAATAAGTTCATTCTTTTAACTGTAGTTTGAAAGTAAGCTGATTCCCTGGTTAGCTCAGTGTACACACACCTGTATTGAAGAATGTAACAGAAGCGCGCTGGTGTGGGCGAGCAAGAGAGAGGGAGCTTGCATACATATAGACTCAAGTTTATTTAGACATCAAGTAAAATAAAATTCATAACTAATCCGTCAGAGCGTGACTGATCCGTATCAGCAACAGACGGAGGGTTTCACACAGTCTAGTTTGTTTTTGTGCCTGACTCAGTGGAGAATGAAAGTATGTGGTCAGGAGGGGCAGTAAGGTTTTCACTGCTGATGGACAGAGGGTCAGATTTGATGCTCAGCAAAAAAAACATGAGAGGACACTAAACAGAATGTATTCCTAATCATCTGGCCTTCATTGCTCGCACTGGCAGGCGGGTGGCGGCGGGGATGGAAGGAGTGGATGGATGAATTCTTGTCAGATCACATCTTTGCGGCCCGGAAGCAAACACTGCGATGACCCGTACAGGGTCGCAGACTGGTCGTTGAGAATCACCGCTCTAATGCACCGCGAGTGGGAGGAATTTATGCAAATAGGGGTCACTGTTTGTTTTTGCCCCAGGGACACGCAGAGGGATTATCTTCTACCCCAGCAGCTAAATAAAAAAAAATCTAGTAATTGATTAGTTAAGATGAATATTCTTGCAGTGTGGCGACTCTCTGCTAGCCACATAGGCTAGTATGACCAACCTTCACCAGCCTCACCCTTCACCTCAACATCACAGGCCCTGCAGTAAAAACACACAGTTTAAAGACCCGCATTGACAGATCGACAGATACATCAATAGATGGATAGATATGTTCTTACACAGCCTTGTAGAGACTCTTCTGGTTTATCGTGGGCTCTGTAAACGGCTTTAAACACATCCCTTTGATTCTGGTATTCTTCTATCACCTTTCTGTACCTGTCACACACAAGAATAAATACACCCAGGACAGCAGAGACATGTCTGCCTTCTTGCACTTTATCACACAGTGCTTCTAGCTTAGTACCTAGAAGAAGTAACCTAGCGTTACTTCAAATGCCAAAGAGCATTTCCTTCCACGTTATTTTATGGGGTTACAGATAAAAAAAACAAAAAAAACAACAACACCACATACACTATATAGTTTTTCCCCAACTAATTTCCCAACTCGTTATCCGAGACGTCTGCTTGTTGTCTACCTCTCTCTAAAATCAAGGACCCACTCTTTTAAAAATGGCAAAAACAATTTGTTTGGGTTCATTTTTAGGAAGGCCGTATACAGTCAGAAAACATACCCAATGAGCATAACCAGCGGCCCAAAGATCATGATGAACAATAACATAAGTGAAATACAACATAGTTTCCACTTTCTGCCAAAAATCTTTTAGAACAAAAAGTGTACATGTAATAGTTAACATGTACCTGTGTGTCCAAGCAGACTGTCTCTGCTCCACTGCTGGTAGAGGCTGCCGGCCTCAGCCACAGACCCAGACACCAGCTGGGGTCCAGGCCTGAGCTCAGAGGAGAGCGGCTCCTCGGCCAGGAAGTTACAGAGGGAGGCCCAGGCCGACACAGCCACCAGCCAATAGAACGGCTCCTCCAAAACCACTGAGTGGAAAGACTGGAGGGAGAAGTGGAGCCACTGTGGGGGAGGTGAAGTGAGGAGGCTCTGAGGGGGGAGGAAATCATATTTTGTCTTAGCTGCAGTAGTCAGCATTGTACCTGGATGGGTACAAATCCTGTGACATCAGTAAAGTTCAGAAAAACTTTCATGTGTGAAATGTTTATACTGTCCCTAAATGAAATTTCTTTCAAAATGATCTCATTTATTCTGATTGGGCTGTTATTCTGTTTTTTAAAAAGGCTCTTTGTAAAGACAGCCAGTCTGTGTCTGACCTGGTTTCTGCTGCTGTGGTGTTGTTGTGTGTCCAGCAGCAGTGATGTCATGTCCTCTGCTTCCTTTACATTAGTAATCAGGGCAAGGGTAATTGGAAAGAAACAAGATGTTAGTTGGTTAATTTACTGACTTAAATAAATATCACAGTACAAACATATAAAATAACTTTATACGATCAATTAAAAACATTATGTTCAAGCACTGACAATTCAACTGATTTCAGTGCTTACACATCAGTGTAACATCAGTTACAACAGTGTAAGTTTCAACTGCAAATTTTCAACTGGTGAGCAAATTTACCTCCTTAAATGTACTCTTTTCTAGTTTTCCTGGGGATGGAAATGGCGGTCAGTTAGCCGGTCCACCACTTGTTCCAGACTGAAATAACTATTGGATGGATTGTCATTGAATGTGGTAAAGACATCCATGGCCCCCAGAGGATGAAAATTCACATAAACCTACATCATCATATTTTCAGTTCCTCATGTCTACAGCGAAAGCACATGTCATTTTGACTGACAGTAAAGTAAATATTCCATCTTACCTTCTTTTCTACGCTTCTGAGACAAAGTTGGTTAAATTAAAAGCAATTCAAAATTTTGATCATCTGTATACCAGAATATGTCAGAGTTTTAGGAATTGTTTTATATTATATTGTGTACTGACATATAGGTAATATTGTATACAAAATGCTTTTAAAGATTTTGCTTCTGCTACACACTAATATAATACATGTTTTTAGCCACACTAGTGGATCTATGGATGTCTTTCGGTCGGTCAGTTGCTCCACCATTTTGGTCCAGACTGAAATATATCAGCCACTATTTGATGGATTGCCAAGACATTTTGCACAGACATTCATGGTCCCCAGAGGATTAATCCTACCAACTTTGGTGACCCCCTGACTTTTCCTGTCGTGTCATGATGAGGTTGACATTTCTGTTTTTTTGTGAAACGTGTCCACAACTATTGGATGGATTGACATTTGGTACAGACATTTATGTCCCCCTCAGGATGAATTACAATAACTTTGATGATCCCTGAACCTTTCGTCTAGCACCATCATCAAGTCACATTTTTAATATGCCCAATACTTTGGTACACAACTGAATTCCTGCAAAACTAATGACGTTTCCATCATCCTCAACTGTATTTTGTAGTCAGTGCTAATTTGCGTGCTAATACACTAAACTAAGATGGTGAACATGGTAAACATTATACCTGCTAAATATTAACATATTAACATTGTCATTGTAGCATGTTAGCATGCTGTCCTTAGCATAATTCAAAGCACCGCTGTGCCAAAGAACATCTGTATTGACGTGTTTGGGTTTTTCTATCCAATTTATTACAGATATTAGTGATTAGGTAGCATTTTTGTAAATTCATGTTTATTTTGTGTACAGCTGTTGCTGATAAACAGTGATTGCAAGTCACCGAAGCGTACAGAAAGAGTAGGGTGGAGGATGGGCTGGATAGGAGTCGGCTCCCACCACCCCATCACCCCACACACCCCCATCACAGACACACACACACACGCAGACCTTTCTACAGCCTCCCCTCCGAGGCACAGAGATCCATAAATCCTGTCACAGTCCCCCACCAGTGACAAGCCTGGCCTTTGCCTCTCTTCCATGTCACCCTGACTCATCCAATGTACACAAAACGCCTCACCGGTTGTCTCTTCTTCTTCTAATATCAACAGAGAATAGTGAACAAGCAAACGTAAATATTTGATTAAATATGTATAAGCCGGGACCATGCCTGAGTCCTTTGGGTGGATCATGCATGTGTGTTTGTGAATGCATTTGAGAGAGCGGCTTTATCAGAGAGATATGAGGAAACAGGAAGAGAGAATGGGTTGACATTTTGCCTGCTTAAACATGCATTCATGGCTGTGTTGGTATGCATAAGGTAACATATAAATCTTGCCGTTCTTCAGCACTGACACAAAGAATATTTTTACAGCTGATGAGACTCACTAACAAAAAATGTACCCGTTGATTTAACAATGGAGCGTTTAATCATGTGCCCACTGACTGAGTTTTGAGTGTGCATGTCTGTATTTGATATTCTGGAGGTGCCTTGAATGAATGAATTAACCAGCTCTTGGAGCTTCCAGTGCCGGCTGACGCCACCTCAAAAGAGCGTCATTAATTAACATGCCATTATCAGAGCTGAATGCTGGCTGGGGGAGATTAATGCTGCGAAGAGCTGCTAGTGGATTAAAGGTCACATCCTGTGTGTTAATCACCCACCACCCCTGACCCTTGGAAGGAAACACAGTAGAATGGGCACATTATTGCCACCTGGCTGGGCACCAATCATTACCAGGATCAAAATGAGGACTGTTCCTCTGAGCAGACACAGACAGTGAATAGATGGGACAGAGAGGACTAAAAGAGATGGGTGTAAGTTTTTAGCAAAATAATGACAAGGAAGAGATGAAACAGCAGGAGGGAGATAGAGATGAACATAATCATTAAAATATTACACGTTCAATGGTGATGTTAATACTGCTGTTTAAAATGATTGCAAAGGTCATTGAGTGCAAAGCGGCTCCGAGGCAGCACCTATAGCCACTGTTGTCAAGTTACACACCAGCACAGAGGCAGGTGTATAAACAGAGGATATCATTATCATTGAGTTATTTCAAACAAAATAGGGAATGTGCATCTTACACAAGCCTTGCAGCACATACAGTGTATCGTTGGCCTCCTTCACAGTCTCCTCTCTGTCTCTTACGGACATAAACACACAAAGACCCTATACAAGTCTGTTACTAACACGTCACATTCTTAGTGTGAAAAGCCTTGAGGACGTTCCAAGGTGGATGGATTAATTTCTTGGGTGTTCACGAGAAAGCGCTCGCAGGCTGGATCAGTGCTTCTATATCATATTTCTGCAGCCCACACACACCTCCCACTCTCCCACATCTGACAAGAATCTCTCAGATCGGATGTGACTCACCAGCTTTGGCAGTCGAAGGCTAAATTCTTCTTCTGTTACTCTTACGATGACCACTCAGCTCTTTCCACTGCCTTTATTTTTTCTGTCGCAGTCAAACACAATGTACTCCCGCCTCTGATGTGTGTTATCATTTCTAACACACTGTTTTACAGGAATTTACATACTGTCAAAATCAGGTTTTGATTATATTCGCATGAACGCCATCTGACAGCTGTGGAGGTTAATTTCACATGAATCTGTGGCACATGTAGTCGATTAAATCATCTATTAATAGACATTTTTCTGAGCATTCACAAGAGCATGACAAAAGGCGTTTCTGAAAACACACCTCAAGTGTTGTTGCCTCTGTGTTAGAGGACAGAAGGCCAGGTCAGGTGGAAAAAGGAACATACACTGAACACTCAGGGAGCATTGTAGATGCTTACAGAGCGGCCTCTATTCTCAGAGGACCCTGTATTCCTGCATCAACGCTTTCCAGGATGCAGGCGCTTGGTTCACTGCTCATTTGATGGACTATTTTCCCTCCTTCCCGAGCGGGGCTATGTACATTTTGACCTTGGTGTCAGCAGAGCCAGACAGAAGCTGCTGAATAGGATATCTCCCTTTTCCTCAAGGACATGTGCAGCAACATGCTCCTTTGTGTGTTTTCCTGATGATTTTGGAAAGGGATACTGAAAGTTATTTCCAAGAAAGCTTTTAATTAACATATTTAGAGTGATATATGTGATCTATTCTGTCCAAATATCCTATTGTAATATATATGACGTCTTTTTATTCTTCTAGCATGTCAGTATGTAATGTGAAATGTGAAACATGCTGATACACAATATGTCGTCTATCATTGAAAAAGCGCCAACATATTTGGTGGGGCTGTGTGGATACTACTACTAATAATAATAACTAATAACTAATAATAATAACAATAATAATAAACTTTATTTATACAGAGTAAGTGCTTCACATGGTTGAACCAGGATTAAAACATTTCAGGACTGCAATGAGGCAAATAAAATCAGACAATTAAAATAATACAAAAATAAAATGGAATAAAATATCCAACAATAATATAAGATGAAAACAATGACAATAATAATAGAACAGATAAGACATGTTGGTAATAAAATGGTATGCCAGCATCAATAAAAAGCGTTTCTAAAAAGATAAGCTTTGAGAAGTGATTTAAAAGATGTCACTGATTCTGCAGCCTCAGACCTTCAGGCAGGGAGCGCCAAAGCTGAGGGACCCTGACTGCAAAAACCCGGTCACATTTTTAGTTAAAAGTCAGGATTTAGAAACAGCCTGCAGTCTTAATCTAACCGACAGTAATCTAACTGAGATGATTGCATGGCAATGTCTGTCCACCACTTTGGTCCAGACTACTACTAACTATTGAATGGATTGCCTTAAAAGTTTGTACAGACATTCGTGGTCCCCAGAGGATGAATCTTACTGACTTTGGTGATCCTCTGACTTTTTATCTAGCGCCACCATGAGGTTGACATTGACACTGTGCACTATCTGCCAAGCACCAAACGGCAGACAGACAAGGTTAGCAACTTTCTAGTGAAGAGTAGAGCATTTAGCAGCTAAAGAGGCAGATATTTACCTCAGGAGCTGGTGGTGACCAAAAACAGAGCTAGAAGGAGAGTGAACATTACATTCACCTGGTGGCCAGAAACACAACTCCAAATGAATGCTAATGTTGCTCCATATCTGTTGAATGTGTAAATAGGCATGCTATAGTTCAACATATCAACAGTATGAGGTGACAATATATCAGGGTTGTATTTACAGATTGCTTCCACTGCCCCCAAGTGGCCCAAATCTCAGTTATTGTAGGCTTTATTACCAAGATAAATTTATATATCTTTATTATAAGACTATTTCCATTAATGTGATTCTGTTTCATTGCCTCAGAGAGATGAAAAAACCTAAAAGATTCCTGTTTTTTAAACCAGTTTGAAAACAATCGAATATTTAATGTTTTATTTCCATTCTGTATGACAGCCCAGTAACATCTGAGTGCCACTTGAGCTGTTAGAAGCATTTGTATTGTATTTTGAGTTCTTTGTCTCTTGTGAGCTATGTGGCCAAACAACAACACTGTAGAGGCACCTACAGCTGGGAGTGGAACTATTAAATCTGTGTAGCAGCGGAACAGCTTAAAAATAGCTCAGTCTTCCATTGTCCTGTTTGGGTCTGAGTCTTGGGCTGCTGCAATTCACAGGAGAGCTCCAGCTGCCTGCTTGGAAACTCCTTCTGCTTTTTTGACAGTGAGATGTAATCAGGTTGTCTGTTTACTGACAGGAACGGCTGAGTACTGAGTAGGGAACTAAACTGAATGCCCCCCCCCCAAGTCTCACTATGTTGCCTCACAACATGGCGAAGATAGATGTCTGTGATGTAGCACAGTGTAGAGGCTTAGCTTTGAGGAGAGAGATTCAGTCAACTTCATTTCACTCTCTATAAAGCACAAATTACTGTGCTTTCTCGGTCCAAACACCAGCATTTCTCCATGGGCTGAATTGTGTGATTAAAGTCTAACATTTACTTAACTGACCCCAGAGCAGTCAGGGGGAAAAGGGGGTACTCAGAGATGGGGGAGTGATTGACAAGGATTTTATTCTGTGTCTTTCTGTGGCATGTTTGAGTGTCGAGCTTCCTCCTCTCAGCCGTGCTGCTGAAAAGCCCTTCCCTCAGGGTGTCTTACTCAGCCTTGACACAGACACTGCCACTACCTTGTGATCTTACTGCAAAAAGCACATGAAAGATCATCCTCAAACACACACACACATAGAGAGAGAGAGAGGGAGTGTGTGACAGAGATTACTTCAATCACAGTATCTGCTATTGCACTCTTATTCTTATCTCTGCACTGTTATCAACTCCCTCTAGACCATAAGCTCTGTTGACATTTCACCTCATTTCTGGTGTAAAATACTTCCAAGGCCTTATTATCTTCATCGCCTCGTTTTAATTCCATACTCTCTGATCCAGTAAAGAACTATTTCCTGCCTCTTCATATTTTCAGTCTGCCCCATGGGGTCATTTAAAATCACGGCTCTGTTTATAGAACATCATAATCTTAGGCATGCGTACACCTGTACTGTTCTAGTTTATCGACAGCATTGCTTATGCATTAGGGGAACCTTATCAACCATTTACGAGTCTGTGTGTTGACATTCTTTTTGATGATAGCTCCCTGCATCATCTGACTCAGAGAATGTACGCTTATCTTTTCCCCATTCACCATCCGCAGAATAAGAACAAATACACTGTGTCCATGCGGGAAATGGTGAATGCATCAATTTCCATGGCTAATAAGATTCACATGCATGTGATCGCGAGTTGCTGCAATGTGCTGAGTATGTTCTGTGCTGTACGTTGAGCTACCCCCTGCACAGCTCCCCTAAAGCAACCCATCCCCCACCTGAGACATTTTTTCTCTATATATGTGACTACTTTACGCCAGCTTCCTCTCCCCCACTGAGTGAGCCTTCTGAGCTGGTCCCTGGGGTGGGTGTCGGTGTGGAAAGCAGGCCTTTTTCCCTGTCCATGGGATGTTATTGATGAGGTGAGGTAATGGATCTCCCCGCTGTGCTCACAGGGATAAATCAGACAGTGGGTAAGACCCAACCAGCCATTCCACCTCTCTCCAGACTCAACTGCCATTTCATTAGCTTTATTTATGGGGGTTCTGCACTCTTCTGAACCCCTCCCCTTTCCGTCCTCCCACTGAAAATGCTGCTATTCTTCTTCTTCCTCCCTTATATAGTGCTATGGCAACCCATATACACCTCTGTCCTTCTTACCTCCCTTTTTCCTGGAAATCTAGTATTCTCCCTCCCACACATTTTCCCGGGAACTCTTCCCTGCCTGCATCTAGTTTATGTGGAAGTGAAGATGTGAGGAGCCTGTGAGCCTACAGCCCATTATCATGCGATGAACAAAGGGCTGGATAGATAGTATTGTGCTCTAAAGTGGTGAAGGACTCTGGCTGGGCTTTTAACATTAGACGCAGCAGTGCAAGTCCATCCAGCTCAGCACTTCCTGCAGAGTTGTATTTGTGTTGGCTGAGCAGCAGCAATTCACCTCTGGGCTTATGGCTCAGCCACTTAGCGAGAAAACTGCAGCCAAAACTGGCTTTGTCCTTGAGGGAAGTGAAAGGAATTCCTTATGTGTCCTCGTTGGAAAGGACTGGCTGAACTCTTATATTTAACACAGGATCAAATGTAATTTCTCCTGTTAGAGAAGGTGTCCATTACTGGTAGGAAGACTTGCTTGCATTCTGCTTGAAGAAGGCGAACAAGCTATCACGTCCATATCCATGCCGGCAGAATACCACTTTTCTTCTCTTTAGGTCTTTCATCACTATGTGCTTCTAAACTGCCAAGGTATATCACACAACTTGGAATCACATACTAAAGAAGGTCCACAACACCATTTCTGTAAAATGCATCATCACTGCTATGCTGTCTGTGGATGTCGTGGCATATGATCAGAGAGCAAATATCTAGGCTGACTAGCTATTTAATATTTCAGAAAAGCCTTACCTATGCCAAAATGTGATCCATGTGTGAATTTTGATATACCTGCATAATATACTGTGTTGTATCATGTCTCTGTATCTAATTTATTAAAGTGCTGAAACCTGGTTTAGACATGAAAGGCAGTGAATTATACTCTCCTCGCATGCTTTTTCCATTAGAAAGAGAGAGGAACTTTTTTTTTGTTCGTTTCATGGTAACCATTTATGTCATGACAGTCATGCCGGAACATGTCTGTACAAGGTCCACTCTAGTTTACTCTGCATGAATCCATGCAACCTAACAGATGGTTGACTGAGCTAAGCTTCAGCGATGCTGTGCCACTGCCAGTTTCATTACAGGGGTTCACTTGGACATGAGACAAGTGTGAATATGTCTGTCACGCCCACAGCAGCCAGTGACACCAAAGAAATTAAGGCCCAATTTCCTACATGAGAACAGAGAACGCATGACATCATGACATGCCTCTTATTAAGTATTCACATTTGTTATTGAAGCACATACAGCAGTGTGTGATATGTTAATAATTGATTATTTTGGTGCAATTTAAATTAAATTGTCAAATACAAATTATTAAACAAAATCTTGCTAGTGCTGTGTACATTATTGTGGTTATTTAAATGGTCTGAAAGTTAAGTCAGAAACACGTCAAAAATATTTCAAAGGATTTCTGCTCAGCGCATAAATTCAATCCAATATCAGTGGGAAAAAGCACTGTATGATGTAACAAAGACACAGAACATAATCCAACTTTGTATTACATGTGGCTGAGGTTGGAAAGACTCATATTATGTCTCAACAGTAAAATTTAGTCTACATATGATCTTGATAAAGGGAAGGAAAGGGGAAAAAAAAGGAGAGAAAAGCGTGTACTGGCGGTCGGCCAGGTGTGGACAGACTCAGGAAGTTAAGCCGGAATTCCAACAATGCAGGCAGTCGTTAGACTCTTCAGTGAGATGCTGCCATTTTTGCTCTCAGTGCTGTCTTTGTTTGCGGCGAGGAGGAGGCAGTTAGGTGAAGTCTTGTGGCTATGAATAAATTTCAGCCCTGACTTTGCATTGAAAATCTAGTCTGATTTGTGAATGTTACGAGGAAAATAGTGGCATGAATAAGCAGATAAAAAAAAATAAAAAAATAAAAAAAACAGGCTCATCTCTCGCTTTCTGTCTCTCCCTCTGCCTCTGTTATCTACAGAGAAAGATAATTTTCCCAGGCTGTTTGACTCGAGCCCAGTCGTGACAATAATGAATGCCAGCGATGGCAAAATGAATTATGTTTCAGCTAAAAATGTACATCATAGCCAAAGGAAGAACCTGGCATGTAATTATACGAGGGTTATAAATAGCAACACGTGCCACATAGTATCCATCACCTTCACCTAAACATCATATTACATGGAACATAATGGAACATATGATTTCAATTAGAGATATTTCATGTTTATGATTCTGTGTTTCTGATTTAATTGTGCTTGAATCCAATTAGTTTAAGTCTAACTTAACAAGACAATAGAAAACTAAGAATGGCAGAGGTTAATAATGTGTTTCTAGTCAGCCACAGTTTTGGAAGGTGGCACCAGCAGAAGAGTATTTGAATTTGTAATCAAAGCTGATCATCCACAAAGGGGAGCTCCATTAATCTGGTAGACTCTGGATGGCAGCTCGTCTTTTAAGAGGGTTGTTTTGATGAGGATTTTCCCTCCAGCCTCCTCTCTGTTCTGAAGGATTTTCTGTTGTTCATCTTTTATTTCAGTAACGTAATGACTGTCTGCAGTGCATCTATCAACTGGCAGCCTTTGAGATCTCCCAAGACTGCTTAGCTGACGCAATCACTCGCAGTGGTGCCTTTCATGTGGGCTCTGGATGTATTGAAACAATCCGCTCCAGTTCTTTTTTAATAACTTGTAGAAGAGATGCCTCAGGTGTTTTCCTCTGAAGAGGGCTGCAGAAAAGTGTCCCTTGTTCAAATATGAAGTATTTACTGGTTGTGAGATTTTAGGATCTCAAGACAGTTGATCTGGCCATTTGGGCTTTGTCTGATGCTCCATTTAACTCTACAGGGGATCTGGTTGTAGATTACACACAGCTGTTGACATCAAAACTGGCAAGCGAGAAACATTTGTGCTTTATCAGTGAGCTGACAAATTGGGCATTGCGGAGATAGGGGATAGATTATTCCGACATGCGCCTGGGTCCAGAAAGCCCAGCTGAAATAAACAGTTCTTTTTCCTGCTCTGTGATGGCTGGATGAAGAGATGGTGGTTATGCTGATGGTTAGAGGGGGTCTCCCAAACCACAGAGCAGAAAGAAAAACACGGGGAAGAAAAACAATCCCATCTGACATTATAGGGAAGGCTGCTGCTGATATTTAGGTCAAGATATAGCCTGCCTGAAGTGTGCCAGATAGTTATATGGCAAAGTCAGGTTGCAATGCCTTGTCCAAGTGGAATGACATAATACAAAATCAAAATTATACAACATAAAATGAAGTGAAACGAATTACTGTAGCCTGTCAAGCAACAGTTTTCTTTTTTTAATGAGCATCACTGACTGGCTTAAATACTTTTAAACAAAATCTTTTCTGTGACAGAAATAGCTGCAGTATGGGTGGTGGTTTTAGAAGCCAGTATAGCTGTGAAGCAGACAAAGTGGTTTCAGACCATTTAGAGGGCACTGGCTTCAGCAGAGTCATCAACTATGTACACAGCATGGTATGTTGTGATCTCCCAAATACTATCCTTCAATGTTAAGTCACTGTATTCACAGCTTGTACTTCTCCACGGGCATCAAGCAGCACAGATGTAGACTTCCTGGAGGGTCAACGCTTGAACTGACCCCTTTTGGAACCTCTGAGGTCAGACTGGAGCATGCAGGGAGGGAGAGAGAATACAGAGGGTTTTGTCCTCATAGCTGTGGTGTGAGAGGGACAATACAAGTTGTTGATAATATGCTGATGTGTGCCAACAATATGTTAGAGGATGTAGTGATTCAAACCTAAACATTAGATAGATAGGTACAGTAGATGTAACTGTTGTATTTGTTACAGCTATTTATCTTATTTTTAATTGTTTTGGGCAATATTTGTGCTAGGCATATATGTACATTGTGATGACAAAAGCAACATACAGTATAGCCTATATATTTGTAAAGAAATACAATGTGTGCAGATGAACAATTGTGCAGCGTAAGAGATCATATACATAGCGTACATACACTTACAGAAATCTATAAAGAAACATGAACATGTTTTTGAGATGATATACAGGTCAAGAATGCATATCAGACATACTAAATACTTCTTCATTACAATGTGCAATAACCTTCTCTTTACTATAGCATTTTTTTTCTCTTATTTGCACTTATTGTATTTTACACTTATATTTTATGTCTATGTATATTTCATTTATTTATTTCCTTTCTACTAGTACTAGTACTCTATACATGTGAGCGACTGTAACCGCCTAATTTCCCTGAGGGGATCAATAAAGTATTCTGATTCTGAAATAATGTGTAGAAAGTAGTGCAGAACCTACTAAAGAAAAAGAGAAACGGTGGGAAATCCTACATGCCGTTTATATGTTTTGTTTTGGTGCCTTGTGATGATCACTGACTTTAACACGACACCACTATATCACTGAATTTGTTGTGGGCATGGGAAAAGTGCAGTCCTTGAGTAAAGAGGAGGGGCGAGAGAGCATATGCGGACCTATTGGGAGAGAGAGAGGCGGTTCAGCCCCGCTATGGTCTCAGCAGCAGCGGCTTAGGGAGTAGTGCTAGACCACTGTGTTGTGCTGGAACAGGCACGGCATCGCTGAAAACCGCCAGCGGAACAAATGAAAACGAAAACTACTCTTTCATTTGGATTAATTCAGGGGCGAGACACTCGATCGAAGCGAGAAGCTCTTTAAGCGAAATAGGACCGACTGACGAGGATTGGGACATTAGCTACTGTACGATAACACCGCCGAATGGTTTCTCTTGCCCCGCCGCTAAGGTTAGTTAGCTTCCATTGCTGGCTGTCCGTTGGTTTGGGGGGGGGGTCTGTCTGTTGTATTGTTGGACGACGGGGTCCGACTATTCTTTGGAGGAGAAACACACACAGCAGTATTGACCTTTTCGAGGCTACACGTTACGTTACAGCCACACGGTTCGTCGAGCCGTTGGGAAATGGTAATGTTGGCGAACACTTCACCTAGCTGGTTGCTCACCTCGCCGCATTATTCCCAGTTGGCTGGCTATCGTCAGCAAGTTAATTATTTTATAAATCAGGAACACGTGCTACATGGCTAGGCTAAGCTAGCTAATCGCTAACGCTGCTAGCTGCCTAAGCTAGCTGTCAGAACTGCGGAGCAGCTAACGCCAATTGTATTGAACTGAATTAATCCTACATTGGTTTTCTGTGAGTACAGACGCTAATCTCCACACAACACTATCGACGTCGTCTATTAACACTACCAATATCCTCTGTCAACTTTCCACCAACGTTAAGTGTCAATAACGTATATTGTGGTATCTGGCTAACTGATTTAGCCTGCTAACTTGGCTATTTACAGAAGCGCCTGGTTTGCGTTTGTAAACAATGGTTTTACACGAAGTTGACTTAGTGCGCTCTAGCGATAGCTAATCTTACGTTAGCCGGTAACGCATTGCTTTGTTGTCGGATGGCTGATAAGCTATGATTTCCTGACTATAGTCGCTTAACCAGCTTGATGTCGAGTCACTGACACGAGTTAATGGGGACGTTAGGTGAGTTAGCGTTAATGGCTGGTTGTCTCCGATTGTTAGGTTGCTATTTTAACAGTATTCTTGCTTTTGAGATTGAGCGTGGTTTTCAACCCCAGTTTATTTCATATTTATGTCAACATTTGAACTTCTTGTTTCAGTATGTCGCCTCGTAGGGAATGATGGTTATCCACCTGTAAGCAAGTGTTGTTGTTCGAGGCGGTCTCAGTTGCCAACTGAGCATAATGTTGTCAAACTCTTAAGAGCAGGGACATCTTCACAGATGTTGCTGACATCTTAATGGAACAACCAAACCCTTTTGTGAAACGCCAAGGGACAGAACATTACCCCAAATGAGGTGATCATTAACCTAAACAAAGTAACCACGTATTGTTGTGGAAAGAAACGGATGTCTGCTTTTGTCGGCTGCCCAATCTCTACAATCACATCCACGATAACCAATCAGATACTTGATAGTTTTTAGCTGTCACTTAGCAGTTCAAGAACATTTCCTTCCTCTATTATCACTACCTCTGGAAATGAAGGTGGCTGGATTTACACTGTCACAGCCACATGTGGTTTTAAGTCCCTTTTAATAAATATACTCGTGTATTGCATTAAACTATATGTAATGTGTGTGTGTGTGTATGTATATGTGTGTGTGTGTGTGTATATATATATATATATATATATATATATATAAACATATTTTGATGATTATAGTATATTAGTTATTTCTATATAGCTTAAAATCAAACGGTGGACAATGAGTTACAGATATCCTTCAAAGGATGTATAAATAATATTTAATGCTTAGGTGGTGTGCAGTTTGATCAGGGCCCTTTTTGTTGGGTTGTTAAAATTATTTTTTTTGTGGAAGAATGAGTTGAGTTGGAAAATATTGTCAATATGTATGGCTGGGACATTTGTTGCGACACCTTCTTCTCATCGTGACCAAGCGCCCATTGATTTTTGTTTGCAATCAAACAAAGCATGGCATACTCATGCTCTTTCTTGGAACTGCTGTGAAATTTGTTGTTGAAGGGTTTGTTCACCCAAAACACAAAAGGCACATTTTATAACTTACTACCGGTGTTATCTAGGAACGCTGCAGACAGTTTCAGTTTTATGAGGCTGTGCTCAGGCTTTGAGATTTATGTCTCTGAAACTTATTTTGCTACCCCAAAACAAGGGAGGTAAATGAACTCCATTGGATGGCGACAACATGTCTCAAAACCTAGGAAGGTTAATCCAAAACTGTCTGCATAGTTAGATACCATTAGTGGTAAATTGTCTTTTTTTGTGCCTTTTTGATTATGTAACCCGGGGTTTCTGTCAGGAAATGGTTTAGCTGAGGTGGTAAGCCATGATTTTGACGCATCTCGTGTTGTGATCCGCTTAGTTGATGACCTATTTAGCCACACTCATTAAATGTATAGCATTTGATGTTTGAAAAGGCACCTGTGCTCATTTCCCCTAAAGGTTAATGTTTTATTTCATAAAAGTGTATATCAAATTTTATGATGTTAGTGATGGTGGTCTTTGTTTCAGGCGATGCGGCCAACCTCTGCTATAAAACACTGCAAGAAACATTGCAACCATAACACTTCCTGTTGGTGCTACACAATTAAAGCCTTCCACTGACCAACTCTCACAAGTGTTGTGAAGCAGTTACAAATTCCTGAAGCCTTAGTCAATAACATTAGCGACTGCTACTCCCTTGGAATGTGAAATGCATAAATATGGACCTTTAGTTTTTTTGTCAGCTGATAATATTGCAAGGAGGAATTGGCAGAAGAAATTACCACAGCCACAAGCCACCTCTATTGTGCCTGCATCACAGGTTCAAAACACCTTTGCTTATGGTTGGCTACTGCACAAGTATCCTTACCTTATGGAAATTTGGCATATGAGGGGTGTGTATTATGGGAAAAAAATGAAAGTACTCGTATTTCGACAACATGCCACCAACAAGCTAGCTTTAGCATTAGCTCCGTGCTCAATAAAGCTTTGTTTTGTGAAAGCTAAAGGTTTTCTTGGAACTTAAACTCCCAATAAATAATTGTTCTGCCACTTGGCAGTAAAACCAAACCGTGAAGACAACAGTGACATCACATGACAGTGGCCCCTTTCACATTGCCATTTCATACATAGACACATTATTACAAAAATATCGATTTATAACTTTAGTGTGGCACATCAGAAACAACATTATCAAGAGTTACTTTGTGGTAAGGTACCGACATCAACATGATGGCTGTTTTGATGCCTTACTCTGCTGAATGTAAACATTTTTCTACAAGCATTTTTTAGTTATCATCCTTCCATTTGTGTTAATACTGTTCCTTTTTGTCTGTGTTTGTGCGTGCCTCAGTACTCCTGGATTTTTTAAATTTTTTTATTTTTATTTAAAGTGCTCGGACTAAGTGGGGTGATGTTAAAACTGAAGTTGGTTTGATGAAATAAGCCGCACTTCTCTAATGTATCAGTATTTACTATTGTGTTGGCACTAGCCGCATACAAGAACTTCCCTTGACAAGAAGATATAAATAAAATAATGATCAAAATAAGGACTTATCTGACCAAAGAAAAGGAAAGACTGACTCTAAATCTGACCAAACATTTGGCTCCAAGTTTGGTTACTTGACAGTTTGGTTAAAATTTGCTATGGGCACAGTTTAGGTATTATACTCTGTTTTAGTGCCTGGAGACAGCTGGGCAGTCGAGAGAGCGCAGCGTCAGGTAATTATCCACAATGGTGTGACATTGTTTAGTAAAGTGTCAGCTTAGTGGTTTGGATTATAAAGGGTTAAACGAGAGTGAGGAGATATCTCTCCCTTTTCCAAAAGGGTAATGGGGGCAAAGATAATCCCGTGCTCAGTGTGGTGCCTCAGGGAGACCGTTCACTGCTAGTTCAATTTCTGCTCGTATTATGAAACAACACGGTTATGAAACTGGAAAGGGGAGAGTTCTTGCTCATTTTATTGTCTGTGAAAGATAAATCCTCTCAGTGACTTCTTGGTGGAAGAAAAAGCATGTTGCATCATCATCAATCACAAAAGATTTCCATTAAAATTCAAAAAGTCTGTCCTTCAAAAGCATACATGTTATAAATTGTCACTTTTCAGTGGGGCTGCAACGATCTGTCATTTCAAGAACCAAGTACTCTTTTATTCTCTTTATTAATACCACAATCATAAAAAACATTTTAAGTATATTTTTTTTAAAGAGCAAGAGTAAAAATATTTTCTTATTGTACAAAACATATGATAATGTTTATTATTGATCACATACAATTATCAGCAAGTAATAAAAGGTCATCATAAAAACACAACCTATAAGAATGTGTCTCAAGCTGCATTTCTGCAACATTTGTACTTACTGCTGCTCTACTAGCGTAACACCATTTATAAGGGCATAAAATGGCTTTCTAGTACTAGACATCAGGAAATTGTTTAGTGCAATTATGTAAAACATTGGGGAAGTGTTTTGTACAATCTTTGTTATGTTGTCAGGTTAATGTAACCTGTTAATGTGCATTCCTGTGTAATAGCTGCTAGCCTGTGCTAATAACTAGCTAGGAGGTTATTTTTTCATCCTTAATTGAGTTTATAAGGTGACTGTAGTGCTTCACACCATACCATATTGTGCTGACGACAAGCCCCATAATCCAAATGGTTACTTTTGTGTATTAGAAATGGTTCAGCTTGGTGTAACATCAAACATGATCAATCAGACGAGGGGAACCATACATACTTCATAGCATGGGGGCAAGTGTTCTTTTAGAAGAGAAATTCGAGTGAAAGAATGCGCTTTGTTTTTCCTTTTTTAAATTGAGGCTTGATTTTTACTTAGGCTTGGTCAGCAAATGGCCAGCTGGCCACCAACATGCACGTATCGACATTCCTTTACGCCAATTCAACATGCTGAATTACAGATGACGATGACTGACTGGAGCCAGCGACGGCCACATAGAGCCCAACTCAACCTGTTGGCTGGGTGTGTCAGGATCTTGACATTATTTTCTATCTGATATTGTTGAAATCTCAGCCTGAATTTTGGATGTTGATTACTAGGTTGGATTTGACAGTAAATCATAAGTCATCAGTTTGCACAGACAGTATTAATCCACAAAACACAGTTTAAAGGTATGGTTCTGTTCAGATGTAACTGTTCCACCAATGAGCATTACTTAAAAACAACAAATTTACAGAAGATTACAGGGAAATGACACAACTTTGGTATGCTGAGGCACACTTTATGAACCCTTAAGTTAACATGCAGAAACCAAAGAGGGAAATATGAGGCAGTCGCCGTGTAACTGCCTCCCAGGCATATTCCCTCCTCCCACCTAATTTCCCTCCTCCCACCCAGTTTCCCTCTCACTGAATGAGTAACAGCAGCTGTCTAGCATTTCTTGCTCACTAGTGGACTGCACCTGGTATGTTTCGCGTGTGCAGAATGTTATCCTTGACTCAGTGTGGTAGAATATTATTATTAGGCACAGCTGGTCTGCTGCAATGCCTCAAATTACTCACAATCAAAGTGCCATTGAACAGTGCCACCTCAGTTCCAGTGGCCACACTGGGGCTGGGGTTGAGCACTTGTACCATTTTCTGGGACTGCCAAATGGAAAACCGCGGTTGTGACATGTTGTTTGAGGATATTGGCCTGTGCAGAACCCATACAGATCCTGTAAATAGCCAATTGACCTCATGATTGTTTTCCCTTAATCTTTAATTCCCACTGTTGGGGCTGCTGGCCTAGGGATTAATGGGGTCTGAAGGTCAGACTGATTCTGCTCTGTAGAGCTCAAAGGGGCCACATGATTTATCTGTCCCTCCAGGAATTTGTGATGCTGTTTGCAATAATTTAATTCAACAAATCAGACAAAGTCAAATCAGAGTCATGCTTCTTATTACTAATTGACACACTTTCCTAGCATAAAATCCAATTCAAAACCACTGTTACTAACTTAGATGAGATAGAATCCTTGACCTCATCAAGCCAACATGATTATAACGGTAGCAACTGAGGTTTTTTCTCCCTGAAGTTGTCTCAATTCTTAAGCACTAGAATAACATGCCTGAAAACAAGTTGAGATGTCATTGAAACAGTAGAGAACATATGGATGTTCTTCATGAACTAATTCAATTTAAGTGCACTTTGAGTAAAGAAATGAAACTGCTCGTTAATTTCTTTGAGAGTTTATTGCATATTATGATTATTTAAAGAGCACCAGCTGCTCTAAAACGAGATTATTTATTCTCTTACAGGAAATGTATACGTTGAGTTCTGTAAACATTCACTTTTTTTCTTGTGGCCTTAAGGTTTTAAACAATATTTAGACTACCACTATTCCATTTGCCTTCTGTGTGCTTGCCAGCCCTCTTGTCAAGCTGCAGTTACAGTATAGTTTTGTGATAGGGAGACTGTACTGATACCTGATGCTCTGCCAATTGATGTGGCAATAACTGTGTGAACCTGCTACCTGTACGCTAATGAGTTTTTGTTTTTATCTTGCCTATGCTGCTCAAGCAAGTAACCGTGATGATAAAAAGTACTAAGTAAAATTAACTTGAGTTCTTTCTCTTCTTTTTTTGGACAGTCAGTCTTTCATAAATATTGTTCAGATGCTGATAACGTTAAACAAATTACTCTCCAAAATGTACTATTATACAAACACAGACTATATCCTTTAGGTTACATATATACTGTTTCAATAGAGTTAAACGTTAAAAGTTGCACCAGTGAAATCCTACGACCTTTCAAATTAACCAGAAGAAAGCGACATAACATTTCTTTTAAGCTGTTGATTATGTTGCCTTTCTGTCTATACAGCAATCTAAACAAAAACTGTTCTGCGCTCTCATTTTGTAGTAATGTTAGATGTTTCTAGTGTTTGGAGTATGTGTTGGAACGTGTTCTTGAAGCCTGGAGTCAGACAAGAATAGCCTCGTTCATCATTTACATTTTTATTGATGTGTTTAAATGGAATTTGACCAAACAACTGTCAGTTACTTAACTATCTTTAATTACTGATGTTTTAATTGTCTATCAAAGGTATTGTATAACGTATTGAATACTGGAACTTAAATATTCTTTCTTCCTGTTGAGAACACGATCAAGCTTTGACTTTTAAGCTGCTTAATTTACTTTTCTTTTGGTTGTCATTGATAAAACCAAGAAAATAATCGATCAATATAATAAGACTTCTCTAGACAAATGGACCA
This sequence comes from Macquaria australasica, assembly GCA_005408345.1. Taxonomy (NCBI): domain Eukaryota; kingdom Metazoa; phylum Chordata; class Actinopteri; order Centrarchiformes; family Percichthyidae; genus Macquaria; species Macquaria australasica. Next base: position 638,428 of record SEMN01000195.1, on the reverse strand, counting down.
ACAAAATAGTTACTTGCAACCCTTATTTAAAAGCCTCATATAATATCCCTTTGTTTGCATGCTGTTTTGTGTGTTATTAGAAATTAATTAAAGGTTAAAGTCATTTATTATTCATATGGTTTTCTATTTTGATTTCCCTGTCTATGAAATGGAGTTGGTATTAAAACCAGCAGTCACCCATATTTAAACATACTGCCTCTCATACTAAAAGAGAGGCAGACAGCAGATTAAGCAGAGATTAGAATTGGCTCGGTGGTAAGTTATTCACTTGACTCTGTTACGCAACACAGATGACAGGACATTACTCTTGTTTGTGTGTAGGCTCCAGCTGTGGGTAACGTTTATATTTATCTCTCTGATTAGCCTAACATTTTCTACTAGGAATTTGTGTCACAGGCAGCATAGTTTGTTTTTCACATTTCTGGAAAGCATGTCGGTAAGGGCAGCCAAGGGCACACACCTCAGGGCTGATGATCTTACAGTGGAAATACGAGTGACATGTAACAGTGAAAGGTATGAAGCCCTAAGTGGAGTGTAATTACAGGTTATACTGTGTTTGTGTGGGAGGATTGAACTCCTGTCTTGACATGTGTGCTGGATCCATGACATTGCAGTTTGGAACGAATTAGTGCCCCGAGTGCATCAAAACATAAAGCTGCTGGTGTGACATCTGACGTCTGTGTTTTGTAATGTTTGGGTATTTTCCCCACTAACTCTTTCTCTGTCTATAATTCAAAACCTTGTGTATCAAATCTCGTTGGGATGATTTGTTTGGTATGTTGTCTGTGTAAATAACACCAGCATGTATGGGCATTAGTGTTTGGCAGTGTGCACACACACTGTACACACACACACACGCTTGAACCCTCTCATGCATAAATGGAAGCTCTGTGAGGCTGCTGTCATGAGGGGCAAACAGAGGCACTCGGGTTGCATGCTGCCATACAGAAGAACATTTCAAAGCTCTTGAATAATTAAGTAGCAGGGAGGAAGTAGGTCAGCCCAAGCAGACAAGTGCACTCCTCAGTTTTTATTTCCTGCTCCTCAGCGTGGAGAGCTGAATGTCAGGTGGGCTTTAAGAACAGAGCCAATGGAGAATAAAGAGGAATTTGTAAGTTGAGACCTCATACATCAGAGCAATGCTGTCACATTGTGTCCTGCTGAGCTGAGTAGTGTTTGGTGTAGTGCCATCCAAGAGGATCTGTAGAGAGTCATTTTGGGCATCAATAATTAACAATCATTCAACCTCAATCTATCTTTGATTATTTGTCATTCATGTCAATTTGTTTGGCGTAATGTCTTGGTGATAATCAATTTAGAGTCATTTAAAGTCAAACCGATTGTACAAGAGATGGTTTTATTCAAGTTGTCAATCAAGCGTGGCTATTTAAATGCTGTCGTTGGGCCGAACAGTATTTGACATGTTTCAGTTCACTGCCAGTATGATACATAATCTTTGGCACCAAGGTGATGCTTTTTGACACTTTGAGTATGAATGGATTTTTCTACAGAACATGCCAAACTTCTCTAATGCATCATCGTGTAATGTCTGAATAGTAACAGCTATAAAATAACTTTTGTGTAATAAATGTAAAATGCCAACAGAGACATTTCATTGCCTTGTGAACCATATTAAACTCCCCGGCAAGATAAAAAAGGCACAATGTAAATTTGTAATGCAGTTTCTGAAGTTCTCGGCCCAACTAAAGAATGTTATCTTTGCATGTCCAGGCTACATCTCGCAAACTGATTTTTCATGGCATGATTTAAGTTTGGGAAACATCTGCTTGAGGTTTGCCTGTAAGCCAGACAATCAGCAAACTATAAGGTGAATGTTTAGCAGAGGTGGTGGAGGCATTTGACAACACACAGCTGACAAGGTATTTTCTCACACACACGCACAGAACATAAGTTCATCTCAGCTGTCACCTGGCTGTTGCCTATAATCTTTGAGATGCATTCAATTGCAAATTGTAACAGAAGATGTGGGGCGGTGCAAAGCATGGCCTATGTCGGTGTGATGTTACAGGGCCCTTGGAAGGGTTCATGTAGGTATCAGTAGATATCGGAGAGAATTGTCAATCATGTCTGTCATTTATCATCACACACAGGCACACACACAACTGTATATATGTTGAGCTGCATATGTTATAATAGACAATTTAAATCCACAATAACAAAATAATTCTCTTTTTGAAAGACCTAGAAGGAAGATGTCCAATTTTTTTAGGCTATTTCGGTTACAACTTTTCATCAAACATTTACTCAGCCATCTAAACAAAAGTCTGTGTGTGCCGTGTGTGAAGGCCCTAGTTCTACGCCGGCCAGCAGGGAGGGGGAGGGGAGAGCCTTATGTAATTTCACACAGTGTCGCTGAGGCGGCTGGCAGAAGGGGAACAGGCAGGAAATCCAATAGCTGCTCTGCTGTCCAGCATGGATACAGCTGCACGATCACATCTGGAGGTCCAGGCCAGCCAATCACTGGCCCTGTTCCTCTCTCTCCTCTCTTCCCTGTCAGACATGCACATTTACAGTCTGTGTGTTGAGACATTGGTAATGATAGATATGATCTGCAAAATAGAAATAAGCCTTGTGATTTTTGCCTGCCCAACATTAATTTATTTTTAAATCTGACATGAGTACATCAGTTGATCATTTGTAGCCAGTGATTTTTTTCTTTTGGTTGTTTTCAGGGGTATATTGATAGACAAAATTCACACTTAATACTTCCTTTTAGCGTTCTCATTTGGTATATTTTTGTTGCAGCGGGGAAATCAAAAATATGAAATTAGTTTTTTATTCAACACTACGACCTACGATTATAAGAAATATATTCACGGGCTCCACCCAGTTACACTACGGTCCAGCACAACTGCAGAGCAGCCGCCCCACACTAAACTTAATGCCTTTGTCCCTCATCTGTGATGTGAAAATATATTTCCACACAAAGAAATAAAGTGTGCGTCCTGGTCATAGCTCAGTTATTAAATCCAAGTTATGAAATCGCTAGCATTAAGCACCATCTCGACTGGTTATTTGAATCATCGACTCAGAAATGTATACTGAGCTAAACGTCCAAGGCTTAATTGAGTTCTGTAATTACCTTTCCTTGGTTGAGAAGGAAGAAGCACTGCAGTTTTGAGCGGTAGCCTAATTGATGCTCACATCTTTGAGCTCCAACCTAAAAATGATATCTGAGCAGAATAAACGGTTGACTAATGTACTGTAAATCACATTAGTTAGCTGGCCTCACTTTCCAGTTATTTGATTTTTATAATATGGAGTCTCTTCAGTGTAATATAAATCATATGGTAGGTATAAGACAAAAGTTCAAACAATGTATTTATATTGCGTTGCATAGAACAAATAAACATCTTTCAGAGCAATGTTTCCCAGTCTGATCCTGAACCAGATTTCTTTACAATACAGACTGTGAGTGTACTTGCTGAAGCTAAATGATCAAGCCAGTGCTTATGTTATTTATCCCTGTTTGGTCCACAAGTAGTGATTGTTCTGTACATTAGTTATATGTAGTTATGTTTTGAAAATGTTGAATACATTTGTTGTCTTGTACTGATAACAGCGTCCATATTAAGGTTGTATGTGCTGCATTATAACATTGTTTATATCTCAATGCTACTTCCATTTTCAGTTTCACAATTACTTGTATTGTTTTTCAGTCCTTGCTTGTAGCTGCCGGTGTTTTCTTTGGTGCTAATCATACTGTCGCTAACATGATGGGAAGTGTGCCGTTGAGTCGCACTCAAAATGAAAGGTGTGACAGGCTGTGGTTTAGGGAGATGATTGTACCTCTTTCTGTCAGACAAATTATAGCTGTGCCAAAGTTGACCGGGTGTTCACACTTTTCTCACAATGTCTTCAGTTGCTGACTGTTGTGACCGCTGATTTCCTGTCTGAAAGTTGAGCAGCTGTACAGCAACATCAGCTCGGGGTGTCGGGATGTTCTTTCACTGTTGTTGCTAGCAATGCACCCTAGCCACCTGCCTGCCAGGAGCTGCACTATATTATCAGGCTGGCGCACAGGCAGTAATTATATCACCTGCTGCCTTTTATAGCCTCTGTCACCTCACGTTTGATTTTACTTCCCTCATTCTCTTGCTTACCTATTTGCTCAGTAATGGTTGGAGGACCTTATTAGTTTGGATTCAAATATATTTGAGATTCCTCTGACAGCATTACATTTGTGTTCATCTTGTCTGCTATGTTTGAGGTTAAATGTGTACCCACTATAAAATATCTTATATTGGCCTCTGCACTACATTGATGTTCTGTTGTCCTCCCCTTTTTTTAATGTCGTACAATGTCTACCTGGAAAAGGGCATTCCGCCATGTCAGCATTGTCTTGGATATTACTGCTTTCTGGCAGTGTAAGGGATGTTGTACTAGGGTTTGGCAGATTTATGAGTGTTTTTCCTGCTGTTGTCCAACTGATAATTTAAAGGTGTTTGTTATAACCTTCCCATTTTTTCTGCTGGCTGTTGTACTGCAACTTCCTTGTCTTTACCTCGCTGTGTTTTGATTAGTTTAACTCTTGCTGCGCTGTTCTCGACATGCAGGGCAAGAGGAATAGACCATTTATGGTACAAGAGTTTAAAGAGTAAGGTTTTATTGCACAGAAAGCAGTCAGGAAATCAGTAAGAAGCTTTACATGGGTAATTGCAGTGTTATAGTGAACTCCATTGATTGTTTTGATGAAACAAAAACTGGGTGAGGTCTTTCCGCTGTGTCTGTCTTGAGTAACTGTGCTTACCACACAGATTGACCTTGTTTCTGCAACCTGACATGACCTGCAAACACTCAGGGCCCCAATACTGAAGCCTCAGTGGATTCATTGTTTCTATGTGAAATTTGGGTGGGTGGGGAGGGAGATGAAGGGTGGCAATAGAGCAATCAACAACTGCAAGTGACTGTTGAAGCTAATGCTGAAGTTCCTCGATTTAGTTGTAATTATTGCTGACTGACTGTTTGAATGTTGGTGGAAAAGCTCACCTGTTTCTCTTTAAAAATACAAAGTCAATACATAATTTCCATAAAATGTTAGGGTCCCAATACCTTTTGTATGTGTCTCATAACGTGAACTGGACCACCCATGCTGTAAGCAAAGATAAGAAAGCAAGTGTTTGCATTCGTGTATAGTGTATGTGAGCAGTTCAGCATTAAGGTTGAGGGTGAGCGAGTGAAAGGGCAAGCGAGAGAGAGCCTCCTTGTCCGGGGCCCTTCGGTAATGAGGCTCCGGGGAGATAAATCCTTATGAGAACTGACAGGGTGCCACATTCCTAGGCTGAGAGTCCTAGCAGCCCCCCTCCCCTGAGCTCAGCTCTCTAGGGCACTGCTTTATAGACTTCTGATGTTGTTCCCAGACCAAGCCATATGCCCATTACAGTTCTCTTGTCTGCCTTTTCACAACAGCTCCATGCTTTTGTATGGAGCCATCATCTCTTTTGGCTGTCATGATAATTGCAGAAGTCCTTGCTGACAGCTCAAAACCCTTATGTGTTTTTTCTGTGTAAAAATACTGGCATAATATTTTTATCAGCATATAATTAACAGTACGTTATTGCTGTTGCGGTGATGGGCCGATCACACCCTTGGTTCTATCAAGGTCCAAGCCATGCTATCAAGACTCTTATCAAATATATGTTACAAGCTGTTGAATCTCTTGTACTCTCTTTAAGAGCTTGACTGTCAAGCTACCAAGTCAGACTAGACAGAGATTTGATTAAGTGTTTGTCAGTAGAATTATACTGTTGTTTGAAGTCAGCCTCCTGCTCTCCCTGGCAGGCTGGAAGCTGTCTGTGTGCTCTGTGCTAGTATTTCCACAGCCATTCCTAAAATGGAGAGGGAGGGTGGGGGGTTGGGGGGCTAAGAGGATGAAATATTGGCTGAAGGCTGAGGCCCACTCTACTCTGTGCAGAAGACGAAAGCAAAAGAGAGGGGAGAAGGAAAGCACGCTAGAGTGAGAGAGTGAGGTGACTGAGTTCATTTGCAGAGTTGGCAGTGAGCCATCGACTTGCCTGTGGGTGTCTGTAGCAGTGCCAGTGCATGTGTTTAGCCTTTCGTCTGGAAGGCCCCATTCGCCTCAGAGTTTATGTCAAAGCGCTCTCATTGTGTTGGCCCTCTCATCTTGATTCAGGTTTTTTTGTCCTCTGCAGATCTTGTGACTACCTCAGACTTGTTTTCGTCCTTCTCAGGGGAATCTCTCTTGTCTGGACAGTCATCAAAGGAGGATGGCTTATCTCACCCTCTTTGTCTTGCTGGCCTCTTTATCTGCCCTTGGTTGCGCTTATTTGCATGCTACGTCAATATCATGAGTTTTCCTCATCTAGTATTTCACCAGCAGTGAGGTCTACTCAAGGACTTTACCCTTTGTGTGGTCTGTTTATCCAGGTCTGTCAGACCAAAAGATGAGTGTGCACCAGTGTCTTGAACATATTTGAAGCCACAATTTAGACTACTACTACACAAAGGCAAAGTCTCTAGTTGGTGTGAGAATTTCAGCAGTGTTTTCCTATCTCGTGGCCTCTCTGAGTCCACGTTTACAGAGCTCCTCTGTTCCTTAAAGCCCGAGCCATGTTCAGCCTTTCATTATAGAGCCCTTTGCGTAACTGAAATCAAGTGACACTTTGTGTTTGTGACAGTCGAGCAGGAAGGAAGAGTAGATAGTGCCCCTCTTTGTACGGCGTCAAAACTAAAGTCAGACAATGGAGACTGGCACACTGGCACTCTACTATAGATACTATGCTAACGATGTAGGCACCTTGTGGTGTTATCTGGTCTCAGGTTCATAGTGCTATAAAAAGTGCTTACTGGTTGCAGAGGTAATTACTCAGACCCTGTCCAGGTTGGGACTTTCAAGGGACCGCTATGAGGAAGTATGGCCATCATTGGCTATAAGTTTGACCAAGTGTCATTTTTTAAGTCTTCAATTAAAATTGTTACATTTAGGTGTAAAATTATTATTGAAAACTTAATTGTATTTCCCGCCAATAACACTGTTCATTGTGTCCTCCAGCATATGTTTTCAGTCGTCTGTCACCACAAAGAAGAATGCACAACATGAACTCCACTGTTGTGGAGTTACAGGCAGACATTTGTACCATTATCAGGTCCAAGCTGTCAACAAATCATACTAATCTGGACTGAGATGGTATCATGAATCCAAGGCCACTAAACATGATCTATTAATTTAGTATAATATATAAATAAGTCTTACATAGCATCTAGGACAGGTGTTTTATTTGGATTGTGCTATAATCAAAGTAATCACCTAAATTAACTTGTAACAAAATCAATAAAGTTGTCAGTGGATATCCTATAAATGATTCATTTGTTAAATAATTAACCATTGTAAAAGATACAGTAGAATATCTTATCACATTTCCAATTTTCTAAACATTCTTTGTTATGGTTAATTAATTAATTATGGTTATTATTTTCATCTATATATTCTTTACTTTAAAAAAAAAATCTCTTTTGTAGTAAACCATTACATTCAGTGTCATCTAGAAATAAAATGTATGTGGACTTTTTTTGGGAGGTTGTCTCAGTGGTGGTGGCTTTCCCATTCAGTTAACAAAATTGCAGAGCACCTCGAGCACTTTGCTATCTTGTCAAGATTTCGATCAGTGCCATGTTGAGAGCCCATATTTCTGCCACCGTTTCTCTTGTGCGCCTCGCACAGTGCTGAAACATGAGCTATGCGAGAGAGGCGTCATTAGGCAGAGGCCCATAGAATTGGCAGGAGTCGTAGTTTCTTTGTTGGCAGGAGTCACAGGGACACATGTCACGAGTACTAGTCCACCCACTACTACTATCACAGGCTTTTAAGAGTGTCTGAGAATGGTGCAGTAACAAGCTGACCAAAGCTGTACAGTGTCTTTTGTTGAACATAAAATGACTTCAAATCTATTCCCAGTGATGGTTTGAAGTTATTTCATAGGTCCACTATGTTCCTCTTCAGCATTGTCTCCAATTTTAACAATACAGGTATGTTCTGTCAGAGTGTGCTGTACTCTGCATGGTCACTGTAATAGGATTATGGCCCTTTCCTCTTGCCTCTCTATTTCCCTCTTTACCTCTGTGTGTAGAATACACATCTCTTCCCTTAGTATTTACAGAGAGGGTATGTGGGTGTGTGCTACCGCTTAGTGCGTGCCTGTTTTTACTCGTATCATCATTCTTGGTCAATATATGACACACTCCTTGTAGATGAGGCCACTCAAGTTTGCATAATGTCATCTGGAGTTAAAATCTAGTGCCTGACTTTTAAGGCCTACATCTCTATCTGTCATTGAGTTATATATGTTGCCTCTAAAGCCCCATTAAAGTATTTTTGGTTTACAGACTAGCTGCTTGACTTGGCTGGTCTCTGTCTGTGAGTCCTCAGTGCGAGGACAGTGGGCCATTCAGTAAGCAGCGAAGGAGGGGTTCAGCCTAGCAGGTGCAGGGACTGTCACTCCTTTACTAGGAGCAATGGAGGGGGGAGCATCTGTGACAGGGAGGTGATGACATTCTGATATCCGGAGGAGACCGAGACACACACTTTCATCTCTAGCTACTCTAGAGGTGCTAGCCAGAACACATCAAATTGTTTTTGAGCAACAGTTACGCATATTGCATAATGTTTTATGCATTGTTCTCTGCAGGTATGAAGGTGAACTACAAAAATGTCTCATGGCTCATGTTTTTTTTCTTTACAGGTTGCTGGCTAAGAGAAACGGCCAATAATGCACGGCATCTGCTCTGGAGCCACACCTACTTCCTGCCTGTAGAGGAAGCGGCTGTGCCAGCATGTCCTCTCATCCCCAGTCTGTGCCGCCGGGCCGGAGGACTGTGGACACACGGCACCTGCCAAACCCTGCCACTCTGCCACTGCAGCTGCAAAGGGCACACACGGTAAGGGGCCTGACACACAATGCCTTAAATTATACCACCTGTATTTAGTAAACAGGGCATTACTCTGATTCACTGGAGAGGGCCTGACCGCAGGGGCACCCACTGGTGTTTTTCCAACAGAAACATTCCCAGGTTACCATGTTGTGCACACAGAACCGTTCCCTCATTAGATGTTTACGTTGAAAGTTCATATTGTCATCGTGGAGTCACATTAAGCCTTAAGGCCTCCCCCATTATTTCCACCCACATTTCCTAATTATCAAGATTGTGCTCTTCTATGTGTCAGGGACAAAGCTGTCTGTGCTTCAAAGAAGAGGCCTCTATCTGATATAGAAGTGCATTCAGTGACCTCCAGTGTTGGCAAGGATTTTTTTGTTCCTGTATGGCGGGAGAATCCAAAGCTTACCCCCCAGGATCCCCACAGCTGCACCTGTAGTTAATCCTACCACTCCCTCTTATCATCACATTCAGGAGGAGATGAGGGTTGATGGGCTGTGTCCCACAATCCCTGATTGGCAGAGGCGCAGGTTTACAGTAGCTGCTTGGGTTACCCCACTTGTGTGAGAAACAAATGGCAGAAGAGGGAGAAGCAAGAGCTGGAGCTGGATATTATAGAAGGAACAAGGCAGGGAATAGGAATGTTCAAATATTTTTATTATTTTGGGGGTCTATGCATCATTCTCACAGAGAAGGGATACATGCAGGGTTTCATTTTTCCACACTGACAACTTGTTTTTTTGTGTTCCAGGAAGTGGGACTGGTTGACTACCACTCTCATCATGCCAGGGACTACAGCTCCCACCTGGCCCAGCCCCATCGCCGTCGGCCCTCCTTACTTTCAGAGTTTCAGCCTGGGAATGAGAGGTAGGCACACCGTGCTATCATAAGGTCCATTCTCTCATGAGCAACATATTGCCATTGTCTAAGATTTCATTACATTGTTGTTTGTACATTACCTACTTTACTGGGTGCTGTTTGTTGTATCATTTATTTGTGCAGTATTATTTAGCGTTTCCTTTTTGTAAAGCACTTTGTAACATTGTTAAGAAAAGAGCTATATAAATAAAGTTTATTATATATTATTATATACAGTGCAAATATAGCAGCAGGCTATGTAAAAGAAAAACATCTGAAGTTGCACAAAAATGCTACATGAAAACCCCCAGCCTAATATAATAGCTATACCTTTATTTGAAAAATTGAAAAGTATAATTATTAAGTATACATTTTGGTATTTTTAGTTTCATATATTTTTTTTGTTCACTATCAGTAATTGTAAGAATTATAGACCATTCACATGAAAGAGATAGTATTGCCCCTTTTTATGTATTTGTCCTTGTTGAGTCTTGACGACGGAGGGACAAAGCATGCTCAATGGAAGCGCCATGCAGGCTGTATTTTTATGCAGTATTATTCTACTAAAGCCTCTGCCTGTTAACCCTCCCCCACTGTAATCCTTATGTAATTGGCATCCGCAAGCCGTTCCTCTGTAATGTTGTGTTAAACAGCTCTTCAGGGCATGAAGCTTGGCCATCTTCAATAGACCAATGGCAAGTCAGGATAAGCACTGAATGTATAGAACTTTCTCCCTGGAGACTCAGGTCTTGTACCTACCAAAATTGTTTATTATTTATATAGCCATGCTTTTTTGAGGATGAGTCTTGATGAGTATTTATGAATAATTGATGTGCATGCCATGAATTTTGCATGATACGCAGAGAATAAGTCACAAGAATATTTTTTTGTCCTCAGTTGATTGTCATGGCAGATTTTGCATATGTTAAAACATGCAAGAAATACAAAATTGAATTTTACTAGAAATCAACTTTGTAATATTTGTTACATGTACAGTACGTTGTGCCTACTTGTACGTACTTTTAGCCTCTGGAGAACAATGGAGTTATAGCAGCAGACAGCAGATGGTAGAATGACTCTAGCAGTGTGCGGCCGTTGCATATTGTGTCGGCGTCTTCAAGTATCAATCAGTTGGGATTATTTTCAATGTAAAGCACAGAGCTGTGTGTTGGTCCTGTTTAATGGTTAGCATAGCCTAGCCCACAATGTGGGAACACTGGGTCATGGGCTGAGACAGAAATAAACACCACACTGTTCAACTGCTACCCACCAGCTCCTGATTTGCTGACACCCTTCATTCAATCGCTGGTTCTTTGGCAGTTACTCTCATGATGCCTGTTTCTGCAAGACAGATGCCTTGTGCAGATTCTAAAGTGAGTTTGTATTTCAGTAGATAGAAAATAACCATCATATCAAAAGGGGAGACTAGCAGTTAGCCCACGTTTCTTTGTGGACGCTGTGAAATAAACCGCTGGTCTTTCTGGCAGGCGTCTGTGGGTGGGGAGTCTTTCAGTTGAATGCATCAGGCCTTCAGCATTCCTTTAGAGAGCTTAAAATCCAGTCTGAATCCCTCATTCTACGTTCTCATTCAGAGTCTGAATAGTGTAATTCTGGCCTTGGCAATCCTTCAATCTATTCTCCTCTCAGATGTGTGCTCGTCTTTTCATAAGTCTCAGTAATTCTGCACACCATGTCTCCATTTGTAGCTAGGTCAGGGTTGTTCACATTCTGACTGAGAATGTAAGCACTAACATGGCCTTAGAAACTGCGCTTTCCTTTAAGGATGGCATTATCTCTTTCTCAGTATGGTAGATCTACTGTATGTCTCCTCTTTAATTGTCTTGGACTGAAAACAAGGTGAAGATGTGCTATTTAGTTAATGCTCCAAATTTACCCTAATTACAGGTCAGAAAACCACAACAGTATAATCATTGGTGAGCCACTGTGCTAGTTGTCTGTTCCATCCTCCACTTTACTCCAGGCAATATCTGTCACTCCGCCTCTTCCCATCTGTCTGCGATCACCCAGGCTACTTGAGAAAGGGAGAGAATACATTTTATAGCAAACATAACCAGACAGAGAAACCACTTAACAGGGTTTCTTTTCTGGCCAGAACAGAGAGTAGAGTGCAAACAAATCTGGTGCAATAATGCAAAATTAGTTTGTACAATAGCTGTGATTATTCTTGTCATTTAACTGAACTATACTTAATTATTATGTTACTATGACTGTGATTTTAAATTGATGAATTAATGTATTTATTGCTATTTATTTACAGTTTCATTCTGTAGTGTGTTTACTGACATAGTAAACATAGTAAGATTATAAAAACAACGAAGTGCAAATTATTTTTATCTGTAATTATTATTTCAAAAGGAAATCATTTCAATTCTGATAAGGAATTTAGAGCATCAGTGCTGAATTACTCAAAAGTGAATTATGATTCATCTAAAAAAATCAATTGCTTTTCCCAGCCCTACCCATACTTTACAATGCCTTGTGGATCCCAAAGTTAACCTTCCAGAAAATAGCTTGCATTTATCCATTATCCGGCAGTTAGAATATCCCTCCTGTTGTTTTGGCCATTGAGTAATGTGTTTTTTGTTCAGCAATATCAATCGAAAAGTCGAGGGCTTGAAGTTTTTGGACTCCACCCATTGTCCCTCCTCTTCTGTGCACTTTCTCACTTTCATTCATCCCAGCTGTGGTGCAGTTAGCCTGGCTTCTCTCTCTGCTAGTCATCCCTGCGCCGTGCACAGCTGTGGAGCTGCTCCTCTGGGGAGCGAAGAAGAGATTGGCAGCTGCACAAACGCTGCATTGCTTTCACAATAACAGGCTGCTATCAGCACACATGATACATGTTCTAGTCGTAAAGGGTCTCAAACCAGTAAACCAGTAAGACAGTAATGGAGCTGTTGTGGGGTGTTGTGTTGCCCCTGTTTCTCTCCTCCCCACACGCACCCCCCACCCCCACCTCCACACACAACTCTTGCTCTCATTCTACAGACAAATCCTCCCCAGGGATCAGATTATTCTGCACGCTCACAAGAGGGAGAGGGAGAAAGAAAGAGGGACAGAGAGGGGAAGACAAGGGGGGTTGGGCTAGAGCTTGATGATGTGATTATGTAAGTGCCAACCCTCTATGGAGATGAGGAAGTGTGCGACTGAATGAGTGAGAAAAATGTGTTCGGGGGGGGAGTAGTCACACACCATCTGGTTATTAATTTTGGCCCCCTATTTTTCGAGGTACTATTTAGGCAATCACACAGATAAACATCCCTAATACATTTCTTTCCCCAGCACCCCATGACATCTTTTTAACATGCAGATTTAGCCCTGAATATTACATAAGTGACATGACATATTTCTCCTTTATTAATCTCTGGTCTAGTCCGAGGACGGTCTCGATCGTTACACCACCCCACCAGCACCCTACGAGACAGAGGCAGGCTCCATGCTCTTTGGCACATAGAGAAACCACACACTAGGCCATTATGGGCCTGGACCAGCAATTATGGTTGTGTTTTCCCTCTTCTCTTCAGAAGCCACTTCCATTTTGACACTGGCAGCAAAGTCATTGACATTCTGGCATCTGCCTCCAGGGCAGACTTGAGAAAACCGTTCCCCTCAGAAAGAACAGAGAGCCATTTACAAGTGGGCTAATAAAATTTCCCAGATCTCAGTAGCTAGTGCAGCTAACATTCGGAAGCCATGTCATACACACACACACACACACACACACACACACACACACACACACACACACACACACACACACACACACACTCTAATGAGTTTAATTAATGTGATGAACATGTGCAGAATGTGGTTTATACTAGCACCACACACACACAGCAGATCTTGACCAGATCACATTACAGTATGGTTCTTCCCCCTCCTCTGCTGTCATTGTTAGCATTCCTGGCTGTCCAGATCAGTTCTAGTTTTGGGGTACAGTATAGGTAGTGCCATAGCTCCTACTGCTAGTCTAAACAAAGCACTTTTTTGGGCTTTGTGTGTGTGGCCATTGACTGCTTAGCAATGCCTGCAAAACCCCATACAAGAGCCACTCTACCATATGCTGCTATATTTAAAACCATTAGATGGTAATGTTACAGTGAGTCACCATTTCCAATTTTCTTGCCTCCCTTTCTTTCCACTTTCCACTACTGAGTGGCCCATTGCATGTTCCCATTTTGCAGAAAAATGGTCTTCAGTGATTACTTTATGATGATTCTGTTTGAACCAAATCAAGCCAGCTGGCATTTGTGTGTGCATCTTGAACACAACAGTAAAGATTTAGGTCAGTCTGATCTAAGCCTGTAACTGTCATCTTGTGCTTTTGTACAAATGTGTCTTTGTGTGGTTAAATGTAGCCTGTATAAATGGGATTTGATAAGGCCACTGTGTTTAAACAAAACCAGCACCAAGCCTCTCGCTCAGGAGATCAATATTGTCTCAATGTTACTGATGTCTTCACATCTCAGATTATTTAACCTGGGATGTCAGTTTTACATGACACATAATTTAATTGTTTATTTTGTGTCTTTTGTCCATTGATTTGATTGATTTAAGTCTAATTTCGTTTCATCCATCTTTTACTTGACTATGCTTTGCAAGTGTGTGTTCTACTTTTGAGGTCTGGTCTAGTATTTCAGACAAAAGATCATGACAATCAAACTGTCAAACTTCACACATGGTACTTATTTCCCATTATTTCTTTCTTGGGACTAGTCCCTCCCTCCTACATCATCAGATATGGCTCAACTTTCATCAATATAAGTAGTTGCCTCAGCTGTACCTGAGCTCTGCTGCGCTTTGAGCTGAATGCCAATATACAGTCCTTCCATGCTAACTTCGGTCTGTTAACATGCCTACAGTTAGCATGTTAACACGCATGTTAACTAATGGATTTTAACATGCTGATATTTACCATGCTAACCTTAGACATCTTGCTGTGTTGCATTAATTTCAATTAATTACAGCTGGGGTTAATGGGAATTTGGTCATTAGTTCTAGGGGTGTCCTGACGTCAATTAAGTGTTTGCTAGTTAAAAAGTCATCAATGTCATTAGGGTTCTGCCTCTGGCTTCCACAAATGACTGTTTGAAATGTCAATGCAATTCAGACCAAAGTGTTGGACTGAAGGACTTCATCGACAACGCTAGTGTGGCTAACAACCTGATGCAAGACACCTCAAGGAAAATACTGGTCCTAAATCGAGTGTTTCTACCTTGTGATTTTCTTTCATCAGCTGTTACATTAGAAGCTCATAACTGAACAAGGCTTGTTATCACAAGCCCTATAATATAACTGCTGCTATAATATTACTGTGCATCTAAGTTTTTCAGTAGCTTTCCAGACTTTTCTCTAATCTATGTTTTTATTTTTTCCGTTGCAGAGGACAAGAGCAGCATATCCGCTATGAGCACATCTACCTGCCAGAGCCCAGCAGCCAATCAGAGATGGAGTATGCGGAGATCAAACGGCCTCGTTTAGAGATGGGACCAGAGTCTCTAATGAGGCCTTCATCCCACCGGCCACCAATGCCTCTGGGAGGGGCTGAGGATATGGCAAAGGTCAGCTTTCACTATAAAATACAGTATTTGATATTGACAGTTTGGAGCAAATGTTACAGCAAGACGGTCAACAAGCAAATGACAAATAAGCTGCATTTCCACCCAAAGTAGCCAGAACTTTTAGTCCCAGGAACTACTTTTCAAAGAACTAAAAGGTTCCTTCAGCTCGTTGTTGTCTGCGTTTCCACCGCAGTCACAATTTTGTATGAAAAAGAGACCGCTCTTTTTACACATCATTTTTTGTGCGAGACTACAACAACAGTAAGCATGGAGGAGCTCAATAAGGCCTGGACTTTGTCGATGGTCCATCTGTTGAATGCTTTCTACTGTAACTCCATTGTGTCGAAGCACAGTGAACAAAAAACAAACTGCTTTGCGGCTGCAGAGTTTTAAAAATTGGTGGCTGTAATAAAATGCTGCAAGTACTGGACCAATCAGAAATGTTCAGCACTGCAAGCCCCACCCCCAAAGTTCCTGTGTTTTGGGGGGTAAAATAATGTCCCCGGAACTTAATTTAAACCCTGATCCCTGCATTGGAAATGCACTGAGTTCCTCCAAAGATTCCTAGTCCCTGGGGAAAGTTCCTGCGGTGGAAACGTGGCTGTAATCAGTACTTGACTGGATTACGAATAACAGCCAATAATACAGCTGTTCACAATGTTTTTGAATTAAATGTCAGTATTTTGGGAAATCACTGTTGGTGCCTTCAGGAGTTGCACATTTCCAAGAAGATTTTGAGAAATTATGATTCATAATGTATATATGGTGACCCCTTTTGTTTTCTTGAAAATATTCCAACTTTATTCATGAAATCTTTTGTTTTTTTGATTAATACTGCCAGCCTCCTTCAGAGCCATAAAGGTGTTAGTAGGCATACCACACCAGAAGTTGTAGAAAGAGATTCTGCATTGTAGGAGCTGGAGCTCTGTGACCAGGGTGGGAAGTGGGAAGACTAAGGGAGTTGTGAAACAGCAATTAATAAATAATAGAGCTGACCTAGATTTCAAAAGACTGACGGTGAAACTGTGTGAACTGCACATCAGAACGACTTGCTTGCAGTGTAGAGCTGCTGATGGGGAGGTGTTCCTGACATTACACATAGTGCTTCAAACTGTCAGGGGAGGCAGACAGCCAAGGAATGGTAAATAGATACACCAATAATGGAGGGTACAGGGGAAAAAAACATTGACTCTTAAGCTAGCAGAGAAATATTCAGGAATGCCATCAGTTCCCCTCAGAGGGCTGTAAACCTATTATATAAGTCATGTCAGATGCAATCACTGCATGGAGCAAGGGCACTAAATGATAGCGGGGATAGAGAGGGAGATGTAACTGAAAATGAGGCAAAGGGCAAGTGTAGGGAGGCACAGATAAAGGGAAAAAGGGAACGGGAGGAGTGAGAGAAAGACCAACAAGAAAAGAGGGAGTAGGCCAGTAGTATCGGACAAAGCTGACGCTTGTATCATGACTCACATGGACAATGAATCAGAAGGACAAAAGCAACATTTTGTTACTGTACACCATTGTGCAGTCCTCCTGATTTTGTGGTTTTAAAAAAGGGAATAAGATCAGATGAGAATGAGAGACTTTGTGTGCCCTTCTTTACACAGATGCTCCATGCATGCTCAAAGAGTGAGCAGTGCTATTGGTGATGTTTATACCGTTGCGGAAATCCACATGTGACAAAGCTGACTAATACCCCATTCAGACCAAAACCTCTGTCGGAATGGGTCAACGCAAGATAGCTGACCCTCCTTCCCAACTAGAGCCAGACCAATAAATAGGCTGGGCTGGCAGTATTAGCTTATCACAGATAAGATAAGAAGGGATTGCCGTATAGGGATTCCCCCTAAAAGCTGATGACTCGAGTCATCAGCCGAGAAGACCTGGAGTCGACTCGCATTTTGTCTGTTGAATCACTGCACTTTTTTTTTTTTTAGCTGCATCATTGTACACAGAGCAGTGTAGGAGCAACAGCAGGATAGGCTGTAAACTTTATAAACCGAGTCTGGTCTCATAATGACTGAACCACAAAACTAACTGTGATGGAAGCGCAGTGCAAGGCAGAGCGACTCGTGTCTCTCTCTGGTGCTGACTGTTACTGAAGTCAGCTAAACTACTACTAGATGCTCCGTGGTGTGCTAGGATTTTTTTAACTGAACTATGTACAGGGCGCGCACTTTTGCTTTCTCTGACTGTTTGGAAATCGGATGTTTTCACATCACAGATGATGAACAAAGGCATTATAATGTGGGTCTTACAGGTGAAGTTAAGGGATCCTTATCAAAAATGTGTACTTTATGTGTTAAAAATGAATATGGCTGATACATAGATATCAAATGTTTTAAACTCTCAATTATCATTATTAATGACGGCCTCAAAAGCCCAATATCAGGTAAACTATAATTGTCCAACGGGTCGGATTCTTGTCCGGCTTTGGTGACCAGGTGTCTCTACTAGGGATGGAAATTAATTTAATGATGGTGACGTTTAAATCATTCAACTGACTCCCCGAAATGATAGAGAAAGATGTAAAGAGAGAGAGGCAGATAGGAAGCACACACGGATAGAAAGAAGGCAAGAAGTGAAACTGAAACTTGAGGGTGGAGATTCATTCTTGACCATGGGATGGAGAGATTCACTCTCTAGCCTTTTCTGGTAAAATTACCACAACCTTCCTTGCCTTAAAACATGACTTTATTGGTACTTGACGTAATATAATTCACTTCAGTGGTTAAACAGTGAAGTTTATGGAACTACTCTGCAGACTGAAGTATCTGCTAACAGTGACAACCAGGGATTACCCTGTGACAGCTGTCTTAAAATGAATTGGTTATATTTTATATTTTATAAATATTTTGACTGCTGTAGATAGAAAGCATTGCAGTTTGAATGTCATGCATGTCTGTACTTGCAAGCCTCTACATTATCTCCAGAACACCTCATCAGCCCTTACTGGCACAAGATGTTCAGTGATCAGGGACAGCACATGCCTGGAAGAAGGCTGTCTACATACATACACAAGGATTCTGTAGTGTTTTGGTTTTGAGCATATGTTCATCTCAGAGCCAACAGCACTGACAAGTCATGTGCCACCAAAACAACACTCAGACACTGTGTATTGCAGCAGTTTAAGAAGGCTTGAGCCTAATTTTTACCAGTTAGTTTTAGCAAACGTAAATAAACTATGATATAGAAAAATATATATACTTCATTTTTGTTTTACAAGGAACCAGTCATTATTTAAAAGACACTTTGAAAGAGTCACCTGACCCACTTGATTTCTCTCATTTACTCTTGCTCTTACTTAAACTTAAATCAATATTTGCAGCTCATCATTTAAGACCACACCCACTGAGCAGCAGTAGTCCACGTTTAGAAAAATTAGCAAGACAATGATGTAGAATTGACATGTGTGTTCACAATGAGTCTTTTGCTCAAGGAACAAAACATAAAAGACTGCAGCAACATAAGTCTTCAAAAGTTGTTGGTGACATTTCAAGTTCACAGCAAGGCCGCACACACAACGTATGCTTCTTGCATTTTAAAGATTTTCATTAAGTTTTAAATCTCAATCTTGTTTGGACCTTAGAGCCCCATTGAGACCAGTTTCACTCGCCGCATTTCATATTGCAGTTTTACTTTCTCTAGTTTAAATTATTTCCTTTTTTATAATGAGATTCAGCTTTGAAACATAAGGAAATATTATGTCACTCACCTCAGTTTTGGTAGCTTTGTGCACCTGCTGTTGTGTTGTTCTTGTCCAAATGAGATGGACTATTGTGAACTTGCATGCACATTCTAGCATGAAAACAGGATGTCTACGGCTTTATTCAACTGTTTGAATACTCTGTCACACAGGCTGGCGCTCACTAAACAGAACACATTTACACAGACACGCTACAACACCCAGAGGTTATTTAAAAAAGAAACCCTGATGCATGTACAGCCGGAGACATCATGCAGTGGAATGTTCAAAATTCAACCGGGGTCATCGAGGGCATATAAGCTGTGCTGGGCCAAGGGCTTAGCTATTGCCCTGTGACCTTTTTACACTATGTCACAGGTGTAGTAGCTGTTGATGTTCTGCTGTGCTGTTGACAAGAACAGAGGACAGAGTAGGAGGGGAAATTTAACAGGCTAGGAGAACGCAAACTACTTTTGACTTGATAGTCTTGGCATACCATCAAATCCCTCATGGTTAAACACACACTCTAAACATTTGCACACACTTTACTGTCCTTGAGTTCTTCTCAGCAGAACAAAGTGGCAACAGTAGTGATGTGTTGCCCCCCTCCTAAAACCACTGCACAACATTCAATAAGATTTTTATTTTTTCAAGATTATGTTCTGAATCTCTTGTGTAATGATATCTGGCTTTACATCACCATGATTTTGTCCCCTCAGAGATATTTTGGCATGCGTAGCTGAAACAATGTCAGGAGGGTAGTGGTGTTGTTTTAGACAAAATTTTTGTGACTAACTGGCTTTGGCAAACTTGGGGTTTTTCATCTAGGAGAGCCCCTCAACATCTTCTGGCACTGACATTTTCAATCACAGCAGGTCTACGGGGCTATATTGCAGCTTGCCTAGTCCAGATTAGCCCACTTACATAACCTTCATTTCAGACGTTTAAAAATAATGCAGAACAAAATCCAAGCTGGATCACACGCAATAATTTATGGAGGCTAGAACTCTACAATGCTCACATACATGCAGAAAATAACAACACACACACACACACACACACACACACACACACACACACACACACACACACACACACACACACACACACACTCTCTCTCTCTCTCTCACTTATCAGGAAAGATAGATCCTGCCCCTGCAGAACAAGTGGGCCCTCTCCTACCATTTGCGTGTGTTGTTGTTACATAAACGGGTGCATGTAACAGCAACTCCATTTCCACTCTTGCTGTGTATGTGAACAGATTACTGAGAATTGGCTTAAAGCATGATCTACCAGACTTTGAAGCATATGTGTGCTGGGCTTTTTGAAGGCAGCACACTCAAGTGTGTATGTGGAGCAGAACACAAGACACCTCATCAAACTCATGGAGACGTCAGGTGGCTTGACAATCCGACAGGCTACAGTTAAAATCATATTTGTGTGTACAGCAATCAGTTTGGAAAAAAATGTGCCTTACCATTGCCTTGCATGGGATGTAATAGCAGAGGGTCATGCAGGGTACCTCTCCTGTCCATGGTAAAGCACTGAAGGCATTTTCACTTAACAACGGTTTGAAATGAGACACTGCAATGATTGACTGTGATCTAAACAACATGTAACAACATATTGTACCGGTGTAATGGCTGGGGAGCATTTAACACATACATTAACATTGTAATAGACTAGATTTATGGGCATCTCCAAGAAGAAACTGGTTACTTTCAACAAGATAAGCACAAGAATTGTGTGAAATGAATTTAATGACCTGGTCATCTCAACCAGAGCTTAAATAATTAGTCGGTTGGATCGACAGATAAGTAATTGGCATCAGCTGATCTTTATGTGCCCATAATTTTGTGGTGGATGGAAATGTACATTGTCATTTTCTTTTGCCAATTTTCTGGAAATTCAGATAAAAGTTTCCCTAAATTTGGATGGACACTTGACTTATGATGGTAAACTGAATATATTTGGGTTTTGGACTGTTGGCTAGACAACACAGGCAATTTGAATATGTCAACTTGGGCTTTGGGAAATTGTGATGGACATTTTTTTTTTAAACTATTTTCTGACATTTTATTGACCAAACGATTAAGTGATTAATCAATAGTAATTGGTAGATTAATCCGTAATAAAAATAATCATTAGTTGCAGCCCTAATCTCAGTCCCCTGGTACCAATCGGCTTCCATTGAGCAGCTTTTGAGATGAACTGAAGCACGACATCCATTAAAAAATAGTTTTTTCCTGTCAACCGTAGGACATGGGATGAAGCACTGGTGTCTGTATGCTCTGCTTACACTGTGAGGCTGCAAGGTCCCTGTCAGTGCCAGTAGGTGTGGTAGCTGTTATTTAGACCAGGGGTGGTCCAACACGGTACTGAAGAGGGGTTTATATTATAAGTGTATACTCACTGAGTGTATATGCTGACTTAGGAGTGATGTACTTGGAAGATCAGTGGTTTGATGAATCGCTTCTCCCTGCTCTCTCATCAGTACGGCTGCTCAGTTGATGAGCCGCACTGTGTGTTGTTTGACTGACAGACACCCATTTTTCTGCCAGGAGACATGCCTAATAAGTACTTCCTGAATTTGATCTACACACATTCTGTACTACCCTTCAGACTTTCCCCCTACACCCTAAAAACAGAGAATTTCACATTTCAAACAAAGTCTCTTAAACAGAGCCAGCTGCCAGTGCTCTTATGCATAATCCTGGCGAGGGAGGCTGTGACCTCATATTCATTAGTGCGGTCTAGTGACACTGAGACACTACACTGGCTTTCATTACCCAGAGGACTTAATTACTGCAGTGTGTTACCTTCCCAAAGGATACACAGACCGTGTTTGGATGATTTCTTGTAGAGTAACCTACAGACCTTGCAATCAGAGGAAGGCAGGGATGCTTTTTAGCAGGAGAAGAGGAGACATGGAAACGTGCAGTTTCATTCCTCTGAGATGGTCAAGCCATATCAAGAGGGTCTTTATGCTCCACTGTATGTCAGATACCTTACATTGACCTGCTGTCTGTAATCAGTTTTATCCAAACATCGTATAGACTTGTCTTACCACATAAAATCCTTTTAAAAATATTCCTTTGTCGTAATTTTTCCCTCTCCCTTCAGATTTTAATGAAATTAATTGAATGTGTTTGACTTTTGCATTTATTATACACATCTTTTACATCTAACCATGTCACCTTTCTCTCTGCTGTGCTTCTGTAGGAGCGTGGAAGTGCCATGGGGAAGCTGGAGCCAATCTCCCCTGTGAGCCCGGTCCATATGGACCCTGACTTGGATCTGGTGCCAGCTCGCTTCTCCAAGGAGGAGCTGATCCAGAACATGGACCGCGTGGACAGGGAGATCACCATGGTGGAGCAGCAGATCTGCAAGCTTCGCAAGAAACAGGTGTGCACACCTATAGATCTGGTCATAACTTTGAGATTTTATTGGCTTGCTTTGCATTTAGTGATTGCAGACTGATGCTAACTCAAGTCTTCCTGCGTGGCTCTTTGATTTTAAGATGGATTTATGATTCTCTGTAGGGAAGTTCTGGTGGTCCTGCTGCAGATGTCTCCAGCTTTGGAAGTTTATATTTAGATTTAACTTGTTGTAGCAGCGCCAAAGCACTAGATGGATGTGTCAGTGGGGAACTTATGCACCAGCAAGGGCTTCACAAACTAGATTACACAATACAAATTTGTCTAGCTACTAAAAAGAAGACAAATAAGCTGTATGAGCTCTACCCGATTGCATTTACATTCTTTCCTTCACTTTGTGATAAGAAAGTGGCAACCCCAACAAGGATGGGTTTTGCAGTGGATATTGTCTTCGTAGCTTAATATGAGCCTGATTTAGGTACTTGATGATTTAGGTACGTGATGATTTAGGTACTTCAAAGTTCTTTTCATCAGGTGTTATTTTGTGCACATCCTGTAAGAAAAGCTATGATTTGTGACAGTGAAGAAAGTTGAGCAGACACTGCTTTGTGATGTCATTCACGTGCATTCTGCACATATTTAGACCACACAAGCATGCCTAAAAGCACTATGAGGTACCTAAGAGTTTATTCGTCATGCTTGTAGATGTCTTTGCCAGTGCTGGCATGCTTGTTGAATTTTCTTAGTGGCAGTGTTTGGCTTGTTTGAAATGTTCATGTGTGGTTTTCCAATGTGACTTTCCCTGCCAGACTTCAGTTGGCATCAGTGCAGTAAAGTTTTAAGCAGACTTTGCTGTGTTGTAATCGCTGCATTCAGGTTCTGTAGCTGTTTTTTGCTCAATGTGCCACGATTCTGTACACGCACTCCTCCAGGCAGCTGCATTCCCTTTTCTATTCTCTTCTCTTTTTGGCTTTTTATTTAGGAGAAAAGTAGGTTAAAAATATATAAGGCTATAAATAACAGCTTCCCTGGGGGAAGAGGAGGATTATGGTGGAGGTTTTGTGACTGCTAAACCACTCATATCCCTGCCACACAGTCTCCCTTTTGGCCGCCTGCCATGTTTAGTAGAGAAACTGGATGGTCAAGCTAGCTCTTTTCTACCCGAATCCCTCCTCCACCATGCATGCCGTTATATTAACATACTGTTCATTATACTTAATTATATATATTAACAAAATCATCATTCATAAGTAACATTAGGCTAATTTATTGATGACAGCTGCATGTGTTGTTCTCAGTCTCATCTGACAGTACTAAAGCTAATGGTATGACTCTTCTTGACCACTAAATTATACTATTGACGTCTGTCCACTGTATCAGCTTGAGGTAACACTGGTTTCACAGACTGATATGACAAGCTACTTCACAGCTTAGTATTCTGGAGGTTCCCATTTTAGAGGTTCCCATTTTAGGTTTGATAAGCTTAAAATATTGATTATGATAGGCTTGATCGTGTTGAACGTGTGTCTTTCTAAGTACCCAGGTATTGGTTGGAACGAGACAAATGTGTTTTGTTATTTGGTCCAAGTTAATGTAAATTAGATACAGCTGATAAAATCTGTCAATAGCAGCATTTGGTTCCCACTCAGATAAAAATGAAAGTATTTAATGTATCTGGGTATTTCACCAAATTGCAATTGGAGCCAAAATAAAATAGGCGTATTCCAACCTTAGGGTTGAAACTTGTGAATGATTGAGAGGCTAAGCTCTGCTGCTTACAAGCATAAATCAAGACCCCTCCCCTCATCCGCCCTCAATACACACGCAGTGTTTTTATGGATATTTTTTTACAGTCCGGCTCTCTTCAAGCATTAAAACATCTGGACTAATTAAGTGGCACGGTAAAACTTTATTTAAAGAGTTTTGGCAGAGTTAGTGGATGGGCGGGGGTTAGGCTTAGGTTACCGCCAGCCTGTATCATGTCAGCCAAGCTCAGGATTGCTGGTTTATTTTGTTTTACTCTGCGGTGGGTTTGGAAAGGGAAGGGGGGTCTCTATGGGAATGTGTGCGTTTCCCTCACCAGATGCTTATCCAGGCCTATCATGGCACATGATGATCCATCTTGCTCTACTCTCATGGATCCTTTGGAGGCTGCCTGTCCCCTCTCTGAAGCCCCTGACAGGAGATGAGAAGGAGGAGTTGGGGGGGTGGGGGGGGGTGTAAGGGGCTGACTTAACTGTAGATCAGCTATACGCACACCACTCAGCGACACTTGGCCTTGGCCTCCAGACAGCTAGTTACAGCTGAATACACTCAGCTTCTGCCTCCAGCTTATAGCCTGCACAACATAGAGACTGTATCTAAACATTTTCAGGCAAATTATGATGTCAAAGATTTAAGTTTTTATTTTTTAATTTTTTTCAGGTTTTTTATGTTCACTTGAGCAGATAATCATTGTTGCTAATAGCTTTGTGATAATTGTCAAAGTTATGAAATACCCAGTGTTTGAAATGCATTTGCTAAAAATAGACAAAAGATGTAGAAAATCTCTTTACTGTCTTTGAATGGGGTATGAAATAAACATTTCTATGATAGTAAATGAAGTTGAAATGTAGATAGGTTCAGGTGCTTATGAGACTTTTGATGATAAATATCAGTTGATACTGGCTGCCCAATAATATTTTTGTCAAGCTTTTACTCAAAAGTCTGACCTTTAGTCAATTATTTTATAAAGAGCAAGACCAGTCCTTCCACTAGAAGGTTTTTAACCAGAATGATTCATTGCTTCACAAGGCCCATTTTATTTTGATGTATCTTATATACAGATATGATTTAATATCAATTTTCTTGTTATTTCTGTTCTAGAAGCTGAGTAGGCCCTAACATACTCTAGTTTGGAAGATTGAGGAGGCCGAAGTTTGACTGGATAACTTGTGCTAAAACAGCCAGCAAGTAACAAGTACCTAATACAGACACATAGATGAGTTGCGCTGCTAAGTTATAAGCAAGTCAAAGGATTTGCTCATATGATAAATGCTACTTACAGCAGCACCATATGCCTTCTTTATGACTGTATGTGTTGGAACTGCTGTTTTTTGTCACATTGGAAAATTCAATGTGTAAATAATTTAAATCTTTTAATAATTTTTGTCTCAGTGTCGCATGCCATTATCAAAAGGCGGAAGGAAGTAGCTACTTCCAAATGCTGCTTAGTGACATAGTTAAGTGTGGGAGGATTAATGATCCTGACAGGTCCATTTCACTTTTTTACATAATGCACAATAGAATATCAGTTCCTCTAATGCTTCTTGTTTTGTTTTTTTCAATTTCTGATAGTTATCCAATCTGCCAAAGATGCAAGAAGTGTCTCAATGTAAATGGAATATGAGAGCTAAACACTGCTTTTCTGTTTATATGCTATGCTGAATGTCAGAATGTCTTCTCCTCTTCTCTTTCTGTCCACCTTCGAGGGCAGATTGATGGACAAAGAAGCACTGACTGAACCCTACATCATTAGCAGTGAAAGATAAAGATTGATGGGCCTCAATCCTGCAAGATTGTCTTTTAGTTCCTCAGTTTTCTCTGCCAACCCCCAAATTCGTACTTTCTGTCTGTGTTTGTTCACAGTTCACCATAGACAGTACTTCCTAAAATTCACTGTTTCTAAAGTACAATCTCCAAGCAATGGTTGGTTACATGCCACAGTGACTAGTAAGTTAGAGGAACTGGGCTGTTTTCCAGTATTTGTCTGGTGTTAATTTCCCACATTTCCCTCTCTCCATTTTTCTTTCGTCTCGCTCCCTCTCTGTCTCTCTCGCTCTCTTAATTTTCTCTCTCTCATTTGATGTTCCAGCCACACAGCAGGCATTGGCTTTGTTTACAGGCTGTTGTAGTAACTCTTTGATTTACTAGACCCTGGGGAGTTAATCGCTATTAGAGCTAATAGGACAGTTAGTCCCGTCCCTGCTGGAGAGCTGGGGGAGGAACGGTTTATCTAACATACACTCTCTAACCTTGCAAGGAACTGGTGAGCCACAGGTCTTCCTGGAAGACCTGGGCCCTGTTGTTAACCACCATTTGTGTGTGTGTGTGTGTGTTTTACAGCAACAGCTGGAGGAGGAGGCTGCAAAGCCCCATGAGCCAGAACGGCCCATCTCACCGCCACCCAGCGAGGCCAAGCACCGCAGCCTGGTGCAGATCATCTACGATGAGAACAGGGTCAGTAGAGTACACACACCAGACGCTCAATCTGTGGCCCACCACTCGAACCCAAATTACCTTGCATTTGAATTTGGTTTCACTTGATTACATATGCAGTGTATTCATTACCACAAGTGAATGTAAGAAGAGAGCTGGATGCTTTCCCCCCATGGTTCAGTGTTGTTTCACTGGGCTGATGCAAGATGACAAACTAAACTAAGCCAGGCTGTTACATCCTCTGAATATTCTGTTGCCTGGTATGGTTATTTAGTTCTAATGTCAGGGCTAGGGCAGCTAGTGTTGGAGATGGAGACAGTGCCTGTAAGGTGAACTAGATTACCCAGCAGGTGCACCTTTGAACAAACCACAGAACGTCCTTAATTTACCATGAGTAGAGCCCCATAGTGTTTACTTCTTTCACCATGTTTTCATTACATTTCATAGGCAACATAGACAAAGTGTGGATTACTCTTGCAGTATGTATAATACTGGGGCTCTGAAGAGACTGATGTCAGTCTCGGAGATCTGTCATTTTTATTGACCTTGTTTGATTTAATCCTCAAAAACTCTTGTCAACAAAAGCAGTGCCACAAAGTATTCATCTCCTACCTGAGCCTCCCACTCTTTACTGTTGTCAGGCAAGGCAGAGCTCTTGCCTAACAGAATAAGCTACTAAAGGTCAACATAGCAGGCATGATGAATCACACGCATACACGCAAACACACATGCACACACACACTATAAGGTGGCACACTGACACAAATCTCTGTCATTTATCACCTATGCAAGTATAGCAACTTGATCAGTCTTTCAAGAAAAGAAAAACGGAGCAGCTGGGAGGTCATATAAAGCAATTGGAAGTGTTAAGTTGGTCCTAGTCACAGCAATCGTTATACGCAGCAGTGATTCTCAGTGCTCTCAGTCCCCCTAGTGGTGAAATGCACAAGTCTCCTTTTTATTGGAATAAGCATTTAAAGCGGGGATCTCCTCTCACACTGTATCACACCACAGATTCAACTTCTTTTAACATTACTCCCAGTTTCCCATAGGGGGCTTGTTCAAACTTCGCATTTCAGAGGAAAAGAGCTCTTGAATGTTTTGAACAGCTTCTCTGACACATTCAAGGGGAATCATTTTCATAGAATGGCAAAACAGTGTAGTGTGTAGAGAAAATACGCTGCAAATGGAGAACCTAGTTTAAAACCCATGTGTTGGCAAGCAAGCATACACTCTAACCTGCACAGATGTACCCAGTTAACCACCAAAATGCCCTGAGAAGGCATTTTTAAAGGGAACACCACAGTACAGGGAGTGTCCCTCATGACTTTTACCCTTACTGTCATTGAGCTCAGCTAAATCACAGCACTTCTATGCAACAACACGGCATTGCAGATTGCTCAAGACTTATTTGAAAAGCTTGAAGAAGTTTAAGAATGACTCATGGCTTACTCCACAATGTAGCCTGACCTCTGTAACACTTTCCACTTCCCCCTGACTGGCAGGATGTACTCTGGCCTACTGCCTGGCTGCCCCCCTAACCTTGCTTTCTCTCTCTCTACACTTAACCAGCTCCTTCATCTATTTTCTAGTTTCACTCACGCTAAGCCCAATGCTACAGTTACACAATAGCATTTACTCATTCACTCATATATTCATTCTTTTAGTCACGATAACGTTTATTGTTATTTGTTAATTCCTAATTAATTAATATTACATAAGTTACATAGGCTTTTAAGTGTCTCATATCCTGATAAAATCCAAATTAGATTTAACTCACTTTTATTAACCCCTTAAAATGCCAGAAGAATAATAACTTGTTCACTTTTGCAGTTTATTTACGACAACAGCTGTCCATAATTCGAAACAAACACATCGATTATTTGCATAGATGGTCTGCGAACGAGAAAAATCTTCACAAGTGCTCACTCTCGCAACTCCCTCACCCATACAGATGACTGCTCTCTCACCCACATAGATAATTCAGTGGTTGTACTGATCATAGATCTGATTAAAGCTATGACGACCTCATACCTGTCTGTATGACTGTATTTGTTTAAATCGCTGGAGACGCTTCTTCCTGTCGCTTTATATGTTACAGGAAGAACAGTGGCTAATTTCAGTGTCACTTTAGCTGCCATGATCACAGGGGACAGACCCTGTAAATGGCCTTTTCTACAGATCACTTTCTTAATTAGTTACACTTGGGATGAGTAAAGGTTATGTATACGTCCTGGAGAGACAGATGCATTTAGAACATCTGGCTTGAATGCTTCTTGAATGAATTTCTGCTTTGCTTGTCTGATATCTGATAGCTATCCAATCTGCCCAAGGCGCATGAAGTGTTACGTGTACATAGCAAAAAAAGTTACATTAAAGATTTATGTTGCATGTCAAGCCTGTGGTGTGTTGTATATGTGTGTGTGTATGTATATGTGTGTATGTGTGTATATATATATATATATATATAAATATAAATATATATAAAGCACCTGGCTATAATTACTCCAGCCTCCGCATGCCTTTTTGAGCTGGTGTCACTACGGTGTCATCTGTCCCTCCTGGGCTCAGTGTCACCAGCTTTGCCAGACAGAATTACAGCTGCGTTTCTACCAACAACCCATTGTCAAACCCCAGGGATGGCTCAACTCAAGTTCACTCTTCTCATATTTGGGACATAGCTGTCATGGACATGAACACGAGAAAGCAGCCCCACTGAGACTGCATTATCATAATTCTGTTAAGCTATGCTAAATCCTCATGTCTATGCTGTATTAAGCCCTGTAGCGCTTTCTCTTTTTTTCCCTGCATTCCCTTCATGGGAGGCACAAAAGTTTTGTAGCGCTGTGATTTTAGTCACATAAGCACCCACAGTGTTATTATCTTAGTCATATCCCGAGTTTTCTCATGTTCAACGTTTTATTCAAGCGATCATGTGATCCACTGAGGGAAGTGTCTTGTTGACTGCAGGCAGAATGTACAACAGTACATTTGCTAAGCTCTACAGCTTATATTGCCACTGCCAGAGAGGCAGTCCTGTGTGTTACCACGGGGGGGGAGGCATAATTGAAGTATTGGAGCCAACCTCTCTGCTTGGGTCTTGTGATGAGGTTGTGTGTGGTGGAGATGGATTGAGAGGGCAGTTACAAAACCTGCAGCTCTCTCTGTGCAATCATCCACACTTTTAGATAAACGGTAATGCTCTTTACAGCTTCCTTTGGATCTCATCCATCCACCTCTCTTCATTGATAAATTTATCATTTCTAATATTTAAGGTGAGGCCATATTCCAAGAGCTTTGAGGACAGTCTCATTCAGTCTTTTGCTTAAAGAATCGCGGCCATGAAATGAAGAGAAATCCTTGAGCCTCTGTACTCCCTGAGGATGAAAGGCTGGTTTTAATAATTGCTGCTCATTAACTGCTCCTGTAGTGAGCAAGCTCTCTGAGGCAATACTCTGCAGCCTGTTACACCTACTCGCTGATGAGGAAGCAACAGGAATTAGGAAAAACGCAGATCAGTGCAAAACTACTGACGGAAGAATAATAGCATCATGTTACTGTATTTGCCTTTGAATGATATGTATAGTATCTGCAAATGTGAATCACCAGTGCTTCCTTTTGCCTTATATCTTAGAGGAAATGCACAGGGCGATATATAAAAGTGTAACCATGTCATTTGGCTTTACTCCCAGGTGAACCAGTTGGAAACCTGTGTTGAGTCAAGTTAAGCCGTGTGTGCGTGAGCTGATCTGGGGTTTTACATCAAAGTCTGTTAGTGTGAGTCTTGTATAAACTCAGGAGTAGATCCCGCACACCTCCTGTATTACCTCTACAGTGAAGACAGAGTGAAAAGGACAAGGAAGCAGCACGGCGTGGTGGGTGGTGAAGAATAAAGGTTGACGTGCACATACACACTGGCAGGTTCTGTCTCTGTTATCAGCATCTTCCTCTCCATCCAACCCTCCCTCGCTGTCCCTCCATCCTGTCTGTGGATGTGTCAGTCCTGCCTGTCTCACTTGTGTGGTCAGTGACTGAAATGAAGGGAGATGGAAAGCATCAGAGCATGTGGTGTATCACCAAGGAGGGTCTGTTTGATCGATGAAGCGGAGAGAGTGGAATGAGGAAAAGAGTGCAGCGAACATTGAGAGGGGTAGTCTGTGACTCTGCTCACACATTTGTCTGCTCAGGCTAAATATAAATGTATGGCGGAGCTGCAGAGGGGTCATCCAGAGACACATATGGGAGTTTTTTGCTGCCCAGCTCGATGCCCCAACACCTCTCCTCTCTTGCTTTATGGTCCCTGCCAGGATTTTTTGTTTTAAGGCTGATTGTTGTAGGTAGCTGGAGGTGAGAATCTCTCTTTCATCATATGTTTCTTACAAGATAAGCACCCAAGCCCTTTAGCCCCCCCCCCCCCTTCCCGTTTTTTAAATTTTATTTATTTATTTATTGCTCTTTCTCTCCCACTCACTTTCTAGTCCACTCCCACTTGCTTTCCTGCCTGCCTGCTCTTTCTCTCTACCTCTTTCTTTTTTTTTTTTCTGGGAGAGGAGAGAGGGAGCTGAGGCAAGGAGCTGTGGCCCAGCCTGAGTTAAAAGCTCTAATAATAGTCGGTGCATCCATCTCTCCTTCCATCCATACATCCAGCCTTCCGTCCATCCAACGAGCAGTGGTGTAGCCTCAGTGATCAAGCGAGCATGCTCACTGCGTTGCCGTGGTGATGGCAGAGTTGCAGGCGGCCGGCTAATGTACTACTTCTGTTTGTGTTCCCTTACCAGAAAAAGGCAGAAGAGGCTCACAGGATACTGGAGGGACTGGGACCCAGGGTAGAACTGGTGAGTGGAGACTTTGAATTTATGTCATATTTCTGTTCTTGTATTTTTCTTTCTTCCTGCTCATGTTTTTGAATTATTGACATGTGGGAGCATTTTATTAAAGGTCAAGTTAGAGTAATGAAGGATGCTTGGGAGAGACGAGGAACACGTATGAACCACATGATGTTCCCAGTCCTTAGGTGTAAGGCCCTTGAGCAATGGTGTAAAATAATAAAGATATCCGATTACTGTACTCAAAGCTCCATTAAGCAATATTGAACATATTGAATATAGAACAAGATGACTTGCATCAGCGTGCAGTGTTAAAGGGTCGCTTCTACCCAAACCCAGTCAGAATAGAAACTCAGCCCTGCAGCTCACTTTTTACTTCACAATATTTTCAAAATTGGAACTTTTACTCCGATACAAATTCCCAGACTTCCTTTCTTTGCAATAATACTTTTCGTGTCTTTGTTTTTGTCATGCTTCATGTCTTGCTCGCACACACTGTATCCGTCCACATTATCTGTCCATCCGTCTTACTCTCTCACACACACACACACACACACACACACACACACACACACACACACACACACACACACACACACACACACACAGGGAATTTGATCACTTGGTTCTGTTGAACAAATTACCTATTGAGCCCATGCAAGACAAGCACGTCCTGGAGGACGTTCATTTTGAGTGAGTTCTTTGGATTGAATTCTATCGGGTTATTGGGCTTCCGTCAGTCAGAGCTTTGAGTCACTCATGTTATCTGATGAGCATTTCTGCAAACATTGAAATTTATTTGCAGCAAGGTTCTATTGGTGGGATGTTGGAGTGAGCTCTGTGATTTGGCCTTCCTGTATCTGCTTATTTACAATCTGTTGCACAGCTGAAAATATGGCTGATTGTTTGATCTGTTTGTTCCTTCTTATGTTCCAGCCTCTGTACAATCAGCCTTCTGATACCAAGCAGTACCATGAGAACATCAAAATGTGAGTCTGACATTACACATGCCTACACACTTCCACCACATTAATAAATGTTTTATATCTAGCCATTCAAATATAAATTACACACTGCTGAAGAGTTTAACCATAGATACGGAAGCTCATGTAGGATTAGATATTTGTTTTATACATTTTAAACAAAAATAATTGTGTTGTGATATATATCATCAATTGTAAACAAGGCATTTCAAGCAGTCCTGATTGAAAATTGAATATCAGAGTATGCCAAACTCAAATTCATATAACAACTCTAATTGCTGGGTTGATGAGAATGTTAGAATCAAAGGCTAACAGGCCAGAAATGGAGGAGAAGGTCTGTACTACGGGAGAAACATGACCTGTTATTGATTGTATTAATAAGGGATATATGTTTGTGTACACATTTAATAACCCCCACTAGTTCCATTAAATAATATGAATGGTGCATATGAAGTCGAGAGAATTCCTGTTGTATTTTGTTCACGAGTAGATCCTTGTATTTTTTATTTCTCTGTAATCTTAAAACTACTACCAGGGGAAATTGAAACTTGGTGACCTCAACAGCTTTCAATTCCAGTAGTGGTTATATATTGTCTCAGTGAGAGAGACTCACCACTCGCCTCCACACCCACACCCAAACTCCCCCTTCCCCCTTGGCAGACTGCAAAAAATGGCATTTCAGAGGAGGATGTGAAATTGTCAGTATGTAAACTTAGTAATGAAACTTACTGGAATGAACGAGGGCAACTACAGGCAAAAAAAATAATGCAAAGACCTTATGGAAAAGGTCCTGCACTGTCGGTGTGAACGGTGTTGAGTCTAAGGATGACATTGCAGTAATGGTGGCAATGAAATCAGCTGGCTGATCAGTCTATAAGCAATAGAAAATGCAATTTTTTTTACTTGCAGTCACATTCTGACAGTTCTGTTTGAATCCATTCCTGCAATTTCTAGTATTATTAGTAGTGTTCATTGTGTGCCTTCATGTTTTGAATTTGATACCTGATTAAGTTTTTGAGTTGAGTACACCTTTCCTCTCCTTTTTAATTATGTACAAAAAATGCTTTTGATTGAAAATTCCAAATGGTACGAAGACTAGCCGTTGTTTTGTTGTGAGGACCTTGAATATGTCATTTAAGCCTACAGAGATTATTTTATACGCTCCAGATTTTGACTACCAGCTGCTGTCTGTTAGCTCCCACCTGTACTGAGCTAACAAGATGGTTAACTCTAAAGTAGCTGTTTTTACATAGACAGATGCAAAGGTACAGTAAGTCTTGTCTTGGCTGCTAACAGAGCTTCAGATCATCTGTGCTCTAACTAAAGGTGCGTTAGTCAAAGAACAAAACAAACAAACAACCAAGAAGTAGAAGCCTCTGAAAATGGACTAAAATTACTGTTGATTTCATTTTTTGCCGCTGATATTATGACATGAAATATTAATAGCAGGATGCCTTTCTCAGCATCATCCAAGGTTGTGTTAGGTGAACGATTAATAAATCATGTCAATTTCATATGCCAGTGGATATCTGCAGCAAGCGGAGCAGAGTACACAACTTTGCGTGGCCCTGTCATGTCTATCAATAAGGCTTATGTGCATCTGTAATCTTTTAAGGACCATAATTCACTGAGGCACATCAGAGGGCTGTAGGAGGGTTATAATAGCTTGTCTCCACCATGGCACTGTGGTTTGGGCGCAGTGGCATACCACAAGATGTGTCTGACCTCTTAGCCACACATGGCTCTGTCTTCACTCCTTTTGATCCCTGCACCGTTTGATCAGTATTATTGCCTCAAAGGAATTAACTGAAAACTCTCCTCTCTCCCTCTGTCTGTGTGTGTGTGTGTGTGTGTTATTAAATACCACTGTGTCGCTTTGAGCCAGCACAATTGACTTCTTTGTTGTGCTAACCGGTTTGATAACCTTGGCACTCATCCCTGCTGGGATAGATATCTCTGTGGAGCTCTCAGCATCTGAGCCCAGTTCATCTCCTGCACACACAGTGTCTCTGCCACTCAGCTAATGATGAATCTGCCAATATGCTTTGCATATGCAGACTAATATAAAAACAAAATCAAACTTTGAAGTCTGAAAAGCAGTGTGCTTGTACTGCTGGAGAACATCTGTCACAAGTGTGCATATAATGAATATTTCAGCCATCATGTTTTTGAGGTATTATTCTAAATTACAGTGTTCTCCGATATCTCAGAAATGGCACAGGCTTAGAGCAGGACAAAGGAAACCTTTCGAAGGGGTTCAGGCCTACTAATCTTTCCCTTTGCCATCTGGTGTCCAGAGGACAATGCCATCTCTGTCTTTAAAAGGCTTAATCTATCAGTCCTATTTTTGCCATACCAAGTTAGTTCTCACCCATTATATGCCACGATAAGTGTGGATATCGACAGTATCTAGCTGGATTTGGCAGTGTTTTATCTTTTCTGTTGCAATGGCTTGGCTCAATATGTGTCTGTTTGTTTGTGTGGGAGTGTTTATGTAGGTTGGGGGTTAAGGCTGTTTAGATTTGACTAGGGTTTGTTATTGCAGATAACATGTTGGGGAAATGAAGAATAAGTCATCCTGTGTGTTTATCCCTCTAGACCCTAAATGTTATAATGCTAGCTTCCAATTTTCACAAAAACTCATATACCACCAGTAGCCCACTTCCTCGTCTTCTGTCCTTGCCTGTGACCTGAAGGACCCTGCGGCTCAGCTGAAGTGACTAATGTAGAATAAGATTACATTAATCAGTGGGGAACGTGACCTTACAACTGACAGATTAAGTGTCAGGAATAAAATTCTGTCTTGCAGCAAAGAAAGAGACAAACTGAGTGGCTGCCTAAGGAGATTACTGGCCCTGACCTTTATTTGAAGCGCTGTGGCTGGCTGTTCCCAGCCCAGACAAGTTTTATAAGTTTGGCTCACCTCGCTGTCCTTTCCGCCCAGAAGCAAGTTTGAGTTTATCGAGCGGTGGCATACAAGGACAGGCATTGTTTGTGTTTGTGTGAGTGTGTGTGTGTGTGTGTGTGGTTTTTGTTTATTGGTTGAAGAAGTGAGGCAGAGAAAGTGCAGATGGTAGAAAATGTGTATGGAGGATCTGGAGAGCATCATATACTTAGATTTATTATGTGAAAAATGTGATGAAAGCAAAGCACTGTCTGAATTGAGTGTTTTCTTAAATGTCCTCCTCGCCTTATCCTTTTTGTTTCTCTCCCTCTGCCCCTGTGTTTACTCCATGCCTCTGTTTCTTCATCCGTCTTAGAAACCAGGCGATGAGGAAGAAGCTCATCTTATACTTCAAGAGGAGAAATCATGCTCGTAAGCAGTGGGTAAGTAGAGAACTCACCATTTTTGACTCTCTGCTGGGACTCAGCCCATGACGGATGACTAGTGTGAAACTGGGCCAGCTGCTCCTTGAAGTGAGTGGCCATTTTAGGCAGACCAAAGAGGAATAGAGCCCTGGGCATGATCTGTTGTCAGTACTCTTACTGTGCCCGGGGGAGGGATTGCTTTTGAAAAACAAAAAAATTCTTTCATACTGTCATCTGAAAGAAAAACCTTGATTTTTTATTTATTTTTTTTGTACTTCTGTTGAATTCACTGTCAGCCAAGCACTTATAATGAGCATTGTACAGGGTTAGTCTGCGCTCTTGCCTGCCAGTGATTGAGCGAGACTGAGCCAAAGAGCATGACTATAAATAAAGCAGGGATCAATGGGGTGAGCTCTGATGCTAGAGCCAGGCGGACATCTTAAAATCAACTGGCTTGACAGAAAATCATTATTGCAAATCAAGTCCACAGTTTTACTATGAAATTTGAATCCCTCCACAAGTAGGAAATATATTTTTTAAACTGCTTCCAACCTGCTTCCAGATAGTGCCAGCAACAACTGTCTCACAGCTCTGCGTATTATCATAGCAAGTTTACATGAGGCCAGAAAGAACCGTTCAAATGCAGCACCTGTATCAAAGCCTGTGAGTTGTGGGCGAAAGTCCAGTCTTCTCTCATGTTGTGTCTAAGTGGGGGAGGTAGCTCTCGTGGGCAGAGTGCGGGGAGACATCACCTTGTGGTTTATGAGCCTACAGAGGGTCGTGTCTCCACCAGGTTTAATGGTGTGCTTTACAGCCTGCCTGTGAGGAAGCTGGGAAAACAGTGGGCTGTCGTCTGCCAGAGTCATGGCTCAAGGCAGGACTCCCCATAGAATACCAACATATCACTTTGCCCCCTTTGAACATGTAGAGGTACATGGTAGGACACAACAGAAAGAGAGAGAGCTAAGGAAGATTACTGAACATAATTATTGGAAAATAAATCTTTCAATGTCACGGCAGCCTAAAATATCACTCTGCACTGTGGGTGATATCTTGTTTTAGCAGCAACTGTTAAATGTTCTGTAATTGTACTTCCTCAGACTTAATGGTCCATTAGTGTTGTGTCAAAGTGAAGACAGAAAGAGATAGTGTTGATATTCAAGTGGATCTGCAGTGGACTAAGATCTTCGTCTTTCTGTGGTGCTGCTTCAGGAACAGAAATTTTGTCAGCGCTATGACCAGCTGATGGAAGCCTGGGAGAAGAAGGTGGAGCGCATCGAAAACAACCCGCGGCGCCGAGCCAAGGAGAGCAAGGTGCGGGAGTACTACGAGAAACAGTTCCCAGAGATCCGCAAGCAAAGAGAGCTGCAGGAGCGCATGCAGAGGTGAGATCAGAGGACTTTTTCTCCCTTTCACAATCTGTGATTGTTCAGCAGAGTAAAAGGCACTCTGTTAATTTCTGGAACTGACTTAATCACTTTGATTTGTTGCCTAGTTATGGCTGTGATTTTAAAAAATGACTGTGGATTTGTTTTGTTGTGCATGTGTAGGTGGCTCAGTTACAGTAATATGTGGGTGGTTTTGATTGACGGGTTCTCTGTATTTTTCCTTTGGTAGCCGTGTTGGGCAGCGAGGAGGTGGGCTGACCTCGTCTGCAGCTCGCAGTGAACATGAGGTCTCCGAGATCATTGATGGAATATCAGAGCATGAGGTAAGCTCTTCTGTTGGTTTCCCCCTCCACTTACTCCACTGCAACACTTGTGTTCTCACTATCACATTCTTACAGTTCAAATTGCTATGGTGGCAGACATCTGGATGTCTGATTGTGTTCAGTGGCACACGCCAAGGTTGGCACTGCTACCAGGAATAAAACCCTGAGTGAGTCTCTGTGGTGCTGGATGAAAACTTGACATAATAAAAAAAAAACAAAAAAAAACGCTCACTAACTTTATTTATATGACATGCAAATATATATAGTATAATAATATTTTATTATTTAATTTCACTTGCAGTACATAGTAATAAAGATATAAAGATAATAACGGCATAAAAAATAGCTTACAGGAATGTGACTCAAGCCTTCTTAAATCACGGTTGATTTAACTAATTGCTGTTTGTTTCAGAGGCATATGCCACCTAATATTGACATATAATACAGCTGTTATACAGATGGTATGGTATGCCACTGAAATATTTGTGGTAGCTAAGCTAGCAGGGCTAGCCAAAGCTAAATGCTAGCCCCACAGCCTAGCGGAAAGCACAGCAGCACAGCTGCTTTCAATTGAAATGCTCCCAAAACTTTGATAGTTTCTGGCGGTTTTTACTGCCTGTCTCTCTTTTTACAGTCTTCCCTCGTTTCTCTTTCCTCCATTTATAATGTGCAGTCAGCTGTTGGTGCAGCAGTAATTATTGTCTTTGTACTCATCCACTGTATAATAGTTCTATGATGAATCTAAACTTCGAGGCAGAGAATGGTAAATGTCATTGGCTACAAAATCCCAACATGGAATAGCCTGTAGATTTAGCTGCTTTTGGAGGGTTTCAGTAGGAAAAGTGAGTCTTGTCTAAGAAAGCATTTTTTAGCAATTGTTCAAGACCTCTGAGGCAAATTATGTGAATACATACCAAGCCAATTCATGCTATTTGGGCTGACAAGGTTGCTGTAGTTACACTTCAGATATTCAAAAGCTCATAGTTCACACATTTTAAGTCCAGTTGAAACCAAATATGGTTGCCTGATTCAGCCTACATGGTTAAAATATTTTCAACAAAAAACATACAGTATATATTCAATTATACCTTTTTGCATGATTTGCATAAGAAATGCAAACACACTGACTGACCTCACCAGCTAAATGTCTTGCTTATCATAGATGTTAAAAGTTAGCATATGTATGAGTTTGTTAGGCTTGAGGTGTCAAGAAGTATAATGTTAGGCATTGCTCTCAGCATTAAGTGGTGGAGGACCATGCTCCGAGTAGCTGTGATATCCACTAGTCACACATTAGACCTGCTCCTCTCATGTCAGCCAGGTCCCATTAAGCTGAGCAGTGTGTCCAATCGGGTTGTCTTGTCACACCTCAAGAAATGCTTTCTACCTTCCTGTCTCCTCCAGATAGCACAGCGCCTTTCCTTTACTGCCCCCTCGCAACCTCAGACATTATCTCATTTTTAAGATTTTTTTCTTTGTTAGGTTGTAAATTGAAGAGTGACAGGAAACATGTCATATGCCTTAGCTTGCTGAGGCAACAAGACACCCTAAACTTCCTCTCCTGTCTTCTGAACTCTTCCACACTTCAAAACAGAGTGTATTACCACATTAGGTTTCATTTAGGGCATGTCAATATAGGTACTGTGTTGTCAGATAGTTTCCCCTCTCGAGACCAACCCACTCACTCCAGGATGTTGGTTTCTGTGTGTATCTTGTCTGGCATTTGTGTGTGACAGAACACAGAGAAGCAAATGCGACAGCTGGCGGTCATCCCTCCTATGCTGTTCGACGCTGAGCAGCAGCGCATCAAGTTCATCAACATGAATGGACTGATGGATGACCCCATGAAGGTGTACAAGGACCGCCAGGTTATGAACATGTGGAGCGAGCAGGAGAAGGACACTTTCAGAGAGAAGTAAGCAGAACCCTTGAGTAAAGTCATGGTGGCAGACATAATTTCCTTAGCCTTGGAATAGAAAAATATTTCCTTTTATCCTTCTTTCCTAGCAGCTGGATTGGGTTTCGCTGGCCAAAACTACACCTAAAAATAGCTTTTGACAGCAAAATATTGGCATTTGGCTTTGGCATTTTGCACCCCAAATACAATTTATGAACAGACTTAGATTTTGTTTTTGTTTTTTCAGGTTTTTTCACATTCAACTCTGTACATTTCTAATTTTGATCAAATCCCATATTAGCTTCCAGCTCCATTCTCATATAGTAGACAAAAGTGCTCAAGAGCTTGTTTTTAAGCAACAAAATGAAGTATGTTTTACTTCCTGTGAAATATGTGTGACCGATAAAGGGTCCACAAGTTGTTGGTAAGGAAGTGAATCTTCCCCTTTCGTGAGAAACGAGAGGAGGCGTTTCAAGCTGCCAGATCCAATCAAACCCACACGGTAAAAATCAGTGACTTTAAAGTCTACCCACATGCAAACGGAGAGCACTTTCTTCTTTTAATAACTCTGATCCAAAACATACAGTAAGATTTTTGATCAATAGTGTCTGTAGTGTAATATTTGATCATTTATTAGATGCCAAATTTTTAAATTTAGGATTTATGCAATTGATTTAGTGTACCTCTGAGATTTTTCTTTTTTCTGTTTTTTTTTTTTTTTTTTTTAAGTAAGCCAAGTCTTAATTTAGAGTTTTCTGTGTCAGCACTGATGTCACCTCCTCAGTAATTCGTTGTTATTCTGTGAGCTATTTCTTTTGGAGTCCTTCAGCAAATGAATCATTCCAATAGCAGGTTGCAAATTGTTTCTTTGTTCTGCTCCCACAGGTTCATCCAGCACCCCAAAAACTTTGGTCTGATCGCGTCTTTTCTGGAGAGAAAGGTATCGATTCATTTTCTTTTTATTTTGTGTTTTCTGAATAATCCAGTCTTCTCAGGAAATGATTGTGTTAAAAAAAAAAAGACATTTCTTTCGTGTTTCAGACGGTGGCGGAATGTGTGCTCTTTTACTACCTGACCAAAAAGAATGAAAACTATAAGAACATAGTGCGGAGGAACTACAGACGCAGAGGAAGAAGCCAGGTATTCTCACCTTTCAAGCTAATAGTTAAAAAATGATGCTCTACTTTACATCAAGGCCCAATCATACAACAAAAAAATCTGACTCTTTACCTCTCCTTTTGCTATTGCTAGCCACCAAGAAGTCCGCAACTGTCAGTCAACCAGCTAACAGAGGGCGCTTTGCAAGGCATACATCGCAGATAAACATGATGTATCTGGCATGCAAAAACACCATGCAAAAGGATTTAAACTCTTTGAAAACTAGTGAAAATGGGGCATTTTATTGCTTAATGTGTCCTGTGTGAGCACGGTCTTAATCTCACTACTAGCACTGGAGCTATAGTGATGTCTTTGCAGAACAGTGAGGTAGTCTAAGCCACAGAACTCAATGATGAAGAGAAACCCCAAAGGTCATACAGTTGTGCTGATCAATTGCCACAATATGCTCAACACTGTCATGTCAGCACTGTTTCCATACTGACAGTTTTTTTTAAAACACGCGTCATTTCTATTGCTAATGAGCTACCAGTTATTACTTAGCCTCAGATCAGGTGCACATTAATTTACTTGTGACCTTTTCCTGTGGGTACGAGGATGGTGTCTCCTCATCTTTCCTGAAAAAACCTCCTGCTCACTACCTGGTGGTTTGCTCCACATCTCTCGAGTAGCAGCTAGCGTTAATAGCTCACAGTCACAGAGGGAGGTAGCTACAGAGGAGGAACAGAAAGTGCAGTGCTGTATGGCAGAATGACTGCAAATGCTAACAGAGATTGTGTTTGGGTAGTGGAGAGATGCTGTGTGGAGTGGCTCTTCTGTTGTCTTCTTTAATTACAATTTCTGTAGGGCTGCCCCTGGATCAGCTTGGGGCAAGTTTAGACGCAGTGCTACCATATCTCTATAGTGAGGGTGGACAGAGGTTATCAGAATCAGGTTTTTTGCCAAGGAATTTGCTTTGGTAATTTGGTGCATGACAATAAAAGCTGATTGGGCTGATGATGTGTCTGGGGAAAGGACAAAGTGTCTGAGCAGCACATGAGGCTGGGAGACCATTGACTTCTATTGAGTTATGGCTTTTATTTGTTTTCTGTCTGAGTTAATTTCAAAGAGAGTGAGAGGACATTAGTGGTATTGTGCAAATGGAGAAAAAAGGTTAGCTTCTGTGAGTGAAAGGTGCGATTTAATCTTGCTCTTCTCCCCGCCATCTTGCTCTGCTCTCCCTCTTTTTCATGGTTTCTCTCCTCCCTTTCATTCTCTGGCTCTCTCTCTCCTTCTCGGTCAATATTTTTGTCCTTTTTATGTTCCCTTGCCAGGAACCACATCTTTTTTCTTTTTAGAGCAGATATGTAGTTAAGAGATCAACAAAGGTTTATGTTCTTTGGATGAGCATTAGGCCAAAGGCAGCAACTGCAAATACATCAAATAAAGAATTAGTTCTTATCAGTGTGAGTATGTCTGCTTGTTCAATATTAAGCAGTGTTTAAGGTTTTTAGTCAGACTGCATGTCTGTACTAAGCTGAACTCTAACCCTAAAAGCCCAGACAGGAAATTGGTAAGGAAGTGGTTCTGGGTGCTTAAAGAACATATTTAGGAACTTTCGTATCCTGTTTTGTTTTGCGTATGCTGAAAATGAATAGGATTTTGTAGGTTAGTAAGTATTCTGTACTTCAAACAAGTGAAACCAAGTCTTTAGAAATGTCAGTGATAGGAATGATTTTATGTTTCATGTTTCTATGTTTTTGCAAACACTGGTGCAGCTGTTGTGTTAACTCATCAAAAAAACAGCCAGACATTCTAC
This sequence comes from Macquaria australasica, assembly GCA_005408345.1. NCBI lineage: Eukaryota > Metazoa > Chordata > Actinopteri > Centrarchiformes > Percichthyidae > Macquaria > Macquaria australasica. Next base: position 596,176 of record SEMN01000195.1, on the reverse strand, counting down.
CGTCTGCAGCTGTGTGCCAAAAGTACATTTATGTCTACGTAATGCCTTAGGTTTCAGATCTGCCACAGGAAGTGCCTCCTCACTCACTGTTTGCAAAAAAGCAACAAAACATATGTGGTGAAAAGAGATAGATTGTGGCTTGTAATTATAGAGAAATATTGGAGGAATCTGCTGAAGTGAAACAGTCACTTTTACTTATTGACATACTTGGAGACAGTCTTTTCACACCTCTTGCTCATTGTCACATCAGTTTTGCAGGCGTAAATGCAGTATTATCTGGGCAGAAAATCAATTACCACCCTTTACTCAGCCAATGGATTGATTGTGGTCTGCTTTCTATAGCAAACACAAATACTATGCAAAATGATTTAGGTGATAATTGCACAGTTTTTCATGTTTGTGTGTCTACACAAGTGTATGTGTCTAAGGTATACAGGTTACAGGAGAGGTCAGGTGTTTGTTGGTAAGTCAGTGTGTTAGGTTAGCTGGGATTATCTTTGTAACAGAGTGCCTTGTTGTTTCTGTCTCCCTCGTCGCAGCACGGCCAGCAGCAGCAACAGCAGCAACAAGTTCACCGGGGCAGCCAGGAAGACAAGGAGAAGGAGGAGAAAGAAAAGGAGGGCGAGAGGGATGAAGAAAAAAATGAAGCTGAAGACAAGGAAGATGGAATGAAGTGAGTCGCTTTTTAATAAACTGTTTTGAATGTGTAACTCTAAACACTGAGCGCTGCAAAGATGACTTTACTCACTGATTCATTAGAAAAGCACACTGATGGAGTGAGAGGAAAAGATGCAGCCGAGTGAAAACATTTCCGCCACTTCATATAAGCCTGAACCTGTACAGCAGCAACAATTCCTCACTTTCCCCATTTCTCCAATACACTATTTTAGAATTGTTTCAGGTCAGGCTTCAGCAAATGGAGTAGGAGTAGGTTTTGGCCAGGGGAAGCGGATCTGGAAATCCAATCATTCTGTAACCCTTGAGCTCTTACTCCCTCACCTCCAGCCAGACTTTCCACCTACGGCAAATTCAGGCGTCCATTCGTTCTCCCTATTAAAACAGCTGTTTTCCTGTTTATACTTCTCCCCTTCCCAATAGGATGCCAAGTGTCATTTTTAAAATTCTGTGCTTATTTTGTTAGTCTGGGGTTTTTTGGTGAGGAAAATAAGCAGTATGATTAAACCTAGCTGTCAGTGTGTAAAGAGGAATGTGTGTGTATGTGTGTGGGTGGGTGCAGCGGTGGAGGAGGGGGTGTTTTCAGGCCCCGTGCCATCAAAGGATACAAAACAACAGATGGAATATCACTGCTTTCTGGGGACTGAAAATTAATAGATGAACCAACCATCTATGTCTGTATTGATGCACTTTATTATGATGTCAGCTGAGGCTGTCCGCTACAGTAGTTTCAAGTAATAGCAGGTCATATTTATTAGCAGTTGTCGGACTAGAAGATGATGATGAAGCATTGCCTACTGCTTCCCTGCTCTGAGGTGAGGCCAAGGGACTCCGTGACTCCCAGCACACCCTGATGCCTGCCTGTCCCTGGCACAGCTGGCTTGCCTATATTTAGTGTGCCACCGGCTCCCCTCAGCAAGATTAATGGAGCAGGGGGAAGATGAATGGAGGTGCAGTGGGTTCAAATTCAGTGGCCGTCTCCTTGTATGCCATTGTGCTGACACTCGATAAGTTATCTTGGGGGGAAAAAAGACAGAAAAAGCAATGTCTGCATACACGTTCACATTTGGTCTTCCAAGTTTGTGTTTCAGTCTGTAGCATTCTCTGGTTGCCTGTCCTCATGCAGACAAACATGTCTCCAATGCAATGTAGAGGCCAAACAGCATTAGAGACATGATGGTGATGGACGCAAGTTTGAATTAAATCTTTGGGACTGACTGAATAGCAGCATGGCCCATATTTGCATCTCAGAAAAGATTGTATCAGTATAATTTCACTAGTGAAATCTCCCTACACTTCAATGTACATTGCAGCAGTACAGTCGCATTTTTTGTTGCTAGCTCTGTACTTCAGCACATTGGGTTTGAAATGAAACAATGGCTAAGGTTCAAGTGCCAACTTTCTGATTTCAATTTCATGGTGTGTACATTTACATCATTTTACAGTGGTTCAGGAAATATATCCCTCATTATACATAAAATAAAATAAAAAAACTTAAAGTCATCATATTTAATATTTGGTTACAGTCAGTGACAGCCTAAAGCCTGTGACCCATAGTCATCAGCAGACACTGGGCATCTTCCTTGGTGATGCTGTATCTTGCGTGTACTACAGCCATCTTCAATTTTTGCTTGTGTCAGGGGCTTTTTGCCTTCAGTCTGATCTTTAGCAGTGAAACACATGCTCAGTTGGACTGAGGACATTTGGTTGTTTGGCAATAAAAACACTGTTTTGTTTTATGTCTAAATGATTATTATCAGTGTCCTACAATGCTGCCCAAACATGAGTGGGCTGTGTATAGGGCTTTGACTCTTATGTCAGTGATATGTATACCTTCAAATACCCTGTGTGTCTCTTGCTGACTGTGTTGCCATTTCTCAAACACAGGGATGACACCTCTGGAGAAGATGCAGAGGACAAAGAGCCCACTGTGGCTGTCAAGGGTCGACGCACAGCCAACAGCCAGGGGCGCCGCAAAGGCCGCATTACCCGCTCTATGACCAGTGAAGTGGAGGAGACCACCACACCGCCACTCAACAATGAGCTTGGTGAGTCTCAGCCGCACTGCGCCAAATTAGTGCCAATTTGCTCCTCTGTCTAGTGTTATTTTAACATCGGAATTCCTTTAGCATCTGGCTACTGTCACATTACATACTGTAAATGGAGAAGGTGATGTGGGTTAACATTATGAAATGAAATGTTTGTCAAATCGCAATTAAACCATTGCAATATACCTGATGAACACACAGACATGACAAGAAACTTAATTTAATATTCATTATAAGGTAATGTATGTTATTTCTAACTGGGTGCAAAACATTAAGATAATAAAATAGCTAAAACCAATAATGTAGAACAAAAAAATAACTTGCACCTGTCCGGAGCAAATAACAGAAGGTTTACAGAAGTATTTCACTACCATCATGCAGGATTGACTTTGTCACCTTTGATCTAGTTGTGGCCTCCTGTCCCACACCACAAGAGCGCACTGTTGTTCCTTGTGTCTTCATTCACTTATTCACATTCAGTCATGCACTCACTACTTTTTTCCTAAGTGACTGCAGGAGATATGTAGATTAAATCCCATCTGTTGGCAAAAGACAAAAGTATTATTTAAGGACAAAATATTCAGTGTGTCAGCAGTGTCCCCCCGCTTAGCTCTTTGTTTCCTCGCAGATGGTAGGTCAGCCGTACACACACTAACACTCTTGCTGCAAGCTATCGGGTATTTTTGATGTTTCAGCAGTTGTGTGTATATGCTGCAGCACGCTCCTGCAGCACAGGTTTAGTCACAGGGAATCCCCAGGTGACTCTGGCTGTAAGGGCTCTCATCAGCAGCCCCCCTCCACTGCTGTTTGTTCCCCTGCTGGCAGCAGTGCTAGCTGGCCCACTGTGGCCTTCACAGGTCCATGTAGAGGACACATAAGCACAAGCTCCTACTCCTCTGTCTGCCAGGCAGGGCCAGGGTCGACCTGGCCTGTGCAGGGAAAGAAGCCAGTTGTTATGTCTATAATCATTAACTGACTTCTGTCCTTGGATTTCTTGCTTCCTCCATCTAAAACAAACAGTCCCTAGTGACCCACGCTGCAGTGCCTCTCTGGCAGGCAGCACAAGCTACCCTGCCCCCCACCCTTTTTTCTTCTCTAATTTCTCACTCTCCTTCCTTTCCTCTTGTCAGTCACTCCCTAACTGACTGTGTGACAACTGCCCACTCCCCCCTCCTCCCGCCTTCTCTAAGTCTGTGGTTCTTTTTTTTTTTTTTTAACAGCCAATCTGGAAATGAATGAGAGCTCTCGCTGGACTGAAGAAGAGATGGAAACTGCCAAAAAAGGTAATACACAGTAAACCTTTATTCTCCCTGTGACGTTTAACTTCATCGCAGTTACTGTGCATTATAATAGAGATGTCAAGGAAAGATCACTAGTAGCAGCTCAAGCACTGTTTTTTCGAAAGCATAGACAAGTGATGCGGCTGTGACTTCCTGTCAGTGAGGCAGCAACTGCCACGTGCTGCTAGGTTGTGTCTATGCGTGTATGTGTCGGTCTGCCTGGACTGGGTCTCTTGCTCTTTGGAGCCACTTCCCCGTCTCTCTGGGTCAAGGCAGCCTGTCTTTTTATCAAGTGGGCTGTAAAGTCTGCCTCTTATCAGCCAGCCCCTGCAAATGTAGCAGTCATTAACTCAGCCTGTTTATTGTCTCTGACTGAAGATTACCAAGAAGCCTATGGCTGATTCACAGAGGTCGCTGACATTCTGCCCATTTTCCTAGCACCAGCTCTCTGTGTGATTGTGTTTGACAGTGTTTGATGTGTGCAGTCCTTGAGTCTGTTACTGATGTAATGGCCTCAGTGGTTTCTAATGCATACTACTCGTTGTATTCTGTGTCGTATGGATTCCCCACTGATCTATTGCACCAGATTGACGGTCAGATCTGGTTCTCATCTGTTTGGGTATTTAAGAAAGACAGATTTACATGTTCCAAGAACAGGTGATGGGTGCTGCAGGCAGTAATGTTGATATTTATAAATATCTTTATCTTTGACTCCTTAAATTACCAAAAGTCTGAGCTGTGTATTTAAATGCATCTTTTTATAGCTGATTTTTAAAATGTTGGTCTTAGAGACGGGAGAGAGAGGCTAAATACTGTCTTTGTAATGTCAAGTCCTGCTTTCTGTACATGACTCAATGCAATTTCACTGCGAGGTGGCTGCTTTGTGGCCATATGTACATGATGTGTCATCTTGCTGTGTTTGACTCTCAGTTCTGCTTCTGACTAATTTAACCTGTCCTCCCTTGTAATCAACAGTAGCTGAAGTGCTTCTTGCAAGCAGCTATCAGCAGCTTGAATGTGATATTGAAACCACATTTGGTCTAGAGGAGTTATCGCAACTGTCTCGTGCTGTCTCTGTGTGTGGTGTCTCCTGCAATTTGGGGTTTGTGTATGCGTGCAGGTTTGTGTGTTAAGGGGTTATTTTGCGATAACTGGCGCTGGCCTGGCTTGGACATGGTCCTGTGTAGTAATCCTGGTTAATGTCTTCAGTTCCATTCTCCTGCAGTGGGATTAGTGGGACTCTCCATCCCAGAGGATTAGCCTGGCAGCTCGGTGGGAGCAGGGCTTCTATGAAGGGCTTATGTAACCACAACCACAGAGCCCCAGCTACAGTACCGAGGGCCGAAGAGGAGGAGCTGCTCTTGCCATTTTTCATCAGTTCTAACAACCACCCCCACACCTGCCAAAAGGGATTCCCCTTCCAAGAACTCACACTCCAAGATCACAACCCCACCCCCCCATTTCCTCGTAGTTATTGAAAAAGCCTGTCAAGGTGATCTCCCTTGCAGGTGCTTGACATGTATATGTTTTAAAGGGGCATAGGTATCATGATGCTAATGTGTTTATCCCCTTGAGCTAAACAGATCTGAATAATGGCATTTATTGTGCCTGGCAGGACATCGGCATTCTAGCATGGCAGCGCCTGCCAGCGCTGCCTTCGAGGATGGCATGGCCACACTCGGAGATAGATCACTCGTCTTCACTGCTCATAAAGACTGGTACCTCAAACAAGGGACGGCCAATCTTTATAAAGCCTCTCTCTTAAACCCACCAGCTCTGCCTGCCTGTGTGTGTGTGTGTAAGATATGTGCAGCAAAGGTTGTGTCTGTGTGCATTTGGTCCTGGCTGTGTGTGTTTGCATGTGTGCCCTTCTTGGCTGGCGTTTATGTAAGTGCACTAATCTGGCAGGCTTTGCTTGGGGGCAGGCAGGCAGGCAGCTGGATAATGGCCCCTGCTCTGCTTGCTGGAAGAACCCATTTAAAGGAGCAGCAGGTAGAGAATGCCACATTATTTTTTCTGTCTTTCTCTCCTCCACTGTTGCTCTATCTCTGTCTCTCATTCTGTCCGTCCCTCTCGGATGGGAGATGGCAACGGCCCAGATTGGCAAGTGCTGTGGAAGATTTGGCAAGTGCCTCTTCCCCCCCACTCACTTTGTCTCTCCCCTCACTCTGTGTTGTTATAGACTGGAGAGAGGTCACATTCAAGATGAAAAGCAGGTCAGTCAGGAAAAATGTGAAAGCCTTTATGCTTTCTCATGGTATCAACATCAACTCCCTCGCTCCCCCTCTTGTCCCTCCTCCCCCTTCTCTCTTTGCTTACTCTCCACTTCTGTATCCTTTCCCTTTCTCCATTGTCTCTTTGGCTCAGTGGCTCTTCTCTCTCTCTCTCTTTCCTCTCTCTCCGGGCTGCTCTCTCTCTCTGCTCTCTGTTTACTCTTGGACTGCCTGAGTGTGTGTTTGCGTCTGTGCTAGAGTATTAACAAGAGAGACGGGAGAGAGAGAGAGGGTTCGAGTGAGTGTGTACTCACTCATGCGTTTGTGTGTGCATGTGTGTGTGCCGCGGTGCCTGCTGGCAGACTGAGGTAGGGGGAGGGACCGACAGAGAGGGAGGAAGGGAAAAAAAAGAGAGATAGAGGAGAGATCAGATGAGGGGAGAGAGAGGCTGAGCACATAGCACCGCCCCACAGTCCCACTTTCCTGTGGAAGTCTTCCCAGACGACCGCCATTGGGGAGAGACACGGCAGAGAAGAACAGAGCAGCACTCACCGAAGCACAGAGAGGACAGAGTGAGAGGAAAAGGAGGGGAGAGGCCAGGAGCATGTGCTGTTTTGGAGCATGTCAACCTGACACCGGCTCAAGTATCAAGCCAGCTGGCAGGAAGAGCGCTGAGACTGAGCTGTTTTCATCTCCTCTGCTCTGGATCGGAAGGCCCAGCCCTGAAGAGCTTCCCGGCTGGCCCTCCAGAGATCAGACCGTCTGATAGTGTTATCCACTGCAGGGCCACAAGACGACGGCCGGAGTGACAGGCATGTGACAGACAGGAACAACCACTTTGTGGCCGCACCAGGTGTTGATTGGACTTTCTCTGGGAGGAGCTAATGGGAATACAGTGTCCTGATTGGGTGTGAGGCTACCACCTGCTTCAGTATTGCTGCTGCTGATTGGATGTTTGTTCCATGTGTGTTGCTCCACCAACCAAGGCCCTGAGTCAACCAGAGCTGCTTGGGATTGTGCTTTGTGTGCTTGCATATGATGGAATAAACTGGATGTAGCCAGAGGTCATAACAAAGTGATCTTTGACTTTTAGTACTTTATTTGCATTGTTATTGCTTCAGGTTCAGTGGGTGCAGCAAAGTGTTTTTCTTGCTTGTTTGAATGTGTGTGATATTGTGTCTTTGTTTGTCTGAGCACGTGTATGTTTGTGTGTACTGTGGCAGGTTGGAGGGTGTCTGACTTGTAGGGCAGTCTGCCCCCTCCTACCCTCTTGTGAGGCGGCTGTAAAAGGTTAACATGTCTCAGCCCTCTTGGAGCGAGTCAGGCCAACCGGTCTTTTCTTTTCTTCCTTAGAGAAGCTTTCCTAGCAATGCCTTTAGTGGCAGTGATGAATATTTCAGCTGAAAAACCTCTTCCACTTTAACACTTGACAGGTTGTAGGTGCGCAGCAGCTTTTAGACACCAGCAGCTCAGACTTGAAGATCACCTTTCCTTGTTATGGTAGTTCTTTTTATACTGGCATTAATAAATTCTCAGCATGACAGTGAATATTATACGTCATCTGCTGGATGATGCACAGCTTTTCTAGCCCTTTTGGCAAAAGTGTTTTTATATCAGTAGGTAGTGTTTGACTTGTCAGTGCACAGATAAATATAATAGATTTGGCTGTGCAAGGGATGGATTGAATATAATGTTACCGTGCAGACAGTTTTCTGGATACTTTAACCATATTTAGGGTGACTTGTTTTATATGCAAGTATTCCTGTACACATAAATAAATACAGTCTTGTGAATATTACCCTAGGATTTAAACTTGTAAACAACTAATTGACCAGCTTTTATTGCAGCTATTACTTATGAATAGCATTATTCAACAAAGCATTGGTATCGGGGTCAGAATTTCTCTGATTAATACGAGAGTTGAAATGACAGGGCTGTAAACAGCTGTCCTCTCCTTTGGCTCAGACTTCTGCTTGTTGTCCTACTGCCTCCATTAAGCGATGAGATGCAGAGACCTCTGAACCCATGTCCAAGGTTATCCCAGGAGGTGTTGGCTCTGTGCCTGTTAATAACACCCCCCTCCCCCTACCCCCACAAGCCTTTGGCCCTGTTTACACCTGGCATTAACATGCGTCTTGAGTGATCCAATCAAGTGGACAGCTCCAAGTACGTCAGTTTCACACCTGGCATTAGAATGCGTCTCGAGTGACCACTTGTGATCGGATTTCACTTCCCCGCTCTATATGCAAATAAACACCTACATCATTTCCGTTTGCAAAGACCAAATGCGTTGTTTTTTAACTGGCGGGAGGCAGCAATGCACTTCCCATGCCTAGTCTTCTGGAAATTAAGAGAAATTTGCAAGGACCTTGGCGCACTGGCAAAATCAAAACAATACAGACTGTCTATTGGCGTGTTCCAGGCAAACCAAATCGCACAAGATGTTTGACGCACTCGTAATATATTTCTATTTCTTGTTGTTTCGCACTTTAATATGCACGAGTGCAAATTCTACGCTCTGTCTTTCTCACTCACTTCCACTTACACACTGACTACTTTCTACATCTCTCCTTTTAGCACACGTACGCTGAGCGCTTGTGTATGTGTGTGTTTCATGACAGGTTGATCTATCACAGCTCTGGCCCAGCGGGTGCCTGTAGACTCTTGTGTAAGGCACAATCATGCGGTTGACTGGGTAAAGGACCAGGGTTTCTTGGAAATGGGTCACATCAAAGTCAGTCAGAATATGAGACAGAGCGACCCCAGTGGGGAGAGTTAGTGATGTCATTGGGATGACGGTTCAGCCACCACACCACCACTCCTCGCTCTCTCGCTCTCTCGCTCTCTCGCTCTCTCTCTCTCTCTCTCTCTCTCTCTCTCTCTCTCTCTCTCTCTCTCTCTCTCTCTCTCCGTAGGAAGCATATGGCGTCATGCTATGCTGTTGCTGGGAGAGTGGGACTGTGTCTAGGTTATATTGTGAACTTAACTTCCAGGCTGTGTTACAGTTTTGACAGCTGTATAGAGACAGATGTTTATGGCTATTGATTTACCATAGAGAGACTTCCATACTCTGCGCTTTAAAAGATTGTGGTTGGGGATATTCTTCATAGTATATAAACCAAAATAACAATTCAATTTACAGTCTTTACAACAAGTGCACTTTGCTCAGCTCTCATAATTGTTTTTACAACTGCATATAGAGTATATGGAGTGGAAACGTAGTCGTGCAAGGCCACATGTCATCCTGTCTTTGCTCCTGTCCTATCCTAACCCCCCTGCCTGTCCATCTGTTAATTCCAGGCCTCCTCCAGTATGGTAGGAATTGGTCCGCCATCGCCAAGATGGTGGGATCAAAAACCGTGTCACAGTGCAAGAACTTCTACTTCAACTACAAGAAGAGGCAGAAACTGGATGAGATTCTGCAGCAGCATAAAATGAAATCGGTAAGCACGGGGAAAGTTTGTGAGTCATATTTGCTCCACGTGGTGCTGACAAAGTAAATTCATTTGTGCTTTTTGTGCACGACCAAGCTATAAGATTGTGTCTGGTTGTCTTCTGCAGCTGAAGATCTTTGTTTCCTGGGCTGTTTTTATTTAGTATGTTTGTTTTGACCCAGGAGAAAGAGCGAAAGGCCCGTCGTAGGGGCAAAACCCTGCAGAATGAGGAGGCCAGTGCCCCGTATGCAGCAGAGGAGGAGGAGATGGAGGGTTCAGGAGCCAGCGGCAATGAAGAGGAGGCACCTGAAGATGGAGAAGGTACACCACTCCCAAGAGCTACATACATAATGCTAATTGTATTGTACAACACGCTGTATAAATGGACGGTTCTTTCTTTCTTTCTTTCTTATCTTTTTGAGCATAATGATGGGCAAAAACATTTGAAATACATCAATATAATGCAGTCGAGTTCAACACCACATCAAACCACAACCCTCAGTAATACACGTATAGAGGAATAATACCTCTCTGACAGTGTCAGTAAAAATTGAACATTATTCTCTTCAGGTTGAATTTATGGCTGAGCTGTTGTATTGGATTGCATTAGATTGTACATGTATACCTAATAAAGTGGCCACTGAGTGTATATAATGTAACAGGGAAACTCTTGAAACTTGGAGTAGCTCCCCGTTAGCTTGAAGAATCGTGTTCTGCAATGACAAACATAAAAGTATCCTGAAAATGCTGCTGTAGTTCGTTGATAAAAGTATACTGTGTAGACTGTACTTCCACAATAGCGCGCTGAAGCCCCGGGGGATTTCGTCCCATCATCCCAATTGGTTTTGTGTTGCTCCTTATTGTACATTGAAACCTGATTAGGCAGAAGACTGGCACGGTGAAGAATCTGGTTTAGCAGAAAGACGGGGAAAAGATGGAAGAAAAAGGGACGAGGGAGATATAACATGATTTACAGTATTAGCCCAGTCTTGTCTTCTAATCTGTGTTTCCTTTTGTCCTGCCAGGTGGAGCCAACAACAGCTCTGACACAGAGAGCTTGCCCTCACCACACTCATCAGAGGACAGCAAGGCTAAGGAGGAAGGCTCGAGCAGGTCAAAGGCCAGCTCCAACAGCGGAGACAAGGAGGCATCCGGGTCAGACATGGGCCAGGCAGGGGATGAGAAACCTCCTGTAAAGGAAGATGCAGACTCAGCCATCAAGCAGGAGATAAAGACTGAGACTGGAGAGCCCAACAAAGATCAGCTGCAGCCAACACCACCCAGCGATGCCACAGATAAAAAACCTCCTACAGCAGAGACTGAGGAAGTCAAAAGCTCCACCAAGGGCACCAAGAAGGACCATGTGGCCAAAACAGGCTCCCATGGGGACAGTGACTCAAGTGCCACTTGTAGCGCTGATGAAGTGGAGGAGGCAGACAACACAGACAAGAGCAGGTAAGAACTCTTAGTAAGAAGTAATGTGGAAATTGTTTTTCCTCAAAAAATATTAATTTCCCATTCATTTAAATGAAAAATCTACTATCTCTTCCCTGCTTTGTTTTTTTGATGATGTCATTGGACCTGTTTGCGCTTATTAGTGTCAAAGGGCTTCTGTTTTTTGAGCAGTGGTTTACTAGGCATCCTACTTCTCTGGTATACTACAGCAGATATCAGAAAACAAAACAGCGAGGCTTATGAAGTGTTATTAGTTGCCTAGCTACACTGTACAGCAGTGAAGCCATATTTGGCAAACCACTTATAGTATGTGTACACCACAGGTTGCTCTTTTCTATCAACCAGAGATTTTATTTGCACTTTGTATGAATGAGAAGACATAGACATACATACACATACATACATATATACATATACATATGTACACACACATATATATATATATATATATGTACACATACACACACATATATATACATATATGTACACATGCATATATATACACATACATATATATATGTATATATGTGTGTATATATATATATATATATGTGTATATATATATATATATATGTGTGTATATATATATATACATGTGTATATATATACACACATATATATATATATATATATTATATATATATATATATATATATATATATATAATATATATTATGTATGTGTTATGTATCATATGTATGTGTGTGTGTGTGTATATATGTGTATGTATGTATATGTAATGTATATATATATATATCTATTATGTGGTGTTGTTGTGTATGTGTGTGTATGTGTATATATATATATGTATGTATGTATGTGTATATATATATGTATATATATATATATATATATATATATATATAGTAATATTGTGTATATGTTGGTATTATTGTGTATATATGTATATGTATATATGTACTTATATATATATATATATATGTATATATATATATATATATATATGCACACACACACACACACACACACACACACACACACATGTGCACACTGTGTATGTATAATGTGTGTGTGTGTGTCTGAATGAGGCCAGAAATGGGTATCAAAGTGTGTGGGAAGAAGTGATTAGTCTTGTTTGCACGGTATTTGTTAAATTTTTTCCATGACAGCAGACTGCATGTACCGGCAGAGCCAAGGGAAACGCTGCCCTCTTTGCCAGAGCAAACAAAGGGAGAGAGAGAGAGAGTGTGTGTGTGCATGCATGCATGTGTGTACACACTTTTGTGTTGTTGTGCATCAAAGTGTGTGTCTGTCTATGATTATGTTGTGTGCTTTCGACGGATGTGTGAGACATGGATATGGATTTTTACTTGCAATTCATTTCCACAGTCTCAGGCTCTGTCAACACACATCCTACATGTATCTCCCCTCCCACACACACACACATATCCCCCTTCCCACACACACACACACACACACCATGTATTCCTGCTATTCCATATCATTTAAATACTTAAATACTCTGTTTAGTGAGTGAGGATTTGTGCTTGTGCCTGTGTCTCTGGGGGAATGGGTAGGCAGGCATGTGGGATGGAAACACAATCAGAACCTCTGCGCTTTTTAAGGTGTTTTCTTTTTTTCTAGATATTTTTAAATTTGCATTGGACAAAATAATGTGTTTGGGCTCAAGCATATTTCTGCCTCTGTGTGTGCAGAATGACTTCTCCACGGCCAAGCCTGCTGAACTACTCTCATGATGGGGTCATATCCTCCCCACTGCAGAAGCCCATGGACCTGAAACAGCTCAAACAGAGGGCTGCTGCTATACCACCTATTGTGAGTCATTAGTTAAACTTTGTGTGTCTCATTGTGTGTATTTTTCCTCATACATCACACAACAGCTAGGTGAAGAGCACCTCAGCCCTTTTCCAGCCTTGGAAAAAGTGTCTTTGATCCAGGTAGTGTTTTGTAACAGAAAACTGATTTTGCCCAGCTCACAAAATCTCACTCACACTCACACTCTCTCACACTCTCTCACACACACACACACACACACACACACACACACACACACACACACACACACACACACACACACACACACACACACACACACACACACATACATACATACATACATACATACATACATACATACATACATACATACATACATACATATACATGCTCACTCTTCCATTACAGTGATATCAATGCTTCCCCTGTCTCTCTGCTTACAGAGATAACAGTATAGGAGGTGAAATTGTTAAGTCATATTTGTATAAGATAAGCCAGCCAGATGGAGGATGATGGGATAGATTGCTTTGTGGAGAAGAAATGAGATCCCAGGCATTAGGGAAACTTTAGCTTACAAAGAAATAAGAGATGATTATTAGCTATCATGTTTATCAGATACTGTACGTGGCTAACCATATGTCAAATGCCAGGTAGGAGTGGGCATGTATTATGTGTGTGGTGTGATAGTAACCTTTTTCTTTTCCTTTCATCCTGTGTGTAGATGCCCGAAGCCTCCATGCAGGGCGGTCAGCGGAGTGGGGGTGGCAAGGCAGGGCTGCCCCCCCACGCCCTGGCACTGTACCAGCAACAGATCACCATGGCTCATGGGGAGTCCTCTCAGGAGGTCAAACAGCAGCAACAGCAGCAGCAGCTTTCAGGACAGCCAGGCAAACAGCAGCCTTACACCCCACAGGCAGACAGAGACAGGGAGGCTCTTCACAGCAGCAGCCCTCGTGTTCGCCCGCGTAGCCCCTCCACCAGCGACAAGGATGGTACGCATACCTCCATCATGACAGAAAACTACCTTTTTTGCTTTGAGACTTCGTCATCAATACACATCAATACTTCGCAAGTCAGATAGTATTTAGAGTAGTATAGGATGCTTTGTAAGCTGCTAAAGTTACAAATATATGAACCCCTCTCACAAATTCCAGCATTTGTCTTATATTAATCTCCACTTCCGTCTTTTTCCCATGCCATCATTTTCTTTCTGTATGATCCCTAGTGTTACTCCTCTGCAGGCTTTATGTATGTATAACATGGTACATTGCTAAAGTTGTCAAATGTGCAGGATACATGGATTTATGGAAACCAGATTAGCACTGTAAATGAGGAATAATGAAATGATAAAAGGAAAATGAAGGTTAATGAAAGTGCTGCGTATTATGCAGTTTTAGTAGCATTTGATCTAGTTTTACTTAGTTGGTCCTTGCTACACGCTCTAACCTTGAGTCTGTGTTCTCTAGTGCTTAGGGTATTCAAGTGTTTCTGGGACACTCGTGGAGAGGGAACTGATAAATTATCTGGTATTGCTATTGACCCAGAAGGGAATATAGTCTAGTTCAGTGCACTTACTGTGAGCTTGTGGAATGTGAATCTCTGAGAGCACAGTGTAAGACTTTTAGCAACAGTCCAGACAAAGACAGGTCTTTTATAAGCAACTGGGCACCGCAGCTGTGAACTCTTAAGTACAGCAACCACTTTTTCATGACTTTTTAAAAAAGAAAAAGGCTTAAAAAGCTTTTCATAAAGTGCCTAACACAGGGGCAGGTGTAGACATATTTACAAGCTACATAGTAGGTACTATTTGCTAGCATTTGGCTGTTGGCGAATACGAAAGTCACACCATGTGATAATAGTAAAGTGTTTATGTAGTTAGTGCATGTTTTTGTGTGAGAGAGAAACATTCTGTGTGGATGCGATGATCTGTGGTGTGTTTGTGTCCCTTCAGAGCTGGAAGGCAACGAGAGGTGGTTACTGACCCTGCTGCAGGGATTAAGTAGGTTCACCCCTTGCCACACCATTCCCTTTTTTAATTACACCTTAACCACAATGCAGGGTGATCACCTCCTCTGCTGGATTTTACTGTGTGTACCTTACAATAAATATTAGCAGTGGCTTGTTGTGTATGCTGGCGTATTAATTCAGTGGTGATATCACCCTGGCTGGGACGTGGCGTGAGGGGTTCTATGTGCTCACGGACGACAACGATGACAATGTGAGCGGCGGCTAAAGGACCGCTTCTTGGATTAGTGGAGGTCTAACTGAGTGCTGTGCTTTGGCCCTGACTCTGTTTGTGTGTTGTTGTTGCAGAAAAGTCCCGGGCTTTCTCTCCGCACGGTGAAGCCAAGAAGCAGGCACTGGGTCCTGATGACTTGAGGACCTCTAACTTGGGTCGATCAGTTCTGTCCTCCTACCCCATGTCTCCGCGAGACATGGCCAAGATCAGTCACGACCAGCACCTGCTCCACTTCAGCTGTGAGTCGTCAACAAGCCTCAGTTGTGATATGTATTGTATCGTGTGTTATGAGAACTTTGAACAAAAACCTCTACTTATTGATGCTAAAATGCCTCTAGAAACCCTCTGCCAAAATCCTCAACCTCATAATCTCTCCTGCCTTCCAGCGTTCCAGCAAGGAGGCCACCCCTCACTCTCTAGTCTACCACAGGACAGTGGTAGGCTAGCAGCAGTGAGGCCCCTCACGATACCAGAGCCACCGCCACTCATTTCCTCCACCAAGCCAGGAGGCTCCATCACACAGGTATAGCACCACACAAATGAAAACTGGAATTCATAGGAGCACACTTAAATATTCACTACATAAGGTATCGGAACAAATAAAAAAATTTAATGTGACAAACTTATTTTGACAAAAGAGCAATGATAATGTATATCACCATTATGACCAAATACGTGTTTCTGCAGGGCACCCCAGTGCAGTTGCACAGCCCAGCTCATGGGATGGACCACGGGAAGATGCCCCCCACACAGATGGGGTTGTCTTGGATGGATCAGAGGAAAGTGGGTGAGTAAAATTGTCTGGAGGGACTAATGCACTTCAGTTTTCTTTCCTCTAAGTTGCCATCCACTTGTACCACGGCCATCACAACTGATATTGAGGTCTGATCATCTGTTGCATCACCATCTCATTACTTTCTCTCTGTTCATCCCTTGCTTTTCCCAAACTGCCATGCACTACACAGCAGGTCCATTCCCCGTGATAAAGCAGGAACAATTGTCCCCTCGCAGCTCGTCCTCCCAAGCTGAGAACTTGTCGACCCAGGGGACGCCTCATGATAGTGCTGCTGGACGTGGTGAGTGGCTCACCTTTTCTTCTGTTATTTAATTTCCATAAACAGTAAACTGGTATTGGTGCTTTGCTCTTCTGCATTTTTCCTTGTCCTGTGTAGTGGGTAAAGAATGATGCCAGTGCATCTTGGAAAATATTGAGACCCACTTTTTCCAAGTTTTGTTGCATTTACAGAATTATTTGAAACTGATTAAATGTTTGCCATCAATCAAGATGCCATACACCCTTGAATAACAAAGTCAAATCATGAGTTTTTTCACGTTTTGTTCAGCACTGTCATGCTGAAAAGATTTACCTACTCAGCATGACAGTGACCTGAGCCACACAGCAAGGACCACACTGGAGTGACTTTTGGACAAGTCTCTGAATGTACTTGAGTGTCCCAGGCTAGACTTAAATCTCACTTGAAAATCGGGGGGGAGTTGAGTTCACTGAAGCTCATCTGATCTGACAGAGCTTGAGAGGATGTGAAGAATGGGAGAAACGGCCCAAATCCATGTGTGCAAAGCTGGTAGACGCAAACCCAAGAAGATTCAAAGCTGTAATTACTGCCAGTGGTGCCTCAACACTTCAGTTTTAAATTTGGAAAATTTAATAAAGCCATGCTTTCACTCATACATCAGTAAGATACAGTGTTTAGACTGAAAATTAGACTCATAAATGATACTGTAAATACATTTAAGACAACAAATAGTGATCAAAACAATCAATAGCATTTGTTTTGGTTGCACCGTGCTCACAGGCTTTTTGGTCAGCCTTGCAGATCTTTTTGCAAACCTTTATTCCCAGTGATTGTTTACATTGTGTTCCACTTTAACTGCTCTTAATACTGCTTTTCTTTGTTACTCTCTTAACAGCGACTATTCAAGCTGTTCAGGGGGGTAGTATCACTAAGGGCATCCCAGGGACCAGAATGCATCCAGATTCCTCAGTCTCCTACCGAGGGGGCTCCATTACTCAGGTGAGCTCAGACCAGCAAAGTACTGTGACTCTAGGTCCTTCTTAAGGCCACTATACAGGAGTTAGGAATGTCCCAATCAAGGTTTTTTCTCTCTCTCTCTCTCTCTTTCTCTCTCTCTCTCTCTCTCTCTCTCTCTCTCTCTCTCTCTCTCTCTCTCTCTCTCTCTCTCTCTGCCAATCCCAGTGGAGTTTTGCAGTAGATACTTAAATTCTTCTACATAACAAAGCTGCACAGTGCGCATTTGATCTAAAAATTAGACCCATATTAGAAATTAGTTAAGTCAATCCAATTTTGATATGTTTGAGAACTAAATAACTTTACATTCAGAAAATATCTGTTTGTTTAGACCACTTTTTAAAAAATCAGTTTTAGTGATATCTTTTTGTATTTTTTTTTGGTGATGGTTGTGTGTGTGGGGGAGGGTCTCTTTCTGTTCCCCATTAAAATACTCTTACGCTGCTAGTTTGATGATGGAAAACGGGTATAATGGCCTACTTCTATGTTTTTACTCTGACAGTAGCAGAATCTCCTGTTTGTGCAGTTTGTTATCGCTGTGTTGGGTGTGGCAATCCTGATGTGAGTGCGTTATGAATATTCTGCTGACAGTGTTTGAGTTTGAGTAGTGCGTTACGACAGACAACTGGCAAACAATTCTCTTCCTTTTTATTTGAAGAACCTCTGAACAACCTCTGAAATTAATTTAAATAAGTCTTGTGTAAATGAGCTGGTATATTATGTTTAGGAGAGACTTGTTAGCATAAATAAGATGATGTTTGGCCCAGTGTTTCCCCTCACATCATTGTGCAGGAGTGGCACATTCAGGTTAATGTGCTTTATCCAGAGGCTGATGGATGTAAATGGTGAACTGAAACTGACGCTATGTTAAACTGTGTTGAGGTTCATGATACTAGCAGATTATATGGCTGGAACACAGACAACCCACACTTATTATTTTTCATTACCCCCACCTTTTCTGACAGCTGACACTACTTTTACCTATACCAATGCTGTCATTTGGCCCCTGTGCATACCGTTTAAAGTCACTACCGTTAAACTAGCAGCCTCGTCTTGCTGGGCTGTGATTTGTGTGCTTATGATGAAAGAGAGAGCAGCAGAGCTGTTGAGACATCATGAGGCAAGCCAAGTGCTGTGGCTGCTGGATTTCCCTGCTGCTGTGACATAACTGCAGAGTGGCCCTGTCACCCTAGCAACAGGTACACACTGTACCGCGTCTGTTCCCTCTATTATTTATCTATGTACTCTAGACTCTGGCTTAACCCAGTCATTGATATGCCCACTGTAATATCACATCCAACTGGCATACAAGAGAAAACGAGTGTTGGGGTGGCTGTTCTCCACCATAATAGATTAGTAAGGAAAAGGTGAAAGCGATAAAAGCATAATCGGTGCCGGTATAGAGGGACAGCTCTTTTGTTTGTTTAGCTTGGAGCTAGATGGATTGATTGTGTGTAAGTACCCATATATGGCAATGTTGCTCTTTCTTATGGAGTAGATGAGGACTGCTTGGGTCAGTGCCATCTGATCCTGTCAATATCCCCCCTCAGCAGTGGCTTCTTGGAAAAGCTGCAATCAACAGGCAAGAAATGTGATCTCAGGCACTACGGTGTCTCCTACTCAGCCATCCACCCCCGCTCTCAAGCAGTGTAGAAATATGACTCAGGCTACGAGTGATGTGACTGAAGGTTTTAACAAAGCTGCCTGTTGTCATCTACTGTTGCCAAGTTGGTTGCACCTCTGCTTCTTTGGGGGGCACTACTTTGTATTTCACAGCTGTGTTTGTTTTGTGTGGGTTTGTTTATTTTTTTTTTATTTATTCGGATCCCGGTTATCTGTCACCATTGTAACAAACACTCTTTCTGGGGCACAAACAAATGAAGAAACAGAATACACGTTCTGTATGTAACACAATCTATAGTCAACAGCTCACTGCTGCTCCACTTACATCCAATTCAACAATCCTGAAAAGAAAAAAGACTATCCCCAATCACTCACACTGTCTGTGATTGTATCAATCAGGATTGTTTCTGACCTGTTCTGTGACCCATTAAGCAGATTATTTTCTAAACTAATTTTATAAGGGGGCTTTATAACAGACATTAGTTAATTATTCTATTGAGTAATAGATATATAACACCATCTGTTTTCATAGCATACGTTGTAGATTTTCGAATGTCTATCTTATCCACCGTTTCGTGATAGTGCTTATCCGCAATAAAGGCCATATAGGCTATGTAACAGAATTGACTATTTAGTGTAATCACCTTGACATTGTAGAGCTATGCATTTCACAGTATCCATCCAACAGTGTAATTACCTGAGCCTGACTTGTATGTGGGCATTGCTACGTGTAGCTGCTAGCCCGTGCAGTTAGCTAACAAGTAGGAGCCTGTTGGGAGTGCTACATAGCCTGGTGCTGCCTCAGAAGACAAGTTCAATTTGATTTGCTAAGAAGGAGGCTTGATTTCTTTTCTTTTTTTTCTTTTTTTTTTTAAAATGTGGCTTTGGCATGTAGTAGTGGGTCTGAAAACTGTCTAGTTTGATAGAAATGAGGCTTGTAAATGGCGCCTGCTGATAGTCAAGGCGTCTCTTGTAGGTCCTCGCTACAATTTGTCATGATCAGACTTTGACTTTTCCTTAAGAAGCTACTGCTGCACATTGAGATGATAACCCACAGGTCTTATGTCTCCTCTCTTTGTCACAGGGGACACCGGCTGATGTGCTATACAAGGGAACCATAACCCGTCTGATCACAGAGGACAGCGCCAGCCGAGCTGAGCGGGAGCGGGATGAGGCACTTTCTAAAGGCCATGTGGTCTATGAGGGCATCAGTGGGCACATTCTCACATATGACCGTGAGTACATCAGCTTGGCTGCAGTATATTTTATGCCATGGCCAGCGATTACTTTCATTTTGAGTAAGATCTGGCACAAGCCCAACAAATGGAATGGTTTCCATTGAGTTAAACTGGCAAGGACTATACTTTAACTTGAGTCATTCATGCAAATTATTAGATCTCACTGAGTACTATCTATAAACTAAGAGGTATTGTTTAACTAATTACAGTCACATCTTTGTCATTTGTAGGCCCGCCTTCTCAGACTCCTAAAGATGAGGGCCGAGGCTCCGGGCAGCCTGGGGAAATTCTAGGCCTGAAGCGTCCTTATGATGTTATGGAGGGAGGCATCTCTAGAGGACTGCCTATGAGGGATTCACTGTCTGCTGCCAACTGTGAAGGTAACAGATGACCCCACTTAACCCTCTGTCACTCCCACGAAGGGCTACTGGATTAAAACCCTGTTTGACCCTCGTTTAATCACATTCAACTCTCATTATTGATGAAATCATTTACCATAGTCTTACATCTCACTGTTCCTCTACTTCAGGTCTGATTGGTCGAGCCATGCCTCATGATAGGGACAGCCCGCACCACACACCTTACAAGGATTCTCATCACATCCGTGGTTCCATCTCACAAGGTAGGATGGTGCCTCAATATAAAACACGAGCATGTGATTTTATGTTCTTTTAAATGAAACTCCCATTGTCTTCTGATGGCACTGTGCTGTGTTTCTGGTAAAAACCTTAACAACATCATTTATGTCTAAATCGAATGTCTACCTGCTGAATGTACAGATGTATGTAAAGAAGAATCTGTGTTTTTTGATGATACTACAAGAGAAACAGGCTGACATTGTTTTACCACTCACAGTTGAGATTTTGAGGTGTGCATGATTATTAGCATAGAAGATCATAGTGACACACTAGGACTGAGAAAAGATGTTGCAGCAGATTAAATCTTTTAACTAGATGTAAATGTCTCTGCTTGCAAGATAATGCTGTTTAATATCTTCTGTCTGCATCCTGTGTTTTTCCTGAAGGTACTCAGTCATTGTATTCTCACTTCATCAGACTGTACTGTCAGTGCTCACTCAGCAGAGCTGCAATGATAGCTTTTTCTTTTTCTTTTCAAGAAACAGATTGTGCCAGCTTACCAGAACTCACCCGCTGGCAGGAGTACTTTCATGTTGATATTCATATTTATTTTTAAAGTCAGATCACCTGACTTTACTGCTTGTCTCATCTTGCCCAGAGATGGTAATGGATGAAGCTGCTCTCAGAGCCTCTGCTGGTTCAACTGAGCTGATATAATCCTATCCGAACCTTTCTTCCTGTCTGTCCTGTCTGTTTCTTCATCTCTGTTTCCTTCTGTCTAAAGAAAAAAAAGAAAAAAAGAAATATACTGCCCACTGTTATTTGAAGAAAAAGATTGACATATTCTTGTGATTTCAGGTATACCTCGTCATCTGGACCCTCAGGATGGCTACCAGAGGAGGGAGGTTAAGCAGATGAAGAGAGAGGGCTCCCCACCCCGTGGGCCCGGTTCGCTTTCCGACGCAATGAAGGGCAGAGAGGGCATGGTGCCCACGGTGAAGGAGGCCGGCCGCTCCATCCACCTCATTCCCAGGGAGGAGCTCAGACAGCCTGCCAAGGAGGGCATCATAGCACAGGTATACACACGCTAACAACACGTGCAGAAGCTATCCAACCCTTAATGTTTGGCCCGTTCTACACTTCACGAAATGAATTCCTGTCGTGCTTCTCTTCAGGGAACACCCATGAAGCAGGAGGCAGGCGGTTCAGGGAAACGTCATGATGTCCTCTCCATCATAGCGAGTTCACCACGTTCCTACCACAATACTCCCTCCCACATGGAGATGCGCGCTGAGAGGGGCCGCTACGAAGAGGCACCAAAAGGACGGCCCAGCGCAGTGGTCAGCACGGCTAGCCCTATAGCCCGCTCTTCTCCCCTTACACTGGGATCAGAGCAGGGAAGCAAGGCCCATCATAGTCCAGTGGGCTATGATGACAAAGGCGGCTTAAGGACTGCTTATCCTGGGCCCTCGCATCGTGGCTCCCCTCTGTCCAGGGAGGCAAGCCAAAGGCAGCATGATGGTGGGTATATCTCATACAGTCAAGACAGTTGTTTGTTTCTTTGTTTCTGAAAACAGACCATACATGAAATTCTTTTGTTTCCTTGTTTTTACTCCAGGTTCCAGTAAGAATCCACCCCAGGAGCGTAAAGCCACACCAACCCCCAGGGAAATGAGTGCTACCAAATCACCACTCCAGGGTGTTGCAGATCAACAGACCTATGAGCGTCTGCTGCAGGGTCTCGGAGCTGCAGACGTGTACCGTCAAATCCCCTTAGCCTTCGATCCTGCAGCGCTGCCCCGTGGCATCCCCATTGACCCAGGTACAGCCACAGCCACAGTCAAATTAGATTGAAAAAAATATTATTATTTCGTGTGATGTTCTTGAAGGCCCTTGCACACCCTCTCAGGTGTTTTCAGCTATTCTGACCTGATCAGACCTGTGCTTCATTAAAAGTTTAGTAGGGCTTTGCTGGAAGTTATGTGAAGTCTACAAAATCAAAAATCATCAAAAAATGGATCAAGAAACACAGGCTTGCCTTTTATTGAGACCTTTATGTTGGTGCAGAGAGAAGAAACACAGAGTAGTCTGGCAAAGATTGGCTTAATCATCAGCACTGTGTATTGTCATCTGGCAATGCACTGCATTGATCAATCAAATACATAAAAGAGCGCATGCCAGGTGGACTACCAGTGTCTGATTCAAGACAGTGTCCTTCAAAGTGGACTTCAATATGAATGACACCTTTCCTGACAGACATTTCCTACTCTTCATACACAGCGGCATACTACTTGCCACGCCACCTAGCCCCCAACCCGGCGTACCCTCATCCCTACCCCTACCTCATCCGTGGCTTTCCTGACACTGCGGCCCTGGAGAACCGCCAGACGCTGCTCAATGACTACATCACCTCCCAGCAGATGCACCAGTGGCCTGGAGCTGCTGCCATGGCCGCCCAGCGCTCAGACCTGCTGAGGGGCCTTACTCCACGAGACCAGCCCCTTCCTCTGCCCTACTCTGCAGCCCCTCGTGGTAAGGCTAACTGACTTCACAACACTCACTTGCATCCCTATTTGTTTTAGGTTGTGTTCACATTGGCTTTTTAAGTTGTTTGGCAAACTGAAAATGTAGTTTCAACGAACAATGTAAACTCTGCCAGCAGCACAGACATTAAGCGTGAGCTCTTACCATTACTAAACAACAGCAGGGTTCATGTTGCCTGGATTTCATTCAATAATAGAATCATCTGTAAGCTGAAACATGAAGAAGTGCAGGGCTGTTCATGGCCTACTTAACTTTGTACCTCACACTGCAACTCAGGAGGATAATGCCTTCACAAGGATTTCTGTATAACATAATTTTCTCTAAAAAGGTTGTAAACTTTGATGAATTCAGCTTTAGATATATTGAATACATGTTTCTGTAGCCATTGTCTTAATCTCTTGGTATTTTTTGTTACTTGGGTCAGATTTTAATCTTAAACTGCATGTTGCATGCCCAGCTTTGGTGGTATTTGTCTGGCACGCGCAAGTTGTGGGCAGCTGGTGTGCTGCATCAAGAAGCAGTTAAGGTAAAGGTAATTATGGCTGCTAGAGAGGGAAGCATAATGAATAATTGTCACTGTCTTGATTATTTGTCATTTTCATCTATATTAGCAAAGCATCAAATACATCTAACTCGCTGCAGCATTCATCATCCATTTGTCCTTAAATAAACCAAGGTAGTTAAAAAAAAGTTTTAATGTATTCAAGTTTCTGAAAAGTTGTCACATAGTCAATGATTGAGCAGTGAGTGAGTTAGGTTTTCAATATCATGTAATGAAGTTGGCAAACGTCGACAAACCAGAAGTACAGGTACACGTCTTGCATCATTCATTGGTGACTTTGTCTTGACACGCTCACTAAAGCAGAATCTAATCAGATCCAACAGTATTCTCTCATTTTAGTGCTTTGTAATCATTTACTTCTTTTTTCCCCCATTTGTGTGTGTTGATTTAACATTTTCCACATTTGAACCAGGTGGTAAAGACTTGCCAGTTAGTCAATCTATTATTTCTTTTTTCCTTTTCCAGTGTTTTTGTTTTCCTCACATTATAACATGGACTGTTGCATCCCGAATGACAAAAAGGTAGTTTGCTGTGGAGTTGAATGATTTCTTGTGAAGTGGACCAGTATGAGAACGCTTTATTTACATGTTATCATCTAGACCAAAACACACCTGGACCAGCTATTAGGGTTTTCTTTACCCTTATCTTCTTTCTGTCCCCTAGGGATCATCGATCTTTCTCAGGTGCCACACTTACCTGTCCTGGTCCCTCCCTCTGCAGGGGCAGCCGGCTCCCCAATGGATCGCATCACTTACATCCCCGGGGGAAGCACCACCTTCTCTGGCAGGCCTTACACCACCTCCCCCATCTCACCCGGTATAATTCAGTTCACACAAGCCAACTCATCTAGAGATTTCATTTTACCCTCTTATTGTTTTTATAATGTGTATTTTTTGTCTTTGCTTTTTTCTGTACAGTTGGGTCCTCGCACATGAACAAGATGCAAGGCACATCGTCATCTTCAGAGCGCGAGCGTGAAAGAGACCGTGAACGGGACAGAGAGAGGGAGAGGGACCGGGAAAGAGACAGAGAGCGGGAGAGAGAGAGGGAACGTGAACGGGACCGGGAGAGAGATCGCGAAAGAGAACGAGAGCGAGACCGTGAAAGAGAAAGGGACCGGGACAGAGAGAGAGACCGAGAGCGTGACAGAGAGAAGGGCGGGTCTCTTGGAAATGTGGAGCACGCCCCCATCTGGCGACCAGGTGTGCAGCAGTTAGTGTTAAAAGTAACGTACTGGCAGCACAAATGTGGTTTTAGGAAAGAGTAATGCAATTGTGAAATGAAATGAATCTGTTTGTGCCTCTCAGGTACAGAGCACAGCTTGGCAAGCAGTAGCAGCAGTAGTGTGAGACCTTCTTCCCAACCGTATAGCCACCAGCACTCCCCAGTGTCCCCTCGCACCCAGGAGAACGTGCAGCAGAGGCCAAGTGTCCTGCACAACACTGGGGGCAAGAGTCTTTCTGTCAGCGAACACTCCAGCTCATCGGTGTTCCGGTAAACTGCATTTTAGTTCTGTTTTTACAAGGACAACACTGGGACATTTTCCGGAGCACATTTCTCATAGGAGTTCACATCAAGGAGAACATTATGATTGTCTTGTTTACTAAGCGTGTTTTGTTTCGCCCGCCAGGTCCATGTCCTCAGGGCCGGCCCGCTACCAAGGTTACCCTGGCCACCTCCAAAGGACAGGTGTGCCGCCTGAGGCCTATCCAGCTGCCATGGACTCAAGTGTAGCCAAAGAGCAGAGTCGCGACGGAGGCAAAAACAGGGGAGGTCTACCCAAGCACGTGCAGGACCAGCACGGGCCCTCCAGTAAATCTGACCCCAAGCTGTCCAGCCCCAGCCCAGGAGGAATGTACCCAGGTTCCTATCCCTCGGCTTCAGGCCGCCCGCAACACCTGCTGCCTCCCCAGTCGGATAACCCTCCTGGCCGTGGAGAAAGCGGTACACCTAGTAGGGAAAAGACTCAAAACAAACCGGTGTCCATTCAGGAACAAGAGCTCCGAGCACTCGGTAAGACCACCATGACTGCGGCCAACTTCATAAACGCGATTATTATGCGTCAAATTTCTTGTGAAACGGGGATGGCAGAGACGGGCTCGATTGTTGCCAGCAGCGCCACTGATGGTAAGACGCTCTGGATCCCAGGGTCCCCCTCATCACCCAGACCCTCCCCCGTCAGTCTGTGGCCTATTGCACGCTGTGGTGGTTGGCATTATCAAATCAGCCCAATTCATTTTTTTTTTTTTTTTTCCTTCGATGCTATACTTTTTTGCTTTTTTCCAGTTTTATTATTAGTTTTTCTTTACAGACTTAAAGACCACCAAGGGTGCCCTCTGGAAAACAAAACCTCTAGCTCGGCCAAATTGGACCTGACTAGCTGAGATTAAATGAGAAGAGGCAGTTCACAAATGATAAAATATTAATGGCTAACAACTCAACACATTTAATTTTCCATGAAGAAGATCCTAGGTGTCCTTTAAGGTTTCATTTGAAGGTAGCGAAAGCTGGTGGGACATTAAGGCAGAACATCCTTTGCTGCTTATTTTCATTTTATTTTCGTAGAGGATGTGACTTGAATTTAACATGTGGCACCCCTCCTCTCACATTCGGCTGCTTACTTTAAACAGAATATTTCACCATATGCAAGTGGGCATGACAAGAATATTTTAGACACTTAAAAAGGCATTTCACCGCAGGAGGCTTTTGTATCCCATGTTAAATGAGACTGCCTGTACACTTTGACTTTATAAATGCCGTGAGTGGCTCTACACTGCTGCATGTCTTATGAGGCACTCTTTCCTGTAGATACTCATAGATCCAGTTAAAACACACTGTGCTGGGTCACTACTTTGGAAAATGGCTACATGTAACCAAGATGACTAAAGGGGAATAGAGAATTGGTGTGACAGTCCCTTTCATTAAATGTCACTAAAAGCCTTACCAACCACCAAACTGACTCCCTGGGGTCCCAGAGAGCACCAGTGTTGCACAGGAGGAGGGTAGGGAAAAGGGGAGGGATGTGGAAAAAACAGCCATCTGGGTGGGGGGGGTCCTGCAGCTTCTGCCCCCCACCCCACCCCAAAATCTCTGCATGTTCTTATTTATGGCTCACTGTAATTTATGCTGATTTTTTTGTTTATTTTGTTTCCCACACATGCCAAACGCTCAACACATCTCTATCAATCAAGCCCCTGGGAGTTTGTCCGTCATTTGGAATGTGATTTTGTTTTGTTGTTTTCTGCTTGTAGAGCAATGTGTCACATGTGTATCTATTACAAGCCTGTAGGGCAAGTGACAACTGCATGATGAGTTCACTTGAGTGTTGTGGGTTAAAAAATTGTACGTACAGAAGTCAACAGGAAGCATGCTTCTCAGAACAGACAAGACTGCTAGGAAGACTTATTAATAGGACATCGTCACCTTGCTGTTGCATTCACAAACTAGTACCACAGAAACAAATGCAAGCCATTGTAAGCTGTTGTTGAACCCAGAGTCTCTGCTGTCGTTGGTAGCTAACAACAACAACCACAGCATCCGGTCCTCTCTGGGAGTCCATACAGTCAATCCTGCCCCCCACGCTCAACTTACATCATCCTCTCTTGAGATGAATACTGTAGTGCAAGACTTGTGTAAGAAAACCCATAGTGAGACATGAAGCACAAGGGAGAAAAAGGTCTTGAAATAGCCTCATAGGCTCCCACAATGATTCAACAATAATATTATGGTTAATCATGAATGGGTCTATTCAAGTTAAGTTTTGTATTTTTAGTATTCATAGCCTACTTGTATTCATAGTATATAGTAAATGCATTTGTATTTTTCTCGTCTCTAAGGCAACACCTTTTGATTTTTTTTTAATCAGTTCAGTACAGAAAGATGGTCTTACATCAGTGATAAAGAGAAGTTATGTGACTTCTTCTTTTATGAGTCACTGATGCAAAACAAGTCAATTTTAGCATCATTTCTGGTCAGTGCTAAGCTTGCCAGGTCTGTATGCAAATAAATAAATAAATAATAGATCTGAGATAGCTTTTCACACAGTCATATAGTATTTTTGTAGGAAAGCTTGCCCTTTGCGCATTCATGTGCAGATGCTACATAAAATGTTTAAATTGCACATCCACCATATGTCCTGATGGATGGACAGACATTTCTGAATTAAGCATATTTTCATTAGCAATATGGACAAAAAAAAAAAAAAACTAACTTATACCCTTGTGTGTGTGCACACATGTGTGTCTGTTCTTTGGATTTGACTCTCAGCTCAACAGAAGATGGAGCCACACGGTCTGTACCGTCCCCCGTCTGAGGAGAGGCTGTCTCCAGGCCAACAACCCCCGTCCCCCTGTGTTAAAGGCAGCCAGAGGGTGGTCACCTTGGCACAACACATCAGTGTAAGTTCACTCAACCACTGCTTTACAAATTGCAAAAACAACACACTAACATAGTAAACAATAATCCTATCTTAATTTAAAGTGCTGAACAGAGTAGGGATTATAGAATAGGGACATTGCTGACGTGGATATGTCTTTACGTAAACAGGAGGTGATAACTAAAGACTACACCAGGCAGAGCCAGCAGCAGCAAAGCTACCACGGCTCACCTGTCCTGGATTTGACCCGTCCACCTAGTGCCTCCCAGGCCCCACCCACCTCACAGGAGTCTGCCCAAGGGCCCCGATATCCGGAGAGCCTTGGTGGAGAACGCAACAGAGACCGGTAGGACTCACTGTCAAACGTGATCACTCTGGCACAATAGAAATATCTGTTAATAAATGTACTGGGTGGGCACTGTCTACTGTATAACCCTTCACCTATTGTTACTGGATTTGGATTGATGTAATTCGTCTTTGTATTCTCTGCAGGTCTCCTCCTCAGCCCAAGACATCACCTGTCAGCGTTTCAAATGATGGCATTGAACCAGTGTCTCCTGCTGGAGCCATCTCTGAACCTGAAGTCCAGGCAGGGATCTCCTACCCCAACGAGCAGGGAGAGCAAGGGTAACAGCTCACATTGCTGTAGATCTCCACAGAAACAGCTTGCTGCAAATATATTTTATTACTTTTATTAACTTAAGTGGATGCAGCCACATGAAAGCCAAGCCTAGCTTGCCATATCTAGCTATATTGTAAATTTTCAGTTTATGGACATAGCATGTATATACAGAATAGTATAGTACAGTGTGTATATAAATATGAAGTATATCGTGGGAATATCACAGGGCTTGGTTAGTGTGTGTGTGTGTGTTAACCTGCTGCTCCTTTGCCTCCCGCAGAATGGGCTCCCGTTCCCCTCCCAATGCCTCCCAGCCTCCAGCTTTCTTCAGCAAGTTGACTGAGAACACCTCAGCTATTGTGAAGTCAAAGAAACAGGAGATGATCAAGAAGATGACTGTGGTGGGAAATGATGGTGATTTCAGTAAGTCTGACCTCAGCACAGGCATGAGTGCACGATTAAAAATTGTGTTTAGAAGAAAACCTTACGTGTGATTTAATAAAGAGACTTTTAAAAAGAAACTGTTCCCACTTACAGATGCAGGTCAGCCAGGAACAGAGATCTTCAATATGCCGGCATCTACAACTGCAGGTAATCTTTTTAAACCTCATTAATTATTATATTGATTTAAAGGGAGAAGACAGCCTTTCATGACATGCTTTATATTTGTTGGACCAAATATTTTAGTAAAGCACGATAGCGGATGTATGTTGAGGGTCAACATGCCATGCATACTGTGGTAACGGAGCAGCATTGTGATTGTGGCATTATGGAAGGATTGTAAATCCTGCATCATTCACCTGGTCTCTGTTTTGTCTCTTCATTGCTTACTTTCCTTCTGATACTATTTAATGCTGTGTTTCTGTGATTGTCATTACTCTCTCTCTTTTGCTTCATGCCCTTTCTTCCTGCTTCTGTACTTGCCGTCCCTTTCTCCCTCTAACTTGTCGAACACACTTTCCTTTCACAGGACCTGTGAGTGTCCGCTGCCACCCAGCTCCAGAGACACCTGGTAACTCAATAGGCCTGGAGGCCATTATAAGAAAGGCTCTAATGGGCAAATATGATGATCAGTCTGAGGAGCGCTCTCCATTCAACGCTGCTAACCCGATGGGTTCCAGTGTGTCTGCTGGTATGCCTGTAGCCGACGGACGTGTTGACGACTTTTTCTCACAAGGTGTGGTTAGAGTTATGGTCAAACAATTATTTATTATAATAGTTCAAGAAAGATACTGAAGGATTGAATTATCTATTTTTGATGCGTTTTCATTTACAGTATGCACATAACATAAAAACAACACTACCATACTCTTCAGTTATACCCTATGTGACCACAGGCAGGGTTGAATCAGCAGCTCTAAACAGAGCTGGACGTGTTCTGCACAGGGTCGTGTTACACTGTAGTTTAAGCTCTGCCTCCTCTGTTTGCAGGTGGGGGAAAGTCCTCAAAGGGCAGCGGGCGGTCTAATGGGCGGAAGGCCAAATCTCCAGGACCAGGCCTGTCAGGGGGGGAGAGACCGTCCTCTGTGTCCTCAGTCCACTCTGAGGGAGACTGCAACAGACGAACTCCTCTTACCAACCGTGTCTGGGAGGATCGGCCTTCATCCACAGGTATAAACCCCCTTTTAGAGACCCTGATTGATTTACTGTCTTACTACCTGTTGTAGTGGTTGTCTGGAAAAGGAGTAAATGTCTTATAACAATTCTGTCTCTCTGCTTTTATCAGGTTCAACTCCTACTCCCTTCCCGTGTAACCCATTGATAATGCGTTTCCCCAGCGGGACGGTGTCCGCTCCCTCCCCCTCCTCTGGCCAGCCGGGGGGCCAGGGCCAGGGGTTAGGACCTGGACAGGGCCGGTCCTGGGAGGAGGAGCCCAAGCCTCTGCTTATGTCTCAGTACGAGACGCTGTCTGACAGCGAGTGACCCGAAATTCTGTCGTACCACAAGGACCCGCTAACAGTCAACCAACTCTGTGCTGCTGCAGCCATACACACACACACACACACACGCACGCGCTGAGGAATCTGCAAACCTACCTGCACCATTCCACTCTGCATTTCCTGCGTCAGTCGTCAAGCAAGGATCGTGTCGTCCTTTCACACACCTGAGACACCAAGCAGCGACGAGCTGAAACACTGCTGCTCGGTGTGTGTGTGTGTGTGTGTGTTTGCACTTACATGTTATGCATTCACTCCAGGACTACTCTAATGGACGAATCACTTATTTTTGTCTATTTTTTTTCTTTTTCTTTTTACTTTACTACTTTTCCTCACTGGCCTTATCAATATAGACACATTGACCTGCACCTTTTGGGTGTGCCGCTCTAATGTGCTGACACTTGTGTGGAAGGGACTCTGAGATCGTGTTGTTGGTCTGGTCAGGAGCCTGATGACGGCTGCTCTAGTGACAGATTTGGACCGCAGATCTGACCTGAGAGCAGCGGCCCCACACAGCGAGGACCCTCTTGCGTTTCTTCACGGTGAACTCCAGGTGCAGGCGGCCTGTGCACTGCTACCACTACAAGAATATGTGCGAGGGGACGGGAGGAGAATCAACATCTTGTTTTTCTTGTTTTGGTTCTTTCTTTTGCTCCTTTTAAATTCAGTCCAGTCCTGTGTTTGGAACGTGAGCTGAGACCTTTAGTACATTTTGATGGTGAACTTTTGATGGTGTCATTTGTTGTCTATTATCTGCAATGATGTATCTTTTTTGGGGCGGGGTCTGGGGGGGGTATTGTTATGTGGGAGGGTCATATCATTGGTTTACAGGGTAAACATGCTGTTCATTGCTGATGTCATATATTGGGGTGGGGTCCTGAGGAACGGCGAAGGCCTGTTGACTTCGGGCATCCACGTGGGTGAGATGATTTGCCAGATGGATGGCACTGAAACAAGTGACACTTTCTGTTTTTATATTAACCATGTCTGTGTTTGTTGAAACAGTTTTTGGATATTAAGCACTTAGTTGTCAATCTATTCACAATGGCATTTTTAAGAATCTGTTTCCTGCGGCAGGTGAAAAATGGACTCAAGAACAGCATAGAAATCCCACTGTGGAGGTATCCTTTAACACCTATCTGTTTGTTTTGGTCTTGCCACCGATATTCTTTATCGCTCCCACATTCAAAGCGACAATCACATTTTAGTGAACGACGACTAAGGCGCTTCGAGCAGGTGCAGACCAACCTTAAAGCTGCTTAAAGGCAAACTCCTCAGCATCACGTGGAGTTTGCTCACATTGAAGAGGTGACAAAAAAGCCATCTTTCTGTGACCCTTGGTCCATGGCGGTGCCGGCTTCGGCTGGCCTGCTACAATCCCGTCTAGGAGCTGTTGTGACGGTCTGACCTCTGACCTTTTACTGCCTAGTGGAAGAGCTGAGACCCAACTCCTCATCCAGGCAGATTTTGTACAGTTATGAGATATTCCTAGTGTTAAGTGCCATTTATTTTACATATACAGTACTGAAGTTACCAAGTGACGCACAATTTTTCTTTTAGCCCCCCATGACAGGGTTTATAATGTCCGCGCAGGGAAATCTGAAAACAAGAGCAAATGAAACGTCCTCTTTTTTAAATTTTTTGTGTGCATTTCTTGTCTTTTCTTCCAAATTCATCACAGCCTTAGCTTTTAACAGCTTCACTCATTAGATGTATCTTCAAAACAAGACAACACTGTATCACAGCACCCAGGTAAGCTACCTGGGCCTGTTTTCTCCACTATGAGACCTACAATATACTTCAAGTGTACTTCATTGCACCCCCTGTGTTTGTACTGGTTAGAAGAAGTCGAGGGGAAGGCATTCGAAAGCATTCTGGTAGTTTTATGTAACATTAGTTGACATATTCTCACATTTTAGTGCAGTATTTTAAAGGTCACCCTCTCTGTAAATGATGTGAAATGTTTCCAGCTTTCCAGGGATGAATTCTGTCCCAGACTGAACACTCTGAAGCGATGGCAGTGAGCTTGTTTAGCGGTTTAGAAAGACTTACCTCTCTATCTCCACTTCTTTTTGTCATAGTGGATTCTCACAACACAAACATGACTGTTCTAGGACTACCTCCTCTCCCTCCTTCATGCCACACCTGCAGAAAGCTCAGCCATGTTTTAGGTTTTGTGAGGGTTTGTAATTTCATCAGGCAAGGCTGCAAAAATACAGCCCGGCTTTGTACATTGGTCTCTCTGCGTGTATATCATGTATCCACTGATGATTAAAGAATGTGATGGCAAACAGACTAAGCCATATCCAGCTGTTCCCCTTAACCGATGACGGGCTAATGTGGTGTTTTTAAGTATACTGAAATTAATTTTAACATGCATCCATTTTGTTTTTGTTCTTGCAGTTTGTTTCGATTTCACTCATGTCACAAATAAAAAATAATCCTTCAAAATGTTAAAAGACAAAGTTGATTGCCGATGTGTTCCCTGGACTGTCAAAGCGTGGGTGGGGGGGGATTGACAAACAGTACATTGTTCAACCATTTTGTGCATAATGATTTTTTTTTTTATTATAACCCACTGTATAATAGCAAGGATTGTATATAAAACTGAAGAGATGTAAATATTTATGTGGCTTGCTTCAAGGTTGGTATTACAAGAAAAAGAAAAGAAATATTCACATGGTTTAATTCTACATGCCCACCAGCAAGCTTTGTGGATAGCAGTGTAAAAATGAAAAACAAAAAAGACACTGCCTTAATGTTTAAATAAAAAGCTTATTGCCATTCGTCTCAGAGTCATGTTATTTATTGGTGTGTGTTTGTATCAGATGTCTGTGTTCACACGCTTCATTTTATTCATTTTGCACTGCAGGGAACATTGAGGGGCCAGATGTAACGAAGGCTAAGTACCATCAGGGGGCAGTGTAAGCATATTTTTTAACAGTTCTATATGTATATGAATGAATTTGACACAGAATTCTGGAGGAGATATTTCATCACTGCATGTAATCATTTTGCATAAATTGAACAAAATAAGATGATAAAATACAGTCCTGAGCCATGTTGGTGCTGCAGTTACTCTGCTGATAAAGTGCAGAGTTCTCAGGAGTGGTTGTTCAGCTGCCACTTGAGCTGCTACTGATCTGGTCTCCTGTGATCTGCTGTACTGTCGTTCAGCTCGTATGAAGGTCAGACTGCATGATCCCGTCCTTGCATAACTCCCATGAGCTCTACAAGGGGACAGTGTTATGAAATTAAGACCGTAATTAGTCTTCCCTTCTCAATTTACAACATATAACAAAGTCCTTATATAAGTATAATATACAACTTCCAACCCACAGAAGTATTTTAGTTTGTGTCTGTTTGCTGTCTTTGGACAGGACAGAATAGAGACAATGGTTTCTCCTGATTAAATGTAAACTGAACTAAACTGATCAGGTATTTCAATTGTGTAGCAGTAGTTTGTCCAGAGTATATATGTAGACCACTGAGATTCAGTACATATTCAGTCCTGGGATTTAATTTGCATTTGAAAGAATAATTTGTACACTGTTTTCAAACCCAAGACTGGATTTTCCTAAATCCTATCGTTGCCTTGGATTTAATTACACAAACCGAGCCAAAATGTGTCACCCGTCCCTCTCTGTGTCTGGAGAACTTCCTCTTTCTTTCAGAGGGACAACATTAAACATGTGGTAAGCAGGCAAATACAATGTCCTGTGATCAACATTAAGCAACACAACAGAATCAGGTTTTGGGAATTGCTTTTTTTTTTTAATTCAATTAGGATATACATCTTTTTAAATTATTTTCTTTGATCACAACGGGAACAATGATTGACGTACAAAAATATAAAGAGAATTATGAAGTGCCTCGATGCCACATATACAACAGGAAAATATTTTACAGTAACAAAATCAAGTGTTAGGAAACACAAAAGTATTAAACTTGACACCCACCAACTTTCTCTCATCTATCTCTGACATTTCACAGACCATCAACACATAGCAAAACTCTCCGTCATCTTGCCAGGAACTTTATATAAAAAGCCATCTTCAGAACAATTTCCTCATCTCATCTATAATTTTTCTTTTGAAAGAGCAGATCTGGCTTTTCTCCTCTTGTCTTGCTCTTTGTATTGCTACTTACTGTTCCCTCATTAAAACCCAGTACCCATTTTACAGTACTGATGCACCATCTCAGCTTTGAGCCCTCCACGTCTCTCCCAGCCTTACACTTACCTGGAGGGTTTTTCAAACTATAAAAATATCAAGACCGCAAGCTCAAGACCTCAACTGAAAGTCGGGAATACACATTTGCAATGAAATAAAACTGATACCTAAGAAAATTTGAGGTAAAGTTTCAATATTTGCCATGTTCAATAATCTAAATATATATATATATATATATATATATATATATAAGACAGACACAAAAAGAAGTCATGAAAGCATTCAATAAAAATCTATTTTACATCTTCAACAGGGAAATCTGATGGGGTTTCACTACTTCAGTTTCATGCTTTTGAGCTACCTTGGATCAGAAACTGCCCAATATGACAATTTATTGACGTCTGAAAACAACATGAAACACTCAGTTGCACCAGCTATTCGTAAGTTCAAGCCTAGTTATAACCTAGTTATATATAAGTGTTTACTAGGTGGAGATTTACACATCACTAAATTAAAAGAGGTTGCATCACATAAACTAATTCCAACAAAGTATTAGCTACCTACATTTACAAAAGATTAGTAGCTAAATTTAATATTTAATTTGCCCCCTAAAACTGCAATTGCGTTATGCTGCAAGTTGTGATGCAACAGTGACTTGATGTTTACATCGTAGATTTTTTTGATTAGACTGAGCTTCAGATGTTTCCTAGTAACTAATATACACATTACAAGTTATTACAAGTCTTTACTAGCCAAGACATTGCTTGAGTTTTAATGGTGCAACATGATTTAGTTAATTAATAGTTAGTTCAACTTAGTGATGGATTTACAAATATCTGGTGCCACCCAATCCAGAGCAGTGTTAGCCTTATTTTGGGAGGCAGCTGAAACAGTGCGGTGTCGATTGCTTGTAGCACTAAACCATTCAGACAATTGCAGCTGGAAGTAGTTCTTTTTGTGTGTGTGTTTGTTTATTTGTGACTCTCTTGGAGAAGTGGACGAGTGAGTGCCACTGAATCAGTACAGCTTGTTCACTACCAAGAGTTGTGACAGAGAAGTCTTACAAATTGTCCAATTGTTTCCTGTGTCCAAAGCAGGTTAAAAACAGTTACACTGATTGAAAGAAAAAAAAAAAAGAAATCAAACCATACAATGATTGCCACCATTCTTAAGGCCCCTGAAAGCATACATGTATGTTCTCAATTATCTCGTAACTATAAATGATGTGGTCCTACACCCACACAGTCCTGATGAAGCAGGGTAACTGAGTTTTTAAGCGTTAAACTCTTAATAAATAATAACTATGGATGTTTTTTTTCCTCCAAACTTCATTGATTGTTGCTCTGCAGCCCTCCAGCACCCCCTAGAGACCAAACAAGAACCTGTTTACCAAAACACAGACTACACTATCTTAACCAAAGTATTACAATTAAGTTAAGTTTAACAGGCATTAAAACTGCAGTGATCCAACACGGTTGAATATTTAATTTTACAGAGAAATACTTTAGATTTGAAACTAAGTTTTCAGAGGCTTTGAATATCTCCCCGTTTCAAATATTGTCAAGGCAATCATGCTGAATAAACAGGACACCTCGCAATGTGTTTAGTTTAGTTAAATGCTTGACTACACAAGCTGCTGTTTGAATGTGTTCATTAAAACTGTAAAACAAAGCAGATGTTCTGTCTCAGTGTGTGGAGTTATTACAAAGAGATGAACTGTTCAAACTATCTTTGGTCCAACTTTTCATATGCAGTACTGAAACCCCCACCCCGC
Organism: Macquaria australasica; assembly: GCA_005408345.1. NCBI lineage: Eukaryota > Metazoa > Chordata > Actinopteri > Centrarchiformes > Percichthyidae > Macquaria > Macquaria australasica. The sequence goes on along the minus strand of SEMN01000195.1, from coordinate 559,601 downwards.
AATACCAGGTCCATAGAGAGGACTGTGATATATAGAAAATAAGTGCAATAAAGCCATATTAGAAAGCTTTGCATTGGTGTGATTGGGTTTGCGCAAGCCCCGGCTGAAATCCACAACACGTGTCATCTTGACTTTTCTCTACATACACAGACATCTACAATCGGACCTTCACTGAGGTCACAATCCAACCTGAAGGAGAGCAAAGGCCACCAACTTGTCAGCTTTTGTATTAAATAAGACGATTGAAGTGCAGCTTTACACTGCCAGAGAACCACCTCCCTTTTTAAAGACGGCATCAGTAGAAAGTCTAAATACACTCAGGTGAAATGTCACTGAAGGGTTCCCAGAGTTTCCTCCCTGGCGAGTAAAGATGAACAGAGCAGGGTTTTTAGGGGCTCCAGGTATCACTTGAAGTATTTCCCTTTCAATATGGGCCTTCCCAAGTTCCTTGTCCTCCAAAAAAAATAAGATGATCACCAGGTAGCCCTCTCCCTGTGCGGGCTGGCCCAGTCTGGGCCCTACAGGTCCTCTGTGTAGATGATACAGGGACTAGTATCCTCACTTGACTCCAGCTGCACCGTGGAGACAAACCAGCGGCGGGAGCCCGTGGCGTTGTAGTTGAGCGTGGTGCGGTAAGTGTTTTTGGCGTGTTTCGGATAGATGATGGTGGTGCTCTGGTAGCTAATGGGCTTCTGCCGCGGCTCCAGGTACACCTGGGACTTGTAGCTCCTCCAAGTGCAGTTCCGCACCACCACCACTGTCTCGCTGAAGGAGGTGGCCGTGGGAACGGGGGCGCAGTGCACCCCGTCCCGGTAATGCTTGTCGGAGTCGTACTTGACCTCAGAGTTGCACCTGGAAAGGAGAAGGTGGAGCTCTTTAGAAACACAGCTAAAATTGATCACTAGGTGGCAGTGCTGACAAGAGAATATTGATTAAAATATGTGAACTAAGCTCCATATTGCAAACAATACTACGTCTTTATGTGTCCAAGTTCCCTTACTTGATTTCCTGCTCTGGTTTGGGGTTGACCTCGATGCTTTCTCCGAAGAACACGGGGTACATGCGAGTCTTTGGGTCTGTTCCTGTGGAGTTCAGCAGCAGGTAGGGCAGCTGTGCAGAGGAAACACAAGAGTCACAATTTCAAAAAACACACATCCATGAACTGCTGAACTGTTTGTAACCAGCCTGCCAAAGTGTCCATTCAAGGAATTCCAGTAAAAACAAAAAAAAAGCCAGCATGGTTGGGGGTTTCAGCAGAGCCAGCAACCCAAATTAAAAACATTACAGTCCCCACCCTCTCCAGGAAAACACGCTCCTTGATCCGCCCTCATGAGAACTCGCCTTGTCGATGGCACGACTATTACTACAACAACAATTAGACAAGAAACACAGCAGGCGGGGCAACACTTCCATTTTAATTCAGATAATTACACTGTGTGGGTCCAGCCAAATGAAGTGTTGGTGGTAAATCTCTCTCTCACAAGCTTTCACTGCAGTTCAGGCTGGCTAGAGATGTGTGACCCTGACACAGCCTGTGTGTGTGTGTGTGTGTGTGTGTGTGTGTGACTGAAAAGAGTCTTACAGATGTTGGGCATACAGTAGTTACAGAAATGCAAAACACACTTACAAATCTGAGTCTCTAGAGCAGCTGGTAGCCAGGCTGAGTGGAGATGATGCTGTGAGAAAATGATAACGAGGTGATATTGAAAGATTTTCTTTTTGCCTGCCAGCCTCCACATGGAGGTCAGAGGGCTCGTGGGAACAAGTTGTGTAACTGAAAGACAGCCTCAAGTCACAGACACATGCTTTGCCTTTGTCATATTTCTTGATTCTTATGTAAATTGTGATTTTTATTTATGGGTTCAAATGATCAAGCATGCATGTGTTCATCTAAACCTGGCCATTGTCACTACTCCACCTGCTGTTTCACACAGTTCGCACACACACACACACACATAGAAGCACAGTCTGATTATTTCTGATGCGTAAAATACTTTTGGAACCAAAACAAATCCATATATCTTCACTGACTGTAGTTTAACTGAAGGTTCCATAATTGATTCATTTGCCGATTATTTTATCGATCAATCGATTCATCTACAGAATGTCAAAAACTAAACAAAATTGCCGTCACAGTACCCTAAATCCAAAGGTAGCATTTTCAGATTGCTTTATCAGACCAAAAGCATAAGACAAAACAATTGTCTTATTTGAGAAGTTGAAACTAGGTATTGTTTGTTATTAAAAATCCCTTAATGGATTAATTATCAAAACATTTAATTTATTTTCTTTCCATTGACTAATTCATGAATCAACTATTTGTTTAAACTCTAATGGGTTCCTGTATGAATAATCTAATGAATGGCCCTATTAAGCTCCAATAAACCAATAATGAGTACCAGAAACACATAACTAAGTTCCTGTAGGAATCATACAACTATTACTTCATTCATTCTCATGGCATTAATTCAGAGCGGCTGTGTTAAGCAGTGTACAACACCAGATGGGTTAAGTTTACCTCATAATGTAATGCTCCAACTAACTGTATGAACCAGGTCTGTTTTAGTACTGACCCTTGACCTCTGAGTCTCCCCTCTGGAGCTATAAGGGGACCGACAGAGCTGCACCAATCAGAAACACAGATACTGTCACACGCTGTGAAGCAAGGTTGTAACTGACTGTTTTCTTTGCATGTGTGTCTCCATACACTGACCAATCTGAATCAAATGGCACCCCAACCACAACTCTGGCACCTCTCACATTACAGAGGGGAGGCTGTCACATGCTGTGGTTTGGCCACAGTTAAGTGCACATGCCACTACAGGGGACGAGCAAGAACAGGCCAAGGGCACAGCAGATCGCTGTGTGAAGCTCGTCTTACCTACAGCCTACGATCGTCACCACACGCTATCTGAACACTGGAACTTGCACAGCTGCTAGTTTTGCCAGGCAGGACTGACAAAAAGTTAATCTGCAGGCCGTTCATTTTCTGCTGCTGGCACTTCATGACCTGAACAAACTGTACGAGTGTGTGATTGTCTTTCCTCCGCTGCTCCAACACAGAGAGCATCCCAGGTATTTCTCCACGGTGTGTTCTGGCAACTTCTGCAAAGCAAACACTCGTGAATGGAGGCTAGGTCACCTCCAGGCAGCGGATCCCCCAGCGCGCACACAAAGCATTAACCCCCCGTGGAAGCATGTTTCTGCCCAGGAAAAATACTCTGCAGCTGAGCAACCCACACAAAGTACAATGCACAATGCAGAGCTGCTGAGAGAAACGCCAACTCAAACCCACCTTTTCCAACTGCCGGCTGTTTGGTGAAGTGAAGCCTCTGACTTTATATCCTGAGTTTGCAAGGACGTTAATGTAAGAGCATCAGTGTCATACAGCGAGGCAGAATTAGAAAAAGTCATGAGATCTGTCCTTCTGTCTAATCCACTGACACTTGACCGGTATCCTTCAGCAGGACATGTACACAAGCTTATACAGCTCTGAAACACAAAGATTACATGACTTATTTTTCATGCATCTAGTCCCTCTTGTTAATTTATTCACATGTTAAGACATGCAAGTATAAGATTCATTATTCTGCATTTGCATGCATTTGACCCAGGTTTGAAAACAGACAGGCTGTCTGAACGTTTATCCACGTTTAATTTAGAAGTGAGAGGTCATCAAACACTTATGCAATGGCCTGCAGCCGCTCTAACAAGCCACGGCACCCCAAAATAGAAGTTGAGGATTGTTCTGGCATACAAAAACAACACAAAAATAGATTTGGACAGAGAGAAAAAAAATTGAGCACATGTATGTCCCTCCCTTGTCCTGCTAACAGACATGTACTCAAACAGCTTGAGAAATCTGTAAAAATGTATTTCTGATGGAGAGGTTTGATTCTTTCCATACACACAGGCCCTCAGACGGGATTTGAAACACAAGCAGGAGCAGCCCCTATCAGGGCTGATCTTTAAAAAGGGAAACCGCAAAGCAGAGGAGTCCTACTAATCTGAACCTCCAGAGGATTAGAGGAGCTCTCCCTTTTTGTCACGCAATGTCACGCAACTCCCAGGATGCAGCGCTGCATTTCTGCATTTCAGACACTTTAAAAGCCACCCCGACCTGTGCTGACATGTTCTTAAGCCTTTTGAAACTGGGATTGACCTGGAAATGATTTTCAGTCAAATCAGCCTCGTCATGTCATGTGTGACACAAATCCCAGCGGGATGTGTCATTAAATGGCATTTGGCCTCTGAAAAAGTAGAAAGTGGAGGTACAACATCAATTATCATTAGTGTCCATGGGTTATATTCTACTATGTGAAGTATCACATCTGTCATCTGCTAAATAAGAACTAATAGTGCCTTAGTGTTCACTGACTATTTGAGTGGTCCATTTAAAGTATAGTTGTTGCACATATTACTGGAAATATCATGCAACTTTTTAGATTTAATGAGAGTAAAACATTTCTAATGCCCATGAACTATTTGGATTTTTAAATTCAAAAAGTTAAAAATAAACGTGTTCAACCTGTGAGTGCACAAAGTTGAGAAATTAAAACAACTTAATAATGGTTGCCATATGTTTAAATATATCAGTTTTATGTGTGGACCTGGTTTCCACTGTGGAATATGAGTTGAGACTGAGTTGAGGCAGATATCTAATAGTGTTATTATGAGCAGGGACAGTTTTCATTGATGATTGCTGAGGGTACATCAAACAGGTCCTGTTTCTACTTTGTTTCTACTGCTGCTACCACATCCACAGACACGGTGAAGTGAACATTAATGAATCCAGTAAGACCCTGGCTTCCAGATGCTGATGTATTTTTTTTTAGCTTTAAGCAATCATTCATTTTGAGACTCAGATTATTGAACTTTACAGTATTATCTCTGTTTCCTGCAACGCTATTCCAGCACCTCTCTATTTTCAGCTTTTCATTTCGTGACTTAGGGGTCAATGTTCGCAGCTTGAGCGAGACACTTGGGGGGCCCTCAGGTAACAGCATGCAAACTACTTATAAACATTAACACAAGCTAGACACTACATGACTTTCAAACGTATGTTCTAAAGTTAACATTAAGGTAGCGGGACCAGAGTCACAATTCTGAAATGCAAGTACTGAAGGTCCCATAAAAATCTAGTGGTTCCCAACTTGGGGCCAAGGGGTTGCCGATCAACCAGAGAGGTCGCAAGATGATTGACAAGTAAGGAAATAAGAAATATAAGAAATATATATATTTCTGTTTCACCACCCTGACTTTTCTCTAATTGCTGGTTTTCATTATGAAATACTGTAGCGTTTTACCAAGGAAGGGCTATTCAAATGAATCAATCACTTTCACTTACCAATCAAAAACATATGCAACCTGTGACATTGCTTCACTTTAAAGGGTCACAAGCCAAATAAATTTGGGAAGTACAGATCTGATGAACAACCAATTTGCCTTTCTGTTCATTTAAAGTGTTTTCAACAGAAGACACAGACCTGCTGCTGCTGCTGGCGTATTTTAAGGTTTTGTAAAGCTAAAAGTCTGGCTTACTACTTATTCTAACTTAGTTAAGATTTTTCAGCTTTCTAATCAACATGACAAGCCTTGAAAGAAGAAGCCTGACCCAAACTTGTTCACGACAGTCCCCCTTGTAAATCCATCACAGAACATTATGATAACATTTTCACTGTCTAGAGAAAGATACCTGATCACATAGTCATCCCTATAGTGTGCACACCTTTGCTCAGGTGCCTGCTACTGAGTGAAATAGTGTTATACAAATGTATGTCATCTAGCTGGGAGCCCCTGGAATCCTGGCAAGGACCCCTGGGAGTCCCTGGACCCCAGTTTGGAAACCTAACTGGCTCTAATCAACTCTCTGACCCTTATGACACCATGTAGTTAGGCCCCAGCTGATGCACCATAGTGGAAAAAGAAATTTTTAAGGGTCAGTGGCATCTTCAGTGAAACATCAGAAGTTTGCAACTAAAGGAATTCCGGACACAGAGAGAGAGAGCTTCCAGATGTTGTGTGAGTGGGACTGAAGTGAAATCTGTTTCTGGCCAAACACTAAAATGCTCTCAGATTTTCAGTTTCTCTAACAGCAGCGTCATTATTTGGTCATTAGGTCCTTTTATCCTTTAATTCAGTGTGTCAATGAAGTGACTGACTGCAAAATTATTCTGGACACAGAACAGAGCCGAGTCACTGCTTTCAGATTACAAAAGTGTTTCAAATCATAAAGTAAATACAGCGATATGTTTCTTACCAGTTTGCCTTCTCTGCTTTCCTTCTTATAATATCCATGATGGCTTTCGACGGGCGTCGTGCAGCTGCCGGAGCGCGACTCGATCAGACCCGGAGAGAGCGAGCAGAAGGGCGGACTGGGACTGGGGGGCAACCCCGAATCCGGACTGTCGAGCAGCCCTTCCCGGTTCTTTCCTTTCAGGCTATCATCCATCGCTTGTAAATGTAGGTGCCCCACCATTTCTGGGACGGCTCAATTAAAAAAAAACACCCCAGACGAAGTCGCACTGACCAGTTTTTTTTTTTGTTTGTTTTTTTAAATCTTGAAGCGCTCCGAGCTGCTGCGCGCTCCTGCGTCGAAAAGAAACAATCCTGGGCGAACTTTTTCAAGATGACTTCTGCAAGCAGAGAAGAGGGGGGGGGAAATCAGGAAATATGCATTTAACCATTGCCCATTCACTGTGGACAAAACTCCACAGAGTGATATGAATTCAGCCTTTATTTCTCTTCAAACTTTACTGTACCTGCGCGTCTTCAAGTATCCACCTTTAATCCCGAAAGATATTCCAAATAGGCGTGGAGAAATCAGAAACGAACTTTAAAAAACTCTTCAAACTTGATACCAAAGTGAAGTATCGACTATTATTAATTTAAAAGACTTAACAAAAACGTAGTAAAAGTCGCGCAAAAACAAAAAGTCGACCGTGCGTCTGGCACCGATCTGGATGAGAGCTCCTCTGCTCTGCTCTGACTGTGTGTGAGTGTGTTTGTGAGTGTGTGTATCTGTGTGTGCGCGCTCTCCAGTGGAGAGCTCCCTCTTAATGATCCTGCCAGGCTTTTTTTTTTTGCACCTGGATCCAGTCCAGCCCTCATGATCTGGCTCGCTCCTGCTGTACTGTACAGTTTGACTGAGTGTGCTTCTGATCACCATCCCTGCTGAAGTGCCCATGAGCAAGTTACCCAAATCCCTACCTGCTGGAGCTGGTTGTCTAGTTATATCAATATTCATAATTAGCAGTTGTTAATTAGATACTAATTGGCAATTAATAATATACCACTATTCATAAAAGCAAGTTATTATGTAATAATACACATAAACATAATTAACATAAATAATTAGTCATTTGACACTTATTTAGTTGGCACTGTTCATAATTTGCAGTTATATATACATTAGTAATTAGCAATTGGTAGTGATAAAACTAGTCATAATTAGCAGTTTGTTATCAGTTAATTTGTTTTTTAGAGTTTATAATCAGTTATTAATTACATAATTACATAATTGGTAGTGAGCAATCACTGTTCTTATGAATTAGAAATTATCAGCTAATAGTACATCACTATTCATAATGTGTTAATGACATATTATTTAGTTTTACTTAGACACTGTGTTGGTGCATTCATGTACAACAAATCCCCATTATCACAAGGAGGTAAAAAGAGGACAGCAACCATCTTATCCTGGTTTCAAAGAGAAAAAAAGTCTTGTGTCTAAAATTAAAATCTAAGTCTCAGTTTCTTCAAAAGGTTCAACCTTCATCATGCCAAATAGCAACTTGTCTTCCCCTGTGCTGTGACAATATCCACAGTCTGTGGGCTTCCTCCTAGCATTAGAAAATAACACCAGTGAAGTTTTGTCCGCATTCAACACAAGCTTGAGTTGAATGAGCTGAGGCTGCAAAATATTACAGGCAGACTGTTTATGAAGTGCATCTGAGAGAGAAGCTCCACAGCTATACAAAACTTCATCATCTGCGTAACGACAAACATTAGTTCCATGTGCATTAATGCCTTAATTATTTATGTTATGTATTTTAGTCAGGCCCGGAGCTCATTTTACGACTGCAAAGGGATTACAAATTAGCTGGATAACGGCACTTAGTAAAACCCAGAACCTCTTCTAATCTGGAAAGTTATCTAGATAAAGTTATCCAGATCTTATCCAAAAGTTATCCAATGTTATTCAGATGTAATCCTGCTGCGTGGGAAAACCCCCTGATGTCAATCCTGGTGCACTTTCAGTCATTTAATAAATCATCAGCCAACTGCCTTTGTGGAGCAATATGTTTGGTTCAGAAAGTCACTTTAAGGATTATTAAAGGATTACTACAGTTATTCTCATAAGGCCTGTGTGTATATGTGTCTTCGTGTGTCTGTAACCATCCTGCCTGGTGTATTTCAGGACTGGGTGGAGATGGGTGGGAACGCTGTGCATCCACCAGTTACTAAATGAGTGTATGTCTCTCTCCCTCTCATACACACACACACACACACACACACACACACAGAGCAGACCTGAGTGAACAAATGAGCAGACAGCAGGCACAGGAGAAAGAATTGAATCCTTGTTGATGGTTCCCTCCACATGATGTCTGCGCTCTCTGTTCATACGGTTACTCTTACCAACAGCAGCTCTGCCAAAAGGGAAATCAGAGCACAAAGAAGAGCCAGTGCAGAGCTGCACAGAGCTAACTGTGTCTTAAGTGGTTGATTGTATCTTTGATGGTCCACCAGCTCTCCATGGTGATTACCACAGATTGCCAGGAATTCATGCGTGATGTTTTTTTTTTTGTTTTTTTTTTCAGTTCTCATAAAAACCAAGATAACTCTGTTTGCCTTTGTTGTCTGGAAGATATACTTAATCGCATGCCTGTTAAGCTTGTGCAGCTGTAATTTTGTTTGCTGAGAATCGTTTCCCCTCCTCTGTGTTATTGTTTTCAAGCCGTAGCAGGAAGCGGTGGTGCGGCGCTGGGAGTTTTACTGGCATTCCCCGCGTCAGGTGTGTTTTTGTGTCATCATGTCCATCTTAAAGAGCACATCATGTTGATCCTCAGGCATTCAAGGGATTAGTGTGGAGATCTGGTACAGATTAGCCATAAAAAAAGTGGGACACAGATGATGAGTGTGTTTGTGGGTGCAGGCATGTCTGTGAGCACGCCGATGGGAAGAGTTGCTCAATTGCAGCCTCACTGAGGGAGAGAACCCAGAGACCTCTGAAAATGACCAGAGTGACCATTCTGGCATTTTATTTTGGTACCTAGTGCAACGCAGCATTGCAGATAGCTTTGGTTTTATTTCATTAGGCTTTGAAGTATCCATTTTTGAGATTTCTGCCTCCAACCCAATACTGTGTGTGAAATTTCATAAGTGGTTCTTGCAGTTCTTGAAAAATTATATTTGAAACAACAACAAAAATCTCTTAGTATTTGCGTTGAAAACTGTTGACAGTGTTTTCTGTGGATTAACCACGAACTTGTTTCTATAAATATATGTCGCCACTGAATTATAATTATAATTTAAGCCTCGCTAGCAGCTTAATTCATGTTCCCCAGAGGAGGATTATAATAACTTTGGTGATACCCTTACTTTTCATTTTAGCACCATAATCAGGTCAAAGTTTAATTTCGTCCTGTACTTTTGGTTTATAACCAAATACCTGCAAAAAAATTTTTTATTCCTATCAGAAAAATGAGCATATATTAGCATGCTAACACGCTAAACAAAGTTGGTAAACATTATACCTGATAAACATCAGCAGTAGTGTTGTGTAATGTCGTGTGGACCACATCTGAAATTCCATTCAACTCCATTGTATTGGAGTGGAGGCACAAATCTCTTATGTCTCAAAACCTGGCCAAATAATACCAAAACTGAGCGCATGGCTAGATACCTCAAAACAAACCACAAAAAAAAAAAAAAAAATCTGTCTTTTTGTTTGGATGAACTGTCCACCAGAGCAGTTAAATGTCTTGTTTAGGAACAGTGTTAGACTGATAAAGACAGACAGGCTGTTCTGTTGTTACTATGACGACCCTACTGCTGTTTATCAATTGAAGACAACATTTGGTTCACATGTGACATCTTCATGCAGAAAGACACATTTAAAAAAACGTCACATGGGATATTTTTACGTCTGTTGTTTGGTTTTCGTTGTGCATGTGTCAGCATGCATCACCTTGGGTTTCACTCAATTAACAATGTCAGCTTTGTATCACCAGGGAGTCAATTTAGCTCTAAGCTGATCACAGTTTTTTACAAACAAACAAACAAAACAAAAAAATCATGGACTAAGCTCAGTTAATGTTTTCTCCATGTGTTCTCATCCATCACAGGTTTGGGAGATTAATTATTCTTTGAAAAACTATAATCATTCATTTTGGGGATGGCTGTCTACATACCTGTTTTATCCTTCTCATTCATCCAGTAAAGGTACTTTGACATTGTATTTCAAACCTATGACCTTTCCATTATAGATGGTAGATCCGGGACATTATGGAAGAGACACCTTTACCATTTGGCCAAGCGGCCGCCCCCGTTACGTGGGAGTTGATTGAGGAGTTCTGCAATCAGGATTCTGTTCCTGAGAGCTTTGAGATCCCAGGAGGCTTTGAGACAGACACAGAGGGGGGAGGACAGCCAGGCCGTCTGCTTATGATTCATTTTTTTGGTGCTCCATCATCCTTCCCCCCCATAGGGCAATCACTCACATCCTGCCACACACACACACACACACACACGCAGACAAAAACATGAGGACACAAACATGTTTGTATGCAGAAATTCACAGACATACACTGAGACAGTCACACACACACACACACACACACACACATTCCTGATGTGCAAAACTCTCTGGCTCAGTCTCACTGCATTCACATAACGTTGCCAAGCCAGCTGTGCGAACTGGGTCTGGAAAAGAGAGGGGCGGGCGGGGGTTTAATACAGGTGTGTGTGTGTGTGTGTGTGTTTGCATGCAAGAGAGCAAGTGAAGCAAACAGACCGACAGAAAGGAGTACACTTATTTTGCCCCCCATGACCGATTTTTTAAGTCTGTGTTTTCCTTGTGAGGTATACATATTTTCTCGAGGTGTGCAGTGTGCCGTGCACGTCGGCGTGTGCACGTGCTGTCTGGAATAGCTCTCAATGTAAACAAACCACAGAGAGGCCGGTCCTGGCAGGGAGGTTGTTTTGAACCGGCGGGGACGTCACTGTGGTTTCCACACACAACGCTCTTCTTCAGACTCCCAGCCATGAATCTTCTCCTTCTCGCAGATAGGTGACCATTCTCCAGTTTGCTTTTCACACAATGTACACATAAACACTAGCCGCTTGTTCACCGCGCTCACGTGACCCGCACACCTCTGCTCTGTTCTCCTTGGCCTGTCTGAAAATGCGTTATGAATGTGCCTTGACTTGATGATGGATGAGCCTGGCAGATTCCAAATATGCCATCCAGACCTTAGAGTTCAATCCAATAATGCACGTCTCTTCTCTGGAGCCGGGCTGCATCTGGTTTTAATGTGTGCAGACCCCTGCTTTTTTTCCTCCCTTCCTTCCCAATCTCTTTTTCTATGGAGATAGATGGTCCATGTTAGACCTGAAAACAACTCTTAATGGCTGCCTATAAAATGGCTCACTGGGTTATAATGTCTGTGATATTACTCTTTTCATGTTTGTAAAGCATAATGAGACACCTGTGACCACGCACATTAGCTAAACGTAACCTCGTTACTTTGGGTCAAGCCTAACATTGCTTTAAAAGTGACGTGCAAAAGTTTGGAGTTATAATTTGTAACATTTTGTTTAAAAAAAAAAAGAGTCAATTTGCTGAACTGATACAGTATATCAAACTGAGATAATTTAGTATTATTTCAACCTAGTAAATTAAGTTTAAGTAACAAAGCGCAAGGATCAAATGTGAAGATACAAATTTAGCAACATTTGCTAACAATCTGGAAGAATCTTCTTTATTTCACCAAAACATTTGCAAAATACTTCAAACTTATGACGTTCCCATCAGCCTCAGCTGTACTTTGTGTTCAGTGCGAATTAGCAAATGTTAGCATGCTAACATGCTAAGCTAAGATGGTGAACATGGTAAACATTAAACCTTCTTAACATCAGCATGTGAGCGTTGTCATCATGCTGACACCAGCTTTAGTTCAAAGCACAGTCTCACAGGGCTGCTGGCGTGGCTGTAGACTCTTGTTTACCTGTTTGTAGGAAGTAATGCTATGTACAGTTCATGGAGTAAATTGTAAAGAAAAATTGGTAGTTAGCATTAAAAGGAAAAGCCCCCATGGCTGGACAATCAGAGATCTTGCAAATTAATTATTATCTCAAAATCAAGGCTTTAAACTTCACAGTGTTTGTAGTACTATATTTCAAAACTGTATGATTAAATTTGGCTAAGATTTGGCAGACAGAGAGGCATTGGCACTATGATGAGCTAATTCAATTTTTGTGAGTATCCAGATTTTGCATTTTGGCCATTAGATTATTTTTATTTTTTATTTATAATTTGAAAAAATAACATTTGTGACATCCTAACTTGACTTCCTGCTCCACAGTGTTTTATTAAACATTTAAATGTAAACCTTTACAGTGCCTTCATCTCCTCTCGATGGAAACCTGTTCCCCATTTGCAGACATTTGCCCTCCGCTACATTCCAGTTGAATGTGTACCAGTTTAAATCTTCTACAAGCCGTGCTGCTGCACATGAATAAGCGTGAGCGTCTTGGGGTGACAAAGTCGTTGTTCACATGTTTTCCACAATTTCGACACTTATAAATCATTGTAACTGATCAGTTGGTGTGTCGCTCGGTGCAGCTGGGACACTCCGTGACCTCCTTACTGAGACCTCCCTCAGGCTCCACAGCTGTTGGCCTTGCATGCCAGCAGCTCATCCACTCTCAGCTGTAATCAGTGATTCACCTGCACGCCACTTCCTCTGACATTTTCACTTCCTCACAGCTTTGTGTGAACAGTCAATAGGTAAACACGAGAATGGGCTTTGTTCAGTGTGTGACAGTCAGATATGTGACTGACTGCATGTACTGACACGCTCAGTGGTGCAGATTTAGTGTATGGATCTTTATCTATATACATTTGGATCTATATTCTGCTTAAGTAAATATGCAGAGATAATTTAAACTCATGAGACGTCATCAAAAAATGAACTTTGTGTGCAGACAGTCACTAGTCAGTCTCTGGTTTATACGGCTTGTGCAGATGAGTCACAGATCTGTCAGACAAATACCAGGGAGCGGGAGTGTCAACAGCACCCACCCTGAGAAAAACGAAACGTGGACAGAGATACAGTCTGTGCTTTGTGTCAGTGTGTCGATCCTCAGTGTAATTTATTGACTAAACAAGGTGTACAGTGGTCACAGGGTGAGCCGGGCTCAGCAGGGGAGCAAACACAGCCATGTGAGCGAATCGAGGAAGACGAGAATGGTCACGGCAGGGTTAGAGGACGGCGAGATAAGAGCTGTTTATGTTTCTTGTCCCATTCTGAGAGGCATTCATCTCTACACTTGCGGAGAAAAGGCCCTGCCCTTTGCCCTGCTCTCTGTGCTTTTGAAACATAAACAAGTCCCACTCTCAGGTCTTGACAACAGCCCTGCCTGTTTGCTCAGTGTGTTTGCTCAGGACTGCGGTTCGGGTCTGAGTGTTAGCCGTGCATTGGTAGCTCAAGGCACAAAATCGAATGCAACAATTTGAGACTGACGGCAACGGGACAGCAGCTCACCACAGTAACATAATATTTATTACCCTGCAATAAGAACAAAGTGATCCAGTCCACGTTGTAGGAAGAACAAACAAGCTGTGACTTCCTCTTCATTGACAGAGGGATTTATTCTCTACAATATAAATTTTCACCATAGAGTTCATGACTTGTCTGCTGCCAGATTGAGAGCAGCTCTAGTGCTTTGCCATCAGTGAAGGTTGAGTTTCCCATGGTGCTTTGTGTTTGCCTTCTTGCCTGCAGGGATATAATGACAAGCGTGGACCACCCATGTCTGCTTTGGCCTGAATGTTATTTAAGGAATTCCCCCCGCTTCAGTGTGTGTGTGTGTGTGTGTGTGTGTGTGAGTGAAAAACCATAAACTCTAGTTTATGTTTGCTTGCTTGTTCTCAAGCCATTGTGATGAACCTTTATTTTGAAAGATTGACAAAGACTTAAAGTGATTACACTGTAATAACCGATGACTGATCATTTTATTTTTCAATACACAAAACAAACATTTATTCAAAAGATGAAAATTATTGTGGTTCTGTATCCAGTCACTGGGAATATTGATGGCAAACAGTCTTTTGTGTTTTTACCATTACGTTATAGTGTGTTAGAAATAATTCAAATGTTAATGGATCACTTACTCATTAGGAATTTGAACTGTTTATCAGTATGAATATCTGAATAAAAGATGAAATTATAAGCACCTAATTCAATTTTAGTGTGTAGATTAAAGCAGTTATGAAGTGAATATACACATACAAATCATTTGTTGGAAGGTGTCAAGTTGTTTGTAATGTCCTATTTTAAAGTTTTTTTTATAAACGTATGACTAACAAATTATAGATATTTTATATTGACTTTTAACATTTTACAGTGTGTTATAAAGAATTTATTAGCAGTGTATACAATATACAAATTATTAACAGGCTGGTTTAAATGTATTTAAAACTACCTAAGTCATCAACTATGTTTTACTGTGTTATCAAGCATTAAAACTAGAGGATGTGACTTTTAACACAATCGTCCTGTTACAAATGAAAAGTTGAATTGTTAAGCAGTAAAATGCACCTTTGCTGAAAAATAAAGTGATACCTGTTTAGATTTTTTTCCTTTTGTTTTAAGAAAGCCACTGCAGACTGAGAGTGGAATAATTAAAACAGCATGATCTGTGCATTCAGTCTGAGTCTTGCCAAATTCTTCTCACTCACTGGGTACAATGTTACATGCAGTATCGTACATCTATAATCACTCTCAGTGCCTCTGTCAGAAGCAATCAGCATTATCATGCCTCCTCATTCCATTTCTCTCTCTCTCTCTGCAGAGTCTTGAAAGACCAAACTGAGCACCAGTCACAGGAGGTGCTGGGTGAACTAGGGGCTGTAGACTTCAGGTGGAGTGTTTTCAGGAGCTGCCCATTTCCCAGAGGTCAGAGGATCTGCTGTGGAGGACAGTTTGCTGCACCCTGGCGACAAATCACTTCCTGACTCGGCTGGTTTCTACAAACTGCTGTCCATGTGTTTCTTCCTGCAGTGTCCACGCCGTACATGTGTTTCCAACTTGTTGAGCATCCTGGGGAGGGTTCACTCCTGGTCCTGCATAGAAACTCAGGAAGCTTTATGGGAAATGTGGTCTACATTTAGAAAAGCACTGGCATACATAGACATCGCAACCAGAGAAAAACATGCACCGTTAGGATTTTTGTATATTTCCTAACACAAAAAGCGAGAAGAATTCAAATCTCAGTTCATCTCTATGTTGCGTAGTTGTCAAACCACACAGTGTCCTACTTTCTTCCTCTTCCATCTCAGATTCTTTCTTCATCATTCTAAGTCACTCGGTATCACTCAGCCACTCATTCATTACACACTCACTTACTCACTCACTCATACACTTTCTTTCTGTCTCTGACCACACCCCCACATCTTCTTTTTTCCATCTTCAGTCTGACATTACCTCTTCATTGAAGTGCTGACCTTTGAACTCTCGGAGATGGACCTCTTTCCACTGACTGACGCTTCCTTCCTCGCTCTCTTCCCTCCTGGCCCAGTCATGTCATGTGAAGTGGGTGGCCATATTAGGAGATAGGCTGGCGAGTTAACGTCCGTGTGTCCATCACGGTTCCCAGGACATGTCAAACTTCATATCTCCTGTTTGTCATCTGACAGCAGATGAGTGCAGAGACAGTTTCAAGCCATTTTTTTACAGTTGCATGTAGGACACTGGAGGTGTCTGGAAAAGCCCTGCCAAGTAACAACATGAAAGGAAAGCAAATTCCTCACATTTTTCCCGTTACATTTTCAGCTCAAGGATCCAAAGTGAAAACCACTTCAACCCCTGGAAGAATTCACCCTGCTGGAGAGCTAAACTGTCATCTTACCATCCCATTCAGAATCGCTTCATGTCTTTGATGGAAATCTATTGAAAAGTCAGAGACAGACTGTGAAATTATTAAAAAATTGATCAGTGCTGAAAGTGCCTTAAAGCTCTTGTTGATGGTAGACTTGTGAGTCAGACTTGTCTGCCGTGACACACGCTGACAGAGGTTCTTGTTTTCTGCAGCCGCTGTCTGGCCTCGGGCCTCAGGGAGGATACTCTCCGCAACACACTCACTCATGCACACACACACACACATCTCTGAGCTGTTGCTCAACACAGCTGTGGGTAAACAGGCTGTGTTTAGATGCCCGTGTCTCAACTTGTACACACACACTCACACACATTAACACTAGGACACGTACATAGAAAGGCGTATTTGCAGTGCCACACCAAACGCTCTTGCCACAACTTGTTAGACTGAATGAAATTGCATTCTCGCACACGTATACAACCTAATAACATGCATGCACCTCTTCACCACTGAGCTCAGAGGTGTACAGTAGTGTGAGTAAATCTGCTGGTTTGTTAGCTGGCAAGGAAAGTAATTCTACACTAAATGCTGAGCTGCTGAGAGATTCTTTGCTTGATTTCAGTTGATCATAGTGCAGGATGATTCACAGTCAGCTCCCCAAAAAGTTAACAGTACCACTCTCGTTACTCACATCAGTATCTCATGTTGTTTGTAGAAGGAACTACAGTGTAACCAGTTACTAAATACTTAGTGCACACTTCAGAATCCAAACAAATATGAGGAAATTCAATGCAACGGCTAACAACATCATCCACAGCTGTCTGTCAAAATCATTATTCCCCACACTCAGTCACAGTTACTGAACATGGAGGTGTTGTGCTGTATGTGAAGGATGTCTTGGTTAAAAGTGGCTGAACTTTGAAACCTTTACCGCCGGTTTGTCAGTGTGGCTGCTACATTCCAGGATGTTGTTTTTTTCTAAAAGCAGGTCAGTCATGTACTGCCGGTCACGGCTACTGATTTGGGCTTAGCTCATTTAGTCTGACTCACAGGGGAAACAACATATTTGTTATCCTTGATTTAATCTCTTGGTGATACCAGCTAGGTGGAGTTACCTCAACACGTACCAGCTACAGAAAAATGTGAGTCATTGGCAAGTATACACACACAGTAACAAACCATCTGGTACACCAACAGCCAAGAATATTCTGGAAATATTATTTAACCTGGTTGGAACTCGATCCTCTGGTGTCCCGTCTAGACAAACCGCTGCAATTTAGTTTCCTAGAATTCTTCCTGCAGTGATTAAGGGAGTAGGAGATGCTACTGTGGCCCATTTTTACTTGAGCTTCAGCCTGGTTTTGGCAGCGAATTTTGTTCAGCTGTGTGAGGTCACGTCCTAACCGCTGTCCCACCAGTCCACGTTGACCCTGACTGACCTGTGGGCGGCTTTAACAGGCAGCCAACAGCAGCAGAACATACAGCTGCTGCCTCCTTCGGCCTCCTTACGCTGTCCGTCAAGCTCGGCATGCGGGTACAGCGGGTCAGACAGAAGTGAGAAAGCTGTTTCCTAGTCAGCCCTTCATGGGTCATTTCCCTCCACAATGGTAATATTTTCACATTGACTGTATCCATTAGCCCCCGAGCATCCAAAGAGGAAAGTCATAATAAGATTTGTGCACATGTAAGCTATAAAGAGCCTTGAATGTTGTGGCAAGTGCAACTCTGCCGTTAAACCGTGGGCCCTATTTGAGTTGGAGAGGAGGGATTTGGAACGATGTGTTTCTATTTGCTGCTCTGCTCTGTGGGCCAACTGGTCCATTATCCCCGATCCATTTTCACAGGCCCCTTTTATTCCTCACAAAGCCCAAACACCGCAAAGAAAATGGGACGGGGCGGAGTTCAAACAACAGCTCAAGTTTTATGTTCAGTGGAATTAGAAATGACTTTTTAAATGCCACTCTGTACACGCTGCCCTACTGTAAGAACTCGGTTAATGAATTTAATGTGCAGTTGTTGGCGTGGGATGTTCATTTTTCTTCTTTGACTGATTAAAAAGCAGAAGTGATTTATAGCTGCAGTGGGAGTCTGGGTTGTTTTGTCATGTGGGCGTCTTATTATGATTTTAGTTCCCCTAATCTGCGTCATCACTCTACCAAACTGTATTTACCATCTTGTTGAATGTATTGTGCTGCTGGTCAAATATTGCAATTCAGTTGTAACTTGAAGATACTTCAACTCCAGCGCTCCAGGCTGCTGACTGACAGATTGAGAGTTATCATGGAGGTTTGAGATGAGAGGTTTATGTAGTCAGCACATTCCCTCCTTCATTTTCATCTACCCTGCCTTTTCCTACTAGAGAAATATTCTTTTTATTAAAAATAATGATCTTGAAGGCGAGGGGGGTTACATGAAGACTGGGTCTGAGTTTTACTTCTCGTCCTTGTGAATCAACTCTCAAATTCTCAACCTGCCTGCTGCATGTAATCATACTAAATCAGTAGTTTTCTTAACAGGCAGCTGTGTAATATGTCCTGACAGTTATATTGGAGCATGTTGCACAGTGTTTAGACTGCCTGGTGTTTGTACATAAGACTTTTGGAGCACTTCATTTGCATCCTCTATGTAATTTACAGTCCTTATGAGCATTTTTGTGGACAGGAGTAAGGGAAGTGGTGGCACTTATCTCCAGTGGTGGTCTCACCTCAGCCATAGAACCTCATGTGTTGTATGGTGAACGTGTTACGTGTCTCACTCACAGTCTTATCTAGTTAATGCAATTAAAATAATAATAAATAATGGAATCACAAATAAGGGGATTTTTCAGTGCTGATAAATATTATGTCAAGTTATTATTTGACATTCATTTTAAGGCTTTTATTTCATAGTCATGGCAATAAGTCACTACCACACTAACAGTATAAAACTCTAACATAGTATTCGTCAGTATTTTTTGTTATTTTTCTGTCCAGTTAGAAAGTATTAAAGGAATAGTTTTCATTGAACTTTCTTGCAGAGAGTTAGATGAGAAGATTTATACCACTCTTATATCTGTTTGTTAAATATGACAATTAGCTTAGCTTAGCATAAAGACTGGAAACAGGGGAAATAGCTAGCCTGGCTGTGTCCAAAGGTAACAAAATCTACATACCAGCACTCCTAAAGCTCACTAATTAACATGTTACATCTCATTTGTTTAAAAAACAGAAACTGAAGTGTAAAAATGTCAAGTTGTGGTTTTATGGGGTGTTATGAGCTGGACTATTTCTTGTCTGGGAGCAGTGATTTCCTGGAGTCTCCTTTGGACAGAGCCAGGCTAACTGTTTCCCCCTGCTTCCAGTCTTTATGCTAAGCTAAGCTAACTGTCTCCTGGCTCCAGCTTCACATTTAATGGACAGATAAAAGAGTGGTACTGTATCGACCCTCTCATCTAAGCCTTGGCAAGAAAGTGAATAAGTATATTTCCCAAAGTGTTGCTGTACTCCTTTAACTAGTGTTTTTTCTTACCAAGGTGACGAGACTGGCAAGGTCATGTTTCCTTAAAGATGAAATCACTTCTGCACAGCACAGATGTGGAGATGCATGAGTTTAATTGGCCCACACTGTAAACTGGAGTGAAAGCAACAGAAAGCTCTCATTGAGCCAAATGCTACATGGGTATATTTCCATGCTTTCTTTACATACTACTCAAAGCTAGTTCACAGCACAGGTCTTTGCATTTCAATTTGTTTGTATTTACATTCACAGGGAGACCTTTGCATTTCAGTCGGCACCCCCGCACTAAAAGAGACGCAGCAGGAAACTGGTGAGTCGAGGGATTTTTGAAGGACACATTCTTGCCCCCCTGCTCCCTCAGCACCGGGAGGCCATAAACATGATGAAGATTTACTACTGATGCTGCTGATGGATATATATAAAAAACATCACTCTTCTTCCACTGCCAAGTCAGTGAAATCTCCTCCTTAGGGTACAGCTGAGTGAGGTGGTAGCTGTATCTTGTGCGCAGTGATTTATTTGAACTGAGTTGACAATGTGATAATTGATAAGGAGCAGAGAGCACAGAGATCATCCTGTTCCTTCAGATATTTTTCTTTTATTTTCTCCATGTGCACAACCTGTCTGTCACAACGTCTTCTGTAGGTAACTATAAAGTACATACCAGGGCTGTATGGGTTCACCTAAAATAATCATCTTAGATCGCAATTATTTATGATGATTATTCATCCATGTTGGTATAAACTGACATAAAATTACCATTATGTCCACACTCTACTTAATAATTGCGTAGTATAAATAATACCTGCTTCAAATGTACTGAAATTAATCTGGCACTCAAAACAAAATGTTGAGTGTCAGACGTGATCAAGTCCGTTTTTTTTTTTTTTGTTGTTGTTGTTGAAGCCAAAACTTTGATCAAAATTATCATATGATTAGTTGTGTAACTGCACTGCAGTGTATAGAAAATTTGAATCTAGGCTGTGTTAACAGTGTGGGCAGTCCAAAGCTACATTCAGTGAAGCAACAGGCAAGCTGAGAGGGACACAAATGGCCTTGTTGAGACCGGATCTCGGGTCAGCATGTGGTTCCAGGTATTCTCGGCATCTTTGAGCTTCCTGCTCTGAGTCATCAGTGTTTTGTGCTTTGGTGTTTTATCCATAACAATCCAATGAAACTTACTGACCCTCAACAAAATAACAACTTTATTTCCATAATAGAGAGAAACTATCCTATTATTAATTGCAGTCCATTCAGTTGTGAAAAAAAACAAACAGTTTTTGAGCTAAGCTAGATTAAAAACGTGGGACTTATCTCTTTACTGGCTTTAATAAATTGCGCAGGTAAACAATTGATACTAATAACAAGAATATTTCCCAAAATGTTGCCAAGTTACTTTAAAGGAATAGTCTGACATTTCATGTAATATACTTATTCGCTTTCTTGCTGAGAGATGGACAAGAAGATTAAACCACTCTCATGTGTGTCCGTTCAATACAGTATGAAGCTGGAGCCAGCAGAGGGTTAGCTTAGCTTAGCATAAAGACTGCAAGCAGGGGGAACAACTAGCCATGCTCTGTCCGTCTAACCCTATTTCTTGACTGGGAGCAGTGACTTCCTGGAGTCCTGTCGTCACTGTGAGGTTGGCAGGACCAGCGAAGTTACCACTCCAGCCAAGAATTTGTCCCACGCTTACAAATTACACTTAATTTGTTGTACGGATTAAACAAATGAGATGAAACATGTTGTATTAGAGCGCTTCAGATTTGCTGGCAGGCTGATTTAGTTACCTTTGGACAGAGCCAGGCTAGCTGTTTTCCCCTGTTTCCAGTCTTTGTGCTAAGCTAAGCTAACTGACTGCTGGCTGTAGCAGACATGAGAGTGGTATCAATCTTCTCATCTAACTCTCGTCATGAAAGCAAATAAGCGTGTTTCCCAAAATGTCAAACCATTCCTTCACGGCAGCAAAATGTTGCACTGTTCCTTTAACCGTATTATTTGTAGTTAGTAAAGTATCAGAGATTAGTTTTATGTGAAGTAGAAACAACTTGAAGGGTTCACTGATTAAAAACACATTCAAGGTCAAAGTTCTGCTCAGATGGAAAACAATTAGCCTATTGTTAAACACACCTACACGCCAGTCTTTCTGTTCATTTTCAGACAGCATGTTATTTCTTTTGCACTGAATGAATGTTGCATCTTGTGTAATACTGGGCAAGTCATCTCCACACGGTTGGATTGTTGCTCCCTGCTACACACAAATATGATGGCGTGTGTGTGAGCGTGTGCACCTTAACATGCTAGCACAGGCATGTAGGGAGTGTGGTGGCTGAGCAGGTCTAATGTTTTTGCTGGGTGCTCGACACACACACACACACCCCTGAGCTGCTGGGTTAGGGTGGCTGTGTGGATGAGGACGCAGACTGTGACTCACTCAACGAACGTGCCACCTGTACTGTCCAGACTGTCACATGTCACTGAAACACACCCCGGTTGCGCAAAAACACTGCTTCTGACGTAAATCCTGCAAATTAAACCTACCTGTCAACCCGTCAAGGCACAGAAAAACCTGTAAGGCTAACAAGGGTTTTAGGAGCATTTAATGGCTGCAGCGGTGATGCCTACTTTTCCACTGATTCATTTATCGATTTCCTCGGTCATGTGTTGAACAAAGTGGGCCCAGCGTTTTCAAGGCAGAATAGTTCCTCCACATGTGTAGAAGTCTATTGATAGCATGTGGTTCCATTTAATGCAGACACATAAAACAACAAGCAGGAAGCATTAAAAAAAAAAAAAGTTAGGCCAGCTGTGCTGCTCTGCAAGGGACCCTCTTCTCAATTCAGCCTGTGTACTCAACACTGCCCAACACTGAGACACACACACACACACACACATACCTGTTCAAGCAATTAGACACGCCTTTCCACCATGTAGGAATAATAAATACAAACTGAGGGGAACTGCAGTACTATACCCGGTTAATGCTTCTCTTTCAGCCCTCTGTGCCTTATTAGAATAAACAGAAGTGGTTTGCAGGTTTGGGAAAGTTGACGAGTGGCAAACAGACCTATCCAAGTCCAAGCAGTATTCACATTTATTTCTTGTGGTTTGTTTAAGCTTACCACAGCGCCAGTTTATACAGAGCGGTGCAATCAGTGTGAGAAAGTTTAGACAATAACTGAGAGGTTTGTTTTAAAGTTAATGTGGTGTGCTCTCCTATGATTGACCAGACTCTATTTTAAATGTGCTGATATAATAAACCCCGCTCATGTGGTTCTCCTAGGAGGGGAAAACAAATGCTTACTTGAACTACTGTTTGACCCAGCTCTGGTGGTGGATATCATTTATTTGTGACACGCAATAGTGCGGAGGGCTCTTAGCGAGATTCCCTCCATGGTAAACAGTCATAAAAAGCCCAGGATTCAGTTGCACAAACACAAATAGCTGACTATTCATAGCACTAATGAGAGCTGCCAGGGACAGCAGCAGGCCTTGAAATGCACTGTCGCCACTCATTGAGTTATTGCACGGCTTGGGGTAAAAAATCCTGGCTGGGTGAAGGGCTGGAGGTGTAAAGGAATTCCTGTATAACTTCCCCTTTCCCTTGTATTTTTTATTTTTTTTGTCTCCTCTTATCATTCAGCTCTTTTCTTCTACAAAGAGGATCCCTCTTCTTTCTCTCTTTCTGTTCTCTCTCCAGCCTGTACTCTTCCCTTAAACAAACCTTTGCTCTGTCCATCTGTGCTGCAAACCCATGACATTTTCATCATGACAGAGATGTTTTCCAGCAGCGCGTTTGTATATCACATTAATATCACTGTGTGCCCGTTCACACAGTGATATTAATGTGACCTTGTCACGTGAACCGTGCAGCAGATTGGATTATGAAAGTGTCAAGTCTCTCCCTCATGGTCAAAAGCTAGTAAGACATTAACTTGCCATTACCCCCCACAAACCACAATGAAGGGGTGTGTTATTTAGCAGCGTACTGATTGATTGGTCTGTTTATTTTTTCATTTGGCCTGACAGGAATTTTAGACTTCAATTTTCAAATTCCTTGCAGATGGCCAGCCGGCCCTTTCAAGCCCCACTGTAATTAACCTTTGGAGGAGAATAACAAACCAGTACACAGGGGCACTGTGGCCTGGCTCAGCTGCTTTGATGTGGTTCCTGTGTTTGCTCTGCCGTGGACTGGATGGGAGGTGAGATCTGCTGACATGTCCCAGGCTGCTGAGGGGCATGTCACACCCTGGGGATCTGCCTCCACCCGTTGCCCCACCACCAGCATGGAAAGAACTGTTATCGCCTTTCTGAAACATTGGCTACATTTACTTACGCGGAGGAGCTTGGCCATCAGCCATAGTTTTAGTTGCACATATTATACCCTGCAGTCGACTCTCCCTGTTGCCTCAAATGAACCAGTGAACATAATATTCGTGTTGAGCTCAGATGACCTGATTGCTGATTGAGTGATGTACCTGCAAAAAAAAAATAACAACACAAACAGTATAGGGAGAAGGGAGTCCTCCTTATACCTGTAATCAGTGCTGGAAGACATATTCAGATCCTTTACTCAAGTAAAAATTAGCAGAACCACATTGTGTGGCAAGAACCTGCATTAATTGATTTTTTGGCCACTTGGCTGTAAAAGCTGTAAACATCGACATATTATCACCTTATAAAGTTGAAATGGCTAACATATTTGCAAACAGTTGCTTATTTACACATCCAGCAGACACTTAGTAACATTAGCATTTATTTGGAGTTGTGTTTCTGGCACCCTGATGAATGTAAGTCCAATATTCACTCTCTTTGAGCTAGTTGCTAAATACTCCACTATGTTCACCAACTAGCCACCAGCTCTGTTGGCTAACTGTGTCTGTCTGCCAAAATAACGAGTTAAATGAAGCTAAAAAGCTCGGGATGATTATTTTCTGTGGGTTCGTCACTACAGCCAACACTTTTCACATTACATATAGTCATTTTTCCATTGTTTATATTCAAATATTTATTAGCGCAGCTTTAAGTAAAAGCATATATATTATTACTAAATATGTCAGTACATTAAGTACTGAACTAAAAGTATCAATGTATCATATTTTATAAGATGATAATATGTTTAACACTGTCAAAAGATCTCCATTTCTTTTTCAATACTAGGCAATATGTTTCAAGTATTAAGTTTCAAGGATATTAAATGTCAGTATCTTGAAGGACAAAATAAGGCAGATCCCAGCACTAGAATAAAGAAAAATTAAACTTTAGATGACCTGTCCAAAAACTGTCCTTTACAGCATTTGTCAGCGTCCTCTTCATGCAGTACTTTCCCATGGGTTTCATTCATACTGCTGCTGAAAGACAAAAGTTTTCTTCGTCCTCTTGCTAAGCCCGCAGTGTGTCTCTGTACTTGACTGAAATCTCCAGAAGGCAGCCATGTTTGGCTCCATCAAGCAGTTGGGTCTGGAGGCTATTTTGGCTCAGTCGTGCAACACAGTGGTGGCTTTTAATTAGCTGGGGCTTTAGTGGGAGCTCCATCATCAACAGAGCGCGTCGAACACATTGCTGTTTCTCTGCTCATTAGACCTGCAGTGCAGCTTTCCACTCGGCAGGCAGGATGGTGTAGCGTTGCAGACACCTTATATCAGACCTTTATCATTCACATAGAGTGCCATTCACCGTCCGGGGTGACGCACCGCCGCTGTGGCATGAGACCAGTCACTTATGTCTGTTCCCCCTGAAAATATGTTACAAATTTGTGAGGAGTTAATGCTAAACAGACCGTTGATATCTGGCTTTGGATTCGTTTCCCCTGGGCTGTTTGCTTCTTGCACAACTCTGTGTGTTAAGTTGAGTAATATGTCAGTGCCTTTAAGCTGCTCACATTGTTGATTGATTTCCTGTTGAATTGCCTCCTACTGCTTTGGTTTTTCTTATCACTTATACTTTTGGTTCAAGACTTTGCTTTGTTTGGCAATGTGATCCAAATATTTAAATTGCTTATTTTTTCTTTGCCCATTCTCTAAAAATCAATGCCACTGTGGTAATGTATTTTACACCAATATCATACCTCATAAATAATAGGGCAGATTTTTGTTCACCCACTTCTAAAGATCCTATCTGCCAGCAGCCTGAATTCTCACCCACAGTGCTACAGTAAGGGTTTTTTTTCCCTTCAGCAGCGTCTCCATGTGCATTTTAACAGGCCAGAGGAACAATGTTGGCCTTGTGAAGGCTTTCCATGCGTTTTCTGTTAAGGACGTGGCATTTCAGAGAAAAAGATTCCTTTGAATGCTTCACAATGGCAATGGATTTTGTGTGTCAAAATGTGGGCAAAGTGGGCTCGGGTTCATTTTCAGAGTTGCAAAGAAAAACAAAAAACATACTCGCTTATATTAAAATGTATCTGTAGACTTGACATGTAAGTACTTGCCTGCTTCCCTCACCGTGCAGAAGTGTTAAAGCATGTGTATGCATTGCGTGTGCAGTGGCAAGGTTTCCACTGGCCCTGAAGTGTCAGTGGTTGGTGAGAGGCGGTGGAGAGCAGTGCAGCGGCCGTGAGCTGTGGACAGATCGGTGCTCCGTCCTATCTGCTGTGTGTAGCTGACATTCTGGCTCAATGGGCCATTTCAACACCTCGACACTCTATCCACATGGGACAGCAGACAGAGCTGCAGACCTCTCCCTCTCTCTCTGCCATCCCATCTCTCTCTACCTCTTTTTCTCTGTCTAGACAGACAAATGTGCCTTTTGTTTCCTTTAATGTACATTCTTTTATACAGTATTTTTTAGAAGTACAGCTGGTTTATCTTTGACCCTATTTGGTCAAATCCCAGTCAGGAAGTTTTTCATGGCTCAACAGGAGTGAGTCAAGTCGACTATATACACTCAATATAATTATGTATGAAACACTGAGGCACAAAGAGTATGGATGGTGGCGTTTTTAAAGCAAACCTGGTATAAAGACAAAGAAAATATAAGATAATAACTATGTATTATATAAATTCTGACTACAGTCAAAGTACCTCAATATGCATCAGGTTCATTACCAAAAAATGAGTTAATCTTGACTAAACAAAGCAGACATAGTGAGTCTGCCACAAGCTCTCATTAGCAGTTCACTTACAATAATCAACAGAGAAAGCAGCAATATTTAGCTTTAAATCTACTATAATCCCATTTTTACATTAACAATAGATCAAATGACTACTGACAAGTGTTTTAGTGTCTTTCAGCTCGGTTTCATGGCCCACAACTGTTTTGGGTCTTTCTCAGAGCTTTCTTCGGTGTAGTTTCCAGACGCAGCAGCAGGCACCCATTTTAAGCTCTAGAGCCTTGATAAACCCAGCACCAAACGACAAACAGACAAAGTTAGAGACTAGCTGGTGAACATAGTGGAGCATTTACAGTAGCAGTTAAAGAGCCTCATATTTCCATCAGGAGTTGGTGAAGACCAAAACAGAGCTAGAAGGAGAGCGAATATTATTGTATGTAATAGTAATGTTGCTCTGTATCTGTCAAAATAAGCCACTGTTTGCTAACATGTTTAGCATGCAACATGCTTAACTCAGGTCTGACCTCATAGACAGATTCAACAGAACAATTCATGATTCGCCATAAGCAGCACCGTGTCTGTAAATCCAGAGGGAGCAAAAACAACTATGGATTCTAAGGAAGGTGTTACAGTATTCCTATGAAAGTGCCTGGTCCATCATTTTTCTTTCTATACAAAATTAACTCAGTCCCATTTCATTTTTTCATTTCTTAGTTATGTGCAGAATGCATAACCTAAAGGAAAGGCAGTTTAATTCCAGATGAATGCCACATTGTCGGGGTTTCCATAATGCCATACAAGACAATAGGACAATGCAATGAGTATCAGGCAGCTTAGACAACCACATACACATATTTGTTATACATTTCATTATATGTTGTCTAACAATATGCCATAAATCAGTTAAACCAATATATACCATTTTCATAATATAATAAAGGACTTAACATTTATTAGTAAGGTTTTTATCAGAACTGGATTATAGGTGGATATGAGTAAGAGCAGATGGAGGCCAGGAGAGAGACAGAGGCAAAGAAACAGAGAGGGAGTGCCCTTTTGCTTGTGCTCCACTCTTTTTATAACCCTCCACAGGTTCACGGAGGCTGGCTCCTGCATGGCTGCCCGCAGCATTTGGTTACCTAGAAGAATTTAATGTGTGTAAGCTTACATCAGGGGCCACTGGCTGCAAGTAAATGACTGACTGCAATCTGACGTTGGGACAGCGTGTGTCACCTTTACTGGCAGCAGGGTCACAGAGGGTGCATGCATCAAAGCAGTCATGTAGGCTACTGAGATGAGGATTGAATTACTGTCAGTTCTGTAGATGTATTTTTCCTTGATTATCGGTTGCTTCTGTGTGATTGGAGGGTTAAGGTATTTATCGTAGTTGTGTGGGCCCACAGTTTCAGATGCACACAATCTCAGATTTGCCTCCAAATAAAGTGGTTTAGACAATCTGACTAAACTGTTGGCTTGTTTGCAACCTGTCTGATCATCTGACTTCTTGTATTTCTCACCCGGCCGGACTTAGTTGTAGCAGTGTCGACAGCCTCCCATCTCAATGATTTTGATGCGTACAATGGTATCATAAACAATAGAAATGATTCCCCAAACTCTGGCAATAATACCCAAGTTGTAATACAGAGTCTTAGGGTAAGACAAGTGATGGATGGAGGAGCAGGTTGGAACTGCTCATGTGACCATCTGTGACAGTACGACTCTGTTAAGAGCCACCATGTTGACAGGCTGAAGGCAGTGCAGGTGGTCTGAGCAGGGCTCAGGTTCTGTCCTGCTAATGTCCTCTTGCAAAGTCAGCAAACACCCTCTGCCCACACACAGACACCACTTTACCTACAGATACCCCTAATGACCATCAATCTCCTCATCTGAGGCACCGACAACCAGGAGAAGCACAAACCAATCCACTTGTGTGCTCTCTTCACTGCCACCTCATCCCTCTATTTATGCCTTTTTACCTCTTCTTTTCCAGACTCACTCACTCCTTCATTGCAACCATTCCTTTTCTCTCACTCACTGCTTCTCTAATTTGCCCCTGAGTGTATAACGGGAATGCACTGCATGGCTCCACTGAAACTGAATCCTCAGAGTGGGAGTGGGAGAGCGAGCAGAGTGCTTGAGGGAGGTCACCCAGGTTTATGGAAGGTCACGGTGGAGCCCACCTAACAATCCGGGCCCAACACTGATCAAACAGATGGAGACGTGCTTTGATCGTGTGCCTTGAGGTGCTCTCCCACCCGATGCCCTCCGACAAGTTCTGAAGTTACGTAAGCGTCACAAGGAGGTCCACATCCTGGCCCGGTGCAACAGCTCCGCCTTCGATCCTGACCTCCTGTCCCACCTCAGTCTTGTCACTGCAGGACACGGGGATGGTGGTGGGCATTTGAGCCATGCCTGGAAGGTGACTCCTGGTGCCAGTGTTGGGTTTCAAACTCGACCTACAAAGTGAGAAGCAGAGGCCATGTAACGCTGCTGTCAGGGCAGCGAGGGAGGTATAGGGGGAAAAAGGAGAGAGAGAGAGACAGTGAATGAGAGTGAGAGATCGGAAAGAGAAGAGAGAAAGACAGAGAAACGCCAGCTTCATAAACACCCCCGCCGCTGCTATGCATGCTGGGCATGAATGTGTTTCACCAGAGAGCTTGAGTCCTCACCACTACAGACAGCCCACAAACCCAAACACTGAGGGAACGCTTCATTTTTGGGACCATGAGGGTTTCTGGCACTAAATCCTGAGATTTTATTTATTTCAATTTGGTACATAACTTGTTATTAAATATTGGCTCAGAGCAAACATTTTCACCACACAAGCTTGGGTTAGGCTGCTGTAAAGTCTTAATGATTTGCAC
Organism: Macquaria australasica; assembly: GCA_005408345.1. NCBI lineage: Eukaryota > Metazoa > Chordata > Actinopteri > Centrarchiformes > Percichthyidae > Macquaria > Macquaria australasica. Next base: position 530,087 of record SEMN01000195.1, on the reverse strand, counting down.
TTGGTTGTACAACTGGCACCTTCATCACCAGCAGCAGTTACACTGTGCTACTTCTGTGGAATAAAGTTATTTCGCACTTTCATTACAAAACTCTTAGACGATAGACTCCATAATCAGTCGAACACAGATGAAAACTATTATTATCATTCAAGATTTATTGTCTACTTTACTGCAAAGGTGCCAGAGCTGCTCTGCATCATAAGAGATAATAGAGATAATAGAGTCCCAGCAGGTTGATTCAAACACTTGAGGTGAATCCACTCCCAACCTCCAACCTGGAATGATAGGAATGAATTTCTCCCCCACCTTCTCTGTTGTCATCCTGGGTAGCTGGCGGACAACGATTTGTTTGAGAGAAAGGAAATCTTGTAGTGACTGCAAATAAACCTTGCTCTATTAGAATCCTGTTTAAAAACCTGAGTGCGTAAATGAAGTGTGCTGAAATTGAAGTATTTTGTTGAGTTTTATCTATTTATTTTAGTGTTAGGTGTAAGGTAAGGGTGTTATACTTTTTTATTTCTGGGTTCAGTTGTGTAGGTAGTATGAAAACTAATCAGAAGTAAGTGGAGGAAAATGCTGTGCAGCATTAAGCGATGGTAAATACAAGACTTAAGAGTCTACAGCCGTGCTAGCGGCACCATGAGGCTGCACTTAGACACAGTGACCCTTTGAGCTAAATGGGTAATGTGAGTATGCTAACCTTCTCACAATGACATGCTGATGTTCATCAGGTATAATGTTTACCATGTTCACCATCTTAGTCTGGCGTATTAGTATGCTAACAGTTGCTAATTCGCACTAAACACAAAGTACAGCTGAGGCTGATGGGACTGTCTTTAGTTTTGCAGGTATTCAGTCATAAACCAAAGTATTGAAAACATAAAAAATGTGACCTGATGATGGCACAAGATGAAAAATCAAGGGATCACCAAAGTTAGTACAGTTCATCCTTAGGGGTATATGAATGTGTGTACCAAATTTCAAAGCAAATCATCTGACAGTTGTTGACCCATTTCACTTAAAACTCAATCAGGGAGTTGCCAAAGTCAAGAGGATTCATCATCTAGGAACCATATATGTCTGGATTGTGCCAATCTATCTTGTAGATGCTGAGATATTCACTAAGAAAAAACTCTGACCTGTCTGGGGTGCTAGATGGAAAGTCAGGGGATCACCAAAGTTATTAGGATTCATCCTCTGGGCATCACAGATATCTGCACCAAATGTCATTATAATCCATTCATCAAGACATTTCACTAAAACTCCAAAATGTCAACCTCATGGTGGCGCTAGAGGAAAAGTCAGAACATCACCATAGTCAGTACAATTCATCCTCTGGGGACCATGAATGTCTGTACAGAATTTCATGGCAATCCATCAGTCAATAGTTGGTGAGATATTTCAGTCTGGACCAAACGGCCGACAGAGTGAGACAGACTGACAGACTGACAGATTGACTGCCACCCCTGAAGTTACGCCGCTACAGTGGCTAATAAACTAACTACTCATGCTGGACACTCACACAGTCGCTACGACCTAGAATGGTGTGCATGCATGTTAGAATTCATATATGTACTGTATGTGCTTATGTATGCGTGGAGCATCTAAACCATCATTCATATGCTGCACGCTCTGTTGCACATAATGTGTGTACCGTTTGCACTCAATTGAAATTAATCACAGCTTTGGTGTCCGCTTGCAGACAGAACATTCTGCTTTAATGTGTCTAGACAGTGGACAGCAGTAGATGTATTAGTCACGTGCCATTTATAAACAGCAAAGAGAAAGAGACATAGACATGATAGCGTGATACAGCACTGTTGAGGTGTTGATGACAGATTATATGACAAGGCTATGTCTCTGTCTCTCACACAGGGGCATTTCTGGCTCGCCCTATCACACTCCTCCCTTCATTCCCCCCTATATGTTTGTTGCTGGGCCTCCCCTGTAGTTGCCAGTTCAAGTGGGCTAAACTTAACTCCCAGCCTACCATGAATTTTGGACATTTATTACCACACCCTGTCAGTGCCGCCGCCTTCTTCTCAAACACGTGTTTCTGTGCATGCAGCCACACCAAAGCAGCAGTCAGCAGAGAGGCTAATAACTGACTGCTGGAAGGCAAGAGAAGTACAGAAAATAAGAATGGAACATGCCTGTTAAATATACAACACAAACAAAATACTGAGAGGGAGTCCATCTAAAAATATCCTGGAACTGCACCAACTATATGACCAGTGGCACCATCCAAAAATACATGGTATTGTTATGGGAGGAGGCAGCACTCTGCTGTGTGTGGCTGGGTGTTTGGGTGGGTGAGAGTGTGTATTCAGTACGTGGTTTCTTCTGATCTATGAAAAAAAGGTTCAGTAGAGCTACCTGACTACCAAACTGTTTGAGAAAAACAGGGAAATCTGCCGCTTATAGAGAAGACAAATAACGCTTGATAAAATATCCACACCTTTCTGAAATATGAAACACAATGTGATTAACCATCCCTGTCTTTCCCAGTGTTATGGTGATAGTGTGTGTGTTTCTGTGTGAGAGAGAGACAAAGGCGAGAGTGGGAGTGAAAGCGTGTTTACATATCCCAGAGTTCTTATCAACAGTGCTGGCAGAGAGGGAAACCTTATCTCACCTTGACCTTGAACCTGCGTGGGACAGCCCTGTTAAAACGAACCCCCACCCAAGACACACACCACCCTCCCACAAATCAGATTTGGAACATGTTTATGTAAACATTTGTGATCTTTGACATTAACATCCTACCCTCCAGCAGATTAACTAACCAAGAAAGAGGACTCTGGACTCATCATTCCTGATGGGTCCACATGACTCTCATTCATCTCCAGTGTGTTTTTCATAACACTATGAAAGTATTTCACCTGCTTTTGACCACTATCTTAATTTCTGCACTGATGAATGTTGTATCAGATGCACAAATGGATCTGCTCCTTTTGGTGGGTCTGAACCTATTCAACATTTTTGATTTTTTACATGATTTCAATGCACTTTACATCAAGAAGATTGCTATTGTCTAAATGGCAAGGATCAAGATGTTCTGCTCAATCTTGTAGTTATGTGGCTTGATTAGAGGGAGTTTGTGTGAGTTTACTTTAAGCTTAGATACATTGATAGATCTTCTTTCATGAAGGAACTGGTGCTTCTTACATTTCTGGCAGCAGCAACAGCAGTATGTTTACAATAAGTCAAACAATAAGAAGACAAAAGGCAAAGCGCCACCCACAGAAACTCCAAGAGTCTACAGCCAGGTCTACAGGCAGGGAGGCTGTACTTACTTAGGCATAGCAGTGCTTTTAGCTAAATGCTAACATCAGTGTACTAATATGGTCACAGTGACAATGTTAATCTGCTGATGTTAAGCAGGTGTAATGTTCACCATCTTAGTTTAGCGTATTAGCATGCTAACATTTACTAAATAGCTAAATACAGCTGAGGCTGATGGGAATGTCTTAGTTTTGCAGGTATTTGGTCATAAACTTGTATTGGACTAAGTGAAATTTTGACCTGATGAAGTCGCTACATGAAAAGTCAGGGGACCAAGAAAGTTACAACAATTTATCCTGTGGGGTGAAGGAATGTGTTTACCAAATTTCATATCAATCCAGTAATCGTGGAGATACAATATTTCACTAAGACACAAAAATGTCAACCTGCTGGTAGCTCTAGAAAGAAAAGTCACAAAAGTCAGTAAAATGTATTGTCTTCATTGGGAATCATGAGTGTCTGTACCAAATTTTCTGCCAATTTATTATGAGATATTTCACTGGATAAGTGATAAATTTCATCACCAAAATTATTATCATTCATCCTCTAGGGACCTTGAATATCTGTAGCAAATTTATCTGCAACCCATGAAACTGTTTTTGAGATATTTCACTCAAAACCAAAACGTCATGGTGTCACAAGAGGAAATGTCAAAGGATCATGAATCATTAGGACTCATCCTCTGGTGAACCAAGCCTTTCCATACAACATTTCATGGAAATGCATCCAATACTTTAAAATTCAAAAGGGGTGGACCGAAAAATCCATGTCAAATCCATCCAAGACATCGCTGTGATGCCCATACTGAGTGACAGAGCAGTGATCTCTGGGAAGTGCAGAACAAAACCCCCACAGTAATGAGTGCTTAACGCCAAATTAAATTAAACTCTCAGAATACCATTTTAATTAATGCCCTAATGTTATTATGAAGAACAATAGCAAGTGTGAGCTGTTGTTGATCAATCTACAAATTGAAGCCTTCTCAAATGGGACACCATTGTAATCTCCACTAGAAGAGCCTAGTTTGAATGGAGATGGTCGGTTTAGACTTAATTTTTCCCCTTAAATATATTTTACTTCTCTACTAGAGAAACAGTTGTATCTCATATTGTACCTCACATCTGCCACTCTACGTTGAAGTGCATAAAACAGCTACATTACTGTCAGACTTAGACTTAGACTGATGTAAAGATATATTGCCTGAGCTGGTGGGCGGTAAGAAATCAAGTGCTGATGACAGTCATGTAGTCAACCAAGACTTAGTGCTTTTCTGGGAATCTGAGCCCTTTATTAGATTGGGGGAAAAAAGCAAATGTGCTTCCAGTGAAGACGTCGTCATATTTCTCTGTCAACACCAGCTTGTCCGGTCCAACCATGAGAGCGGACGTCCGGTGGGCTGGTCAGGCCGTGGTCATCCAGGGGCTCGATTACTTGTCTTCCACCGCCGAGCAGAAGCTGTGGTACCTGGGGGCTTCTGTAATGTTATTCTCTTGTAGTGGGAGGGTAAGAAATGGTTTGCAATACGGACAAAGATTGAGAAAGCAGCAGCTGTGCAAACATGGATACCAGCAGGTCTGCGGCAGATGGGGTGTGCGTGTTCGAAGGTCTGTGGAGCAGGGAAAGAGGCTTTCTCTTTGCTACCTGATGCTCTCTGGTCTGCTGATGTATTGGTCCAGACTGCAGATACTGATTTAATCTAGACTCTACGGTACGGGGGAAAAGAAGACTTCCTCTTGCCATTGTCTGAGAACTGGCTGATGGTTGTCTGAAAAGGAAATCTCCAGGTATTGCATGTTTTTTCTGCAGTTTCCTGTGCAAGACTCAAGTCTCATTTCAGAAGAGAAAGGTTGGTCATATCCACTGACCCCAGTTGGATCTGATTATTGAAATATGAAGTAAAGGTCAGGAGAAAGGAAAAGTGCACATTGCATTCTAAATTATGAAAATCATCTCTTATGTTTCTATATTGATCAGGATGAGTCCAGGTGCAGGAAAAATGTAAAGAAAAAACCCTCAAGGCTTACTCGGGCATAATTTTCCTCCTGCTGATTGCCAGAATAACTGTGACTACCACAGTGCACATTTTTCCTTTAATAATTTCCATGCGTCTTGCAGGGATTGAGAAAATTGCTGTCATAAGTGATACACAGACACATGCTGTTCCCTGCATGTTAAAGTAAACACAGAGGAAACTCGCCCTCTGTTTTGTTTACCCTGCTTTTCCAGTCGCCAAAAAAGTACAGCAAATTGGTCTTAATCAAAACATTGTGAAAGTGCAAATGATTTTTGAACGCAGCCTTCTTGTCTAACTCGAGCAGTAATCCCATTTGAAACATGTGACAGTAAGTAATGTATAGCATCTCTGTGTCCTCTAATTCCCCAACCCGCACAAACCTTTCTCTTTCTCTGTTTCCCTCTTCCTCTCTCTGCCTCTCATCTGTGCAGCCTCCCATTTCCCCATGGCCATTAATTAGCACTCGCTTATAGGAAACAAATGACTTTTAATAAATTAGGGTCATGTTTTGAATTGCTTTAATACTTCCATTCGAGTCCCTAAGTAGCAACATGAAAGCATTTCTCTGCCAGTTCAACCCAACGGCCAAAATTCACAGAGATTGGAGAGTGGCAGGACAGCTGGGGTAAGAGCTGTGGACACACAATCACACACACACACACACACACACACAGGTCCTGAATTATCCTTTGGACCACCACAGCTCACCATCTTTTTCTTTTTCCCAAGCGCAGTCTGTGTGTTTTGGTAGCCAAGCAGGCTGATTCATCAGACACTAGAGCCTACATTTACAATAATCAGTGCCTCTATCTAGGGCAGTTCCTCATAACCGTTTCAGCACTCAAGATTAAGCCCAGGCCCAGTTGCCATATCTTACCTTACCCCTGCTTTCCCCTGGAGTCAACTCCTTCCAGACATTTTGCGGTTTCATCTCAAGTTCTCCACTTCAGGGAGATTTTTCTGATTAGTGTCACAGAGCTCAGTGGATGAAATGGCAGAGACCCCCCCCCCCCCCCTTCTTCAGAGTGCCAGGCCTTCAGCCCCTGTACAGCTAAATCCTCCCATCATTTACATCTATAGGATTTGTCATGCATGGCTTGCCCAGCTCTGGTCCTTACCAGAAGCTAAACAACTGCAACTCTAATCCTCCTTAAACAAGTCTCTCCCAATGTCACACTGTGTGTCCGCTCACTTTCTTAAAGTTTCATTAAACTGGAGTTGTGTGGCCTCCCGTGATATTTTTTTCTCTCTCTTGGCAAATTCGGAGGCACACGCGTAAAACTCTGTGTAACATCTGAGTTGGACGACAGCCCAATCATCACTGAAGGATTTACGTGCATAGATGTTCCTTCAATGCTAAACAAAGGCAAACAAACACAAATTAGTTCTTGGAAGGGGCTGACCTCCAAACCACTGTTGTGTATTTTTAATGCACCTCATAAATCCATGACTTCACTTCTCGTTTCCCACCTTATTCTGGACAGTAGTGACAAATCTATTACTGCAACACCTGAGTCATTACCCCATTTACTTTATTTGTAATCCACGTAATTTTAGCAGGTAAAATTGCTGTATTAATGTCCAACTCTCTTTTTGGCTGCTCACAGCGTAACTAATCTAAGTATGGCTGGTGTTCTGCTTCTGCCTTCTGTCGCTTTCTCTCCTTTTGCATTTTTTCAAGAAGAAAAATGGCTTTCATTTCAGAAGAGAGAAGCAGAGCACCAGGGGTTCTCGGTCCTCTGAGTTTTTCTCTGCAAGTCTTTACTGCACTTGGTCACTAACAACACCAACTGAAACAGTTTTCTTCTCCTAATGAGACAGATAATTTCTTGGCTCGCGCTGAATGTAGGTACTCTTTCTTACTGGCCACCTTTGGCTTCGTGCTTTTGGCATTTTATAATACCACAAACCATGGGTATTAGCTTTAACTGCACAAGCCATTGACATTTGACTTGGTTTACAAAGCATTATAGAAGTTTCTCTGTTTCTTTACTTCTCCGTTCTGTGTGAATCAACAGTCTCACCACTAAAAGGAGCCTCCACATGTTCCTGATTGAAGTAATTAAAGGGAAAGCAGTGTATTTAACACTAATTAAAGGTTTTTATTAATTATCTTACCTCTTCTACAGTGTAATTACACCATCCAGAGGATACAGTTGTTGCTTATGGCTTCAATATTGTTTTTGTTGGTGGTTGTCATTATGGCCAGGGCCTGTTTGAGCCTCCAGTGATAGAGTGGCCTTGTAGTTCACAGAAAACTCACAGGTTAGATCCAACCAAGAAACTGTCTGATTGTAAAATTCGTCTTTATGCAGACGATACTGTTTTATACTATGTTGCTGATTCTGTCCAATTAGCCAAAGAGAAACTACAACTCTCCATCAATCCACTGCAAGATGCACTTAAATGAGTACTACATAAAACACAATTCATGCTATTCTCCAGATCCAGAGATACAAATAACAATAATATGCAATAATATCTCCACTCTGACTGGGTTTAATATTCAGAGAGTCTCAGAAAACCTTTTTTTGTAAAGTGTAACAGAAGCTTGGCCTGAAACAGAACCAACTTCCCTCTGACCAGATTACGTGGATGTCATTTATTGACATGCGGCTGCTTCCACTCTGCGGTCCCTAGACTGCATTTACCATTCTGCCCTCAGGTTCATTACTGGTGATAATTACGACGAGAGATGCAATAATCAGCTATACTCATCTATCTACAAAGCCCTTGATGGTGAATTGCCATCTTATATTTCATCCTCACTGCGGGCTTGCTGGTCCATAAATCCTCTCCAGTGATCGGTTGATTCTTCAGGAGCTCCAAACCAGAACTGATCTAGGAAAAACTGCCTTTGTTTGCTGTAAGTACGGCAGTCTCGGGGGAATAATCTGCTAAAGATCAAAACACTCTATGTAACTTTAAGACCATTCTCAATAATCATTCTCCTATGTTATGGTACATCACCTTTTGAGACACATAGCATTTTTTTTCCATTAAAAATTAGTATTTCTTGTGACTTGAATCAATAGCATGTATGAGAAAACAATGTCAGGGTGTGTAAAATGTTCCTAGATAAAATACTACATGGCAGAAATCATAGATGTTTAACCTGTTAGAAGAAAACTGCTTTGCCTTACTGGTATCAGTTCAGGCTGTACAACGTGCAAGTTTGATTTTAAAAATGGACAAACTATTTTGCTAATAAGAAGGCATGTAAATTGAGCATAGGTATGTTTACTCTACCCTCCATGTTGGTGGGAGCTGGCAGCTCCTCACTGCTTTCTCCATAGCTTTAATAAGTATTTCTTGCTTCCCTCTGTGTGAACAGAGCACATTCCTGCAGCCTCCTGTTCCCTGCTGCTGCAGAGGAGAGGGACTTTAACTGCTCTGCATGGCATTTTACAAAGGAGGAACACACACTTTCAGTCGTTAACTTCCCCTTTTATTGCCCTAAAGTAGCCAGGAGAGAAAGGTGCCATATGCAGGATTTTTCATTGTCCGTGTCTGCTGACTATTTTACACATATGTTAAAGTGATTTAGAGAATTCAGGGCTGAACTGTATAACTAAGAATTTGAGCCATGAGACATTTTTTTATCATGAGTCGTGGAGATGGAGGAATGCTTGCACAGGCACCTACTGTATCTAATCAGATAATTTCTACAATCTTGTAGCTGAGGAAAAGAGTGATGGGAGAAGCATGATGAGGTGCACAGGGCACAAAGGGAGGAATGGATGTAGCCCAACCCTCTCCTCACCCTCTCCTGGTCATCACACTGTATGTTGGCAGCCCCACACCCCACACTAAACAAATATACAAACCAGTCTGGTCCTGTTTTATTTCCTCTCCCTCCCCTGCAACCTCCACTGGCTCTGATGCCCTTGACTTTGTCTTCAATGCTAATTCTCGGAGGTTAGGACAATAAACACCGCAGTGATGGGCCCAAACCCAGAGGAGGCCACACTTCCTGTCTGCATGAGCTGGTCTCTGGGAGAAAGACCAGAGGGTTGACAGGAAAGAAGGTCAGGGAGACAGAAAGAAAAGGTAGATGAGGCAGAAAAAAGGTGGAAAGAGAAAATGGGTGTGTGAGTGATGAAAAAAAGCACAAAAATAAAAATAAAAAATGGGGCTAAGAGTTGCAGCGGAGAGGAATGTGATGCATGACTGTGTATGTGTGCACTGGGTGATCACCTTTGTAAGACTTGCTTATTTGCACCGGAACAGTCTGGTGAAGTTGCTATAAACAAATTTGCTCTTTTCATCTTTTTCAGTCTACTGGACTTCCTAGAAATAACAACTGTTGGGAAGCCAGTCATGGGAAGCATTTATTTTTGGTCAAACAACTGAAGCAGATTTGGCTTCCGAGTGAATTTGTTGTCGGATCTATGTTGGTCTTTCTGAGCACTTAGCTAAATCTTATTTCTGCTTGGAATTCTTACATGAATTCCCACGCCTGACACTTCTTTTATGCTTCATGAGTATCTTTTAATATTTTAGATTAAAATGTGTATATGGGCTCCAGCTTAAGATAACACATGCTTTTAAGGCTTTGTGAGCCTGAAGAGAGCTCAAGCATGTTGCAGGATCTGTGCGGGGCTGCAAGCTGCCTCATTCTCTCCCTCTGTCTTTGAGACATCTGGCTGCAAGCATCTTTAGGATTCCATCAATACCACAGCAAGGGGGGAAACCCCACAGCTGAAAAAAGCAGCCTCAGCAGTCTCAGTGCGGGCCAGCTCATATCGACTCCAACAAGCTCTCAGTCATCTCGCAGGGCTCTCTGAACTATAGATCTGGCCCTGCCAAGAGTGGAAGAGCCAGAGGAATGAGGGGTGAGGCGCAAAGAGGGAACTCATTTCTGTCCTAGTAAAAACTGGGGGGGTCACTGGTGTGCAGGAGAGGTTGTGTCTGTGTGCGCGTTTGGTGTCTTTGAATGGCAGCTAGGCAGTTCCAGCTGTTGCGCTTCATCTTGGCAATTAGCTGTAATCAACTCTCGGAGCTCTCTGGGTGTTCTAAGAGACTTTCACACGCTGGCACTCCACCGGATATCCCTCATCACCACACCCCAATCACACACACACACTGACTTCTGCCTGGAAACTAAAGTAATAGTGTGAAGCTTCAACCCCCTGTAAAAGTGAAGAATGTACAAGAACATGGGTATTTGTGCACATGTGTGTGTGTGAGTGATGTGTGGTGGTTGTTTGTAGCCAGGTCTCTATGGGCCTCTCCAGCCCGTGGCTCTCTCTCACTTTGTTCAAGCTTCACCATGTGTTGCGCACATGTTCCCATCAGCCCTGTGAATCAGTCTTTGTGCAGAGCAGCATCCTTCACAGCAGTTACTGTATTTCCCCTTGTTGCAAACACTGACCTGGTCCACCTTTCCACCTGAGTGAAAGCACCTTCACCCCAATATGCTGAAAGAAGTGGGTGCATATACCCATGGGGACCTATGTACATAGACATAGTGGAAAAATCCCCACATGCCTACATGAGAAAAATGTAAGTTTGGGCACAGGCACTGACACAGATAAACACACAAAGAACAGAGGTTATCCCCTACCTTTTCCTGATCTACTGTGACTGATCCCTTTCACCAAGGGGTATTATGGGATAGTCGAGTGAGCTCGCTGTGCCACTTCTCATCCCCACAGTGTGTGGGCCTGAGTTGGCCCGCAGAGGCACCGCAGGCAAGCAGGGACGACTGCTGCTCTGCACAACAGCTGCTGAACAAAATGGAGCTGAAAAATTCCACTCCCAGTTCCCATAAACAGGACTGAGATGTGATTTACATATTGCGAGAAAAGAAAAAAATGATGCACCTTGCTGCATGGTAATTGTGTATCACATATGTGTATGTACATACTTGCAGAATGCCTTTGCCTTCACTAATTAACTAAAATGTAATTCATGTCTCAAGAACTCATTAGGGGTTAAAATGGGAGGGATTCAGTGATTTTCTCAAGGACACTGGTCTCATTACTCACTCTGCAGTATTGTGACAGTAGTAACAATGTTTTATCAAAGTGTAACTGACTGTATTGGTTATTCCTCCTCCAGCACCAAACAGCCTCCTTAACCTGAGCTCCTCATCTCACAGCTGAATCATCCTAAACCCCACTCATACACACCTACACACATACAGATAGTCAATCACACACACACACACACACACACACACACATGCATGTGAATACTGCACACATGTGAACACACACATGCATACACTCGGTTGACCCTTGGCCAGAGTAAAGCTCAGCACATTCTTGCGGGGCATGTTGACACCCTGGCAGGATCTATGAGGAGGTTCTGGCATCAGGAGCATTTTGTTATTCCAATGTTTCTGCTCTTGTGAATAGTAAGCCCCTCATCTCAGAGCCACAGACCAAATAAGAATTCAGCCAAGTATTTCAGTCGCACCACATGCAACATTAGTGGATTTATTATTACTTCTCTGGCTCAGGCGAGTTCACTGCCCGATGTATTTTCATATTTTTATGCTTGAAGGTTTGACGGCTGTGCGAATCTCTGCAGAGTGCGGACTACTGAAGATGTGGAATTCCCAGCATGCACTTGGCAAAAGGTAAGATACTCTGGACAGTCACAAAAACTAGCACATTCACGCTTACATTCACACCTGCTTAATACATTTTTAAAATCAAATATCATCAAATTATAGTTTATGCAGCACGGATAGTTTTGCCAGAGAGCAATAATCTTTTGACTGTAGGAAACTTTAAAAGCCTACTCCATCGTTTTAGCACTGCACTCCTGTAACATTGTCGGACTCACAATAGACACAAAGATCAAAACATCTTTGATTGGGTTGGAGATTCAGGTGGGTTATGCTAGTAGCTGCTAATGTAGCTTTGAGTGTCTTTCAGCTCATTGCTTTGGTTTTCTGCCCTCAACTGTTTCGGTTCAGTCTCATTAGAGTAGTTTTAGACTGCAACAGGCAGCTGTTTTCGGCAAAACAGCTCTGATAAACCAGCTGTACGCCACACGCCCAGCACCAAATGGCAGACAGACAAAGTTTGTGAAGCTGGTGAACATAGTGGAGCATTTAGCAGGTAAAGAGCCAGATATTTACCTCAGGAGTTGATGAAAACCAAAACAAAGATAAAAAGAAAGTGAATATTGAACTTACATTCATCAGGTGGTCAGAAAGATGACTCCTAAAGAATGCTAGCATTGTTTTTGGTTGATATGGCATGTTTGCATGTTTGCCATATCAACTTTATAAGGTTATAATATGTCAGTCTTGTTTTAACAGCTTGTTTCCACTGCTAATATATTTCAAAATACAAACAATGTAAAACTACTGCTTTACCTACATCTTTTGGTCAGAATTAGCCTCGCAGTTTCTCACAACTGATCGTGTTTCTCACATATTTATATTTATAAATACAGAAGATTGTAAAGCAGGTCATTTTAGCAATGAACTACATATTGATTATAATAAATAAATAAGCAAATAAATTATAGAAATGCAGATTAGAAGCAGATTTTCAATGTCACAATCTCTGTCATAAATGTCTCAGCTTTAAACATTAAACTTATATTTCCAACAACCCAGTTTGACTCCCTTACAGTCAGTCTTTCCCTTTTCCTATGTTTCACTACATTCCCTGCTCCATGATGAACCTGGCTAATTAGTGGCAGCTTGTTGTGACCCAGATCTATAAATAGGCTTCCTTGTGCCTCGGGCCTCCTTTTAGTCAGGCCCTCTTTCTGGTCTTAGAATGTCTTTACCAATGTGGGGCACAGGACGGCTAATGTCAAACACATGTGGAGAGGAAAAGGGTTTACAGCGAAGGCAAGCAAATATTCTTCATCTTTTAAGTGATAATTACTTGATTCCTACTCTGCTTCTCGCAGCGTTAGCCTGTGATCTCCGGTGAGTCAGCCTGCAAGACAAGACATTACAGGAGAGTGTAATGAGTTTAAAAGCCCCATATTTACTGTTACATGTGTAATTAGGGAATCTCTCTCCCTCCCCTCTTCCCTGCTTTATTCCTCCTTCTCTCTTTCTATTATCTACTCTTTGACACTTGTCGTTTCCCTCCCGTTTGTTTGCTGTGTGTATGTTTGTGTATGCAGCACACATGCCTCTTGACACATTTGCCACTGACTATGGCATGACTCAGATGCCAGTGGAACAGGGTGCGTCTCCCAGTGCCAACTGCACATATTTTCGAAGTCAAGATTTGCAAATGTCTTTCAGAGAGCCCCCTCACTTGTAAAGAGAACAAGGGTCTGTAGGAAGGAAACTGAACTCCACTTATGAGCTTTGTAAAGCTATTAACAACACTGAATAGAGTACTGTACTTTATGAGTGTCCTCTTTAATAAATATCTGAAATGTTAGTGGTTCTGACTTATCTCTCCTTTAAATGTAGTGAAACAAAAGCGCAACATCTCTGTCTAAAATTAAAAATCACTCTCTTATTTGTACCAGATTTTTATAAAGTTAATGCTGTGTGCTTATTGAGCTCATGTTGAAATGTACTGAATTCAAGAAAGAGAAATTAAGAGGCCATTCAACGCTTCAGGGCTCAGTCTCTGGTCTTGTTTGTCTCCTCCCCCTGTCCTGCCTACCTCTCTCCATCCCCTGACCACTTCCTCCTGCCTTTGAAGCTGGGCGCCCCTCTTTGCTGCTGCCAGACAGGATACCCCACATCCTGTGAGAGACAGGAAGGAGCCCTGCTCCTAGCCCCAGACACAAAATCTGCACTCCAGCAGCCTCTAGCAACCCCTTTACCCCTGCTCACATACTTCCAACAACAAAAATGTAGTGCAAAATAGAAACCAACAGTGATAACAGTGAACAGTTATCAAACTGAAGCAAAACTACTTCATCCCAAGAAACGTTAAAACAAATAACAGATCAAAATCAGTTTTTGGAGGTGCACCTCAAATCTGTGAGGATCTCACCAGCTGAGACCAATTTGCCTGAGCCTCTTTTGGACGGGCTCACCCATGCTCCAGTGAACACAGAGCCAGACCTCCATCTGATGCAGAGCTAGTAGTGGTTTTGGTTGCTGCACTGATAAACCGCATGCAGATCAGGAATTTGGTTACCAGTATTTTTTAGAGCTTTCTTCAACTCATACAAATGCACAGTCAGGATCTGTCAAAGGATCAGCTGAGAGGAGGGGGGCCTGGCTGTTGAAATGTACTAATGGCGAGTGACAGCGATCCATCCCAGCTGTTGGACAGGACAGAGAAACTTCGCATGCAAGAAAAATGCATTGTGCTGCATTTAGTACACCTTAATGGTGGCTGTTAAAGGACGGAAGAGTGTCACTCATTCATGTTTCCTCCCACCACTGACCTCCTAGTCTGTTGACTTACAGTATGTCCCACGAAATGCAACGTCTGCTGTAAGTCAAAAAAAGGAGCTGGGTTGTTTCAAGCTCAAGCTTTATTTAAAGAAGACTTTATTTTTAATGTTGACATGTATTTAGATTTTACTGCTACATTTGATATACTGTAGCCTCACCCTTTGCCACCGCCCAGTGTCGCAGCCACTTGGTGAAGTTGTCTGTTTAGTCCCTGATGTGGAACTGTGCCTGCTTTCCCATCCGCCTGCAGTTTGAGGTCAAAGGGAGTCAACCCGAGACCTTACGCCCCACCAAACCTTCTCCGACGCTCAACTGTCACTTGTCAGAATATTCCTTTTCAGCACCATGAAAACAGGCGCACACCCAAAATGCTTGGCCTCCTCCCAGAAAGCAGAGAGGGGGCGACAGCGTCGGTTGTGGCCGTGAACAGAATAGCTCCACAGCTATGGCCGAAATGACCTGTCCAGCACCGGCTGTCTAACCTCTGCCAGCAGCAATCAGCCTCACTGCCCTGTCAGCTTTAAGGTGTGGGAACCCCCTCTCTGCCAGGCAGCCATCAAATGCATTGCTGTAATTTAGACCATTAAGATGCAGTACAGAGGTCTGAGAGCTGCTGTACAGCAAGCTGGCAGGGAGATAGATTCAGGGAGGTGGACTGATGGGCTGGACCAGCCAACTGAACTCGATTCACTTAGCTAGTGCCTCGGTGGATCAGAACACAGGCTTTGAATGACTTTGCAATGTCCATTTCTATATACTTTTATGGGGTTTTTTTGTTTTGTTTTGTCAGCCGTGTCAGTCTGTGAGCTTTCTGCGGCCAGAAGTGGCTCTATGTGACTGAATTTGTGGCCCAGGGTTCATAAAGTCTACTCATGGGCCCTATAATAGTCTCCCTACAGCAAACAGCTCCTTCTCCCAGTGAGATTTGGACACAAAATAAACTGCAGTCTGAACAAAATTGAAGGAGGACTGAAAGAATACAGAGCCTTTTGCTTTTTTGTTCTATGCTTGTTGATCCAACTTCCACTCCTCTTAATGGGGCACAGAAGGCCTGTTTCACTGTGACACACACTTGCCAAGATATATTTTTGTTATGGTGATGACAACCTGTTTCAGAGTTGACTACATTCACCACATCTGTCATATTTATTCCCTCACCTCTTCTACTTAAATATATAAGCCGTATGTGGAGACATATCTGCTGTCTTTGGCTGTATGCTGCAATGCTTGGCATGCAGTGATGCTAATGTAAGTCTGCTAGTTACAATACTCGGCACTGTAGTAGAGCTCATGCTTTTCTATATGATTGCAGAGCTAAAGCCTGAGAGTGAGTATGTTTGTAAGCAGTGACAGGAGACACCTAGTGGCCTGTTTGGATTTTGGGACAAAGAAATTAGCTGATTATAGTACAATAATACTTCAAAAGTCAAAGCTCTTCTTTTCTCGTCTTCTCTCCAGGTCTACTTAAATAAGACAAGGATCCAGTAGGCAGGAGGTTTAGTAGGCTACATGCTTCAAAGCAGGAGGTCTGTTCTCTCCAGCACCCTGCCATAATATACACATCTTGCCAATCAAAATTCACATCTCTGTCCTACTTGCTGTGTTGACATTATAAAATGTGAATGATATTATTGTTTCAAAAAGCCTCCTTGATGTTGATTAACTCCAGTCGCAACAGTCAAGCGTGGAACAATAAAGAGACGTGGCAGGGGAGGGCCGCTCTGAAGAACGGGAGTCAGCGAGGGGACCACATGGGGACACGCTCGCCTGTTGACGATCCAGCTTTTAATGTGCTTGAATTGGCACAGGAGTTAATGTAAGCTAACCCCAAAGTTCAGGTTTAATTATGCTCCTGCCGGACTGTGCGCCCCCACTCTCCCTTTTCCCATCAGGCCCCCTCACCCTGATGGTTGCTATGCCGATTGTTTCTGCCACCCATTACTCTGGCTGTGTTTTGACAAACTTCTTGCTGTTAAATGCGTGGTTAAAGGTGGTGGTGGGTCAGCAGCAGAGCCAAGGTGTTAATCATAATGGCAGTAGTGCTACAGGATGTTTACAGTACAGGCCTTTCTGAGGTTTGTGTGCATCTGTGCACATTTCAAATGGTGCATATGTTCCATGTGGACGTGTGTATACATACTGTAAATATACATGTGAAACAGCGACTTCAGGAATCTATGAATAATTCTGAAATTCAGTTAATCAAAGAGCCCGAGGTGAGTTGAGGGCCATTAAAACGAAGTGTGGCTTCTTCCCAGTGACAGAGGGCTGTTTGTTGCCCGGCCTCACGGTCTCTCTGTTCAGGACAGAAGCAGCAGTGCCAGCGTGCCAAACGGTGGAAGTGGGTCAGTGCTCAGTCACACAGTGGCTGTAGCACATACATCACACGTGCACCTGTACAAACATACACAGGGAGGGAAAGCAGAGCCGAGCTGGAATGGCGTCACCTTCCAAACTTGAATTTAAACTCGAATAGTAGGCCACTTTTTACGCACAAAAAATGCTCTGTAACCAGGGTTCTCTGTCTGAGGTACTTATGAAATACATGACAGAATATGACTGCTATATTAAGTAAAGCATGAACATTTTGTAATTTGTTGGTGTTGAACTTGGTGCAGTCTGCGGTAACTGCTGTCCTGTTTATCTGACTCAGAACAAGGACTCTCGCCTGCAACAAAGCCAAGACCGCAGAGGCAATACATTTTACAGCCTTATTTGCATCCAACACTTTATGTTCTCAGCTATAGCTCTTTATAGTTCAGAGCCTATAGCTTTTTAATGTGACTCAGCAATCTAACAGCTCAGATGAATGCAGACAAGCCGATGCCAAAGCCTGTGTGGTTTAGTGAGTGTATGTTTAGGCAGGCTGGAAGGAGCAGGGTGTTATTTTATGTCAAAGGTCTCTGCATTCACAGATGCAGAACATTTCTCAGAGCCAGAGGCTTCTATTACAGCTAATAAGAGATGGAAAGCTTACTGCTAATTTACTTCTGTTTTGTTCTAGCCAGAGAAAGAGTGGAGGACAATTATTACAATGAAATACAGGTTTACTAAAAAGAAACAAGTACTACTAACTCACCCTCCCTAATGGAGCAATTATTACACAAGAGTCTACAGCTAAGCTAGCAGCTCTGTGAGGCTGTATTTTGGCACATATTTTGGTGCTTTGAGCTAAATGCTAATGTCAGCATGCTAACATGCTCGCAATAACAAGGCTAACATGCTGTTGTTTAGCAGGTATACTTTTTACCTATTTAACATCTTCGTTTAGCGTGTTAGCTTACTAACATTTACTAATTAGCACTAAACACAAAGTACAGCTGAGGCTGATGGGAATGTCATTACTTGCAGTTACTGTCATAAAGTATTGGACAAATTAAAACTTTGACCTTAAAATGGTACTAGATGAAAAGGTGCGCATGAATGTCTGTACCAGATTTCATGGCAATCCATGCAAATGTGTTGAGGCATTTTACTCAAAACCGCAAACGTCAACTTCCTGGAGGCACAAGAGAAGAAGACGGGGGATCACCACAAAATTTTGTGCCAATCCAGCGAGTAGATAAGTGAAAACTTTGACCTGCTGGTGGCACAGACAGGTTTTAAGTTCAGATTATCTCAATGTGCACCTTTTCTTTGGCAAATGAGCACACGTCTATGAATTAGGGGCAAAAGTCTTCATCTGAGCCAACGTGGAAGGAAACATAACATATGACTCCTTGGTAAGTCCTTGGTAAGACTGTATGCCAGTGTCTTGATTGGCACTAGTTTGTTGGGAATTTAACAACTTTACATCAGTGTGTAAATGTTTTTACAAGTTTACTCACATTGTCTGAACTGTTTGTGATCTCAAGAATGAAAAGGTGGCTGCCCCACTGTCTCTCCCCCGTGTCTGTCTTACTCTCACAGCATGGGCTGTCATGTATGACCTCAAATAAACAACTTCTTCAAAGTTTTTCTCTTTTAATGTATGAATAAATTGCTGCAGGCCTGTAAACTTTAACAGCTGTTTTGTTGCTCATTTGCACTTTCCTGTGTGGTTCATGTTTAGAGTGGAAAATGTCCCTGACGGGTTGCCTGTTATGAATATGCTTGTTCCCATAAAACATTTCTTTATTTCTGTGGTTTTTTTCCAATGCTTGGACGTATAGACCAGTCTCGACATTTCTTCTCATTGAGGGAAACTTGTAAAGAGAAACTCCTGTAAAGTGGTTCATTAAAAGAGTTTATAACTGCTAGTTGATCAAGGAGCTTTAATTTCAAGAATACAGATCATTATGTTGCATAAACAAAGGATACATCGGGCGCACATACAGCAGATCACCAATCCACTTTGCATGCTCATCAGGGGTCAAATAGAGACTAACAGCTAGAGCAATTAAATATGTCCTACATCTACAGCACATGGTGAGCGTGATTTTCTTTGCAGGGTCTATTTTGTGTGAGCTGTTAATTCTGAATCACAGCTGTTAAAGGATGATAGTTCTATAATGTTACCAGTAAGCCCCTGAATAAAGGCCTCAATTTGGGCTTGTTCACCTGAGAAAACAGCTGCTGAATATACAGGTTGGTGTTGGATATTGGCTTCCCCTTCCCCAGTTTTAGAGTGAAAGGTAAATATTCCACTCCTGGATTTTGGCGGCACCTGAAACAGTCCAGAGCAGCCCCCCCCCCCCTCCCCCACCCCCTTCAATCCTAGATCTGTTCACTGCAATGTCAAATTTGCCAAATATATAGATCTAAATATAGTGAAAGTGCCAGCTGTGCACACAAATCACATCACCCTCAAATTCACTGTTTGTATACTTCCACAGATCTTAAATACGGTGTCCTGCTGAAGCATTTATGCCTTGTTTATCAAAAATGTTGAAACGAGTGTGTAGTGTGTACACTGGTAAAATATTGTAGTCCCTGTTGGCAGCCGCAGCCCCTCATTTTCAGTGCAGTAATAAGCGAGTTTACCTGCAGTAATCATCAGCAATGCGTCTGCACGGCTGCAGCAGATGTGTCCTCTCCGCCCCTGGTGGTTCAGAGGAGACAGACTTACTGTGGGAAAGAGGGAAACGTATCTGAAGAGAAGAAATCTGTCAAGTCTTTTAAATAAAGTTACTCATATTCAGAGACTTCCACAAATCCACCATAGTTCAAATATTTGAAATCTAGTACTACTTGCCTGTGGAAAAGTACAACTTAATAATGATTATTAAATTTAGAAGATATTTTTATTAGATTACTTTTAAAGAATGTTACACATTTCAGCATGTATTTGTCTATGTTCCTGAGGTATTAAAATGTAACTCTGAGGTCATATAAGGTAACACATTTAAGAATGACTTTAAAAATATTATTTTCAAATACCATATGGGCCTATACTGCAATGACAATGCAAGGTTAGAAAGTAGCACATAATGTATTTGTTCTGATTAACTGAGATCAACCACTGAAGCCTTGTTTTAAAGTTTTAAAAGCCCATATGTGCTACAGCTCAAAGACTCTGACAAACCAACCGTTTTATTTTTCAGCATGGTCAGACCTGTCCACACACACATTCACAAACAGAGGACAAAGGAGTACGTAGATGCTGCAGACAGGGTTGTATGCTTTATAGTCAAACTTGAGGCTTTCCGTTCTTATTAAGTACTATCTTATCTTATTAGCTTAGCTTATCTTATTTTAATTAATTATTTAATTTGTTTTTTTTTGAGACATACCATGTCTGTCACTGCCTATGAAGGTCTCTTAGAGGTAGCCTGGTTTTGTTTCCTTTGGACAGAGCCAGACTAGCTGATTTCCCTGCATCCAGTCTTTTTGCTAAGCCAAGTTAACCATCTCCTGGCTCCAGCTTCATATTCAACCTAGACGATTGAGTACAGTTAAAGGTTAAAGGAAACCAGTGATTAGATGGTATAGGAATAATTTGACATAAACGTATTTGCCTTCTTGCTGAGAGTAAGATGAGAGGACCAATATCACTCTCATCTCTGTTTCCTAAATATGAAGCTAGAGCCAGGAGACAATTAGTTTAACTTAGCATAACGACTGGAGGCAAGGCAAAACAGCTTTCCTGGCTCACTCCAAAGTCCAGAAATACACCTACCAACACCTCTAAAACTTACTAATTAAAGGTGGGGTAGGCAGTATTTTTTTGGCGTCACTGGGCAAAAAATCCATAATAACCGTTGAGCATATTGTAAATGAAGTGGTCTGAGAGAAAACCTCTACTTCAGCCTCTCCTCTTCAAAAAATCTAGCCTATGACGGGAGACTTTGGCCAATCACAGGGTATTTCAGAGAGACAGTGCGTTTGTATTGGCTGTTCTACAAATGCAGATGTGCGTACACATAACTTCAGATGGTGAAAGCCTGATTCAATAGCAGAAAATCCTGCCGAAAATCCTGAAACTTGAAATAAATTTCCAATACCTCCTTTGCCTACAACGGATTATAGTACAAAACAGCGTGTCCCGGCTCCACACAGAGCTTCAGGCTCATTATGTTTGATGACATGGCGCTCGTATCAACTTGGCAAAGAGGCATGATGACAAACAGTGGGGAATAACTTTTGACGGGGGACAGTGGTGTGTGTGGTGACCTAGCCTCTCTTCCCGCTGCTGGACGGCGTTGCAGCTGCCTCTGAAGCCTGGGGCACTCTGCTCTGCAGCTGCGAAGCGCTGGAGGGGCGTCTTTGAGAAGACAAGTTGCGGTGAGAGGCTCACGCCGTGGAGAGCGAGCCCTACGAGGGATACAGATTCCTTCTGCTGCCGGTCGAAGTTGTGGGTTTGGTGGGAGGGGCTTAGCGGAGTGATACGAAGCAGCAGAGAGAGAGGCGGAAGGTTTTGCATAGGTTGCACAGATTTTGCCTACCCCAGCTTTAACGCATCATGTCTCATTTGTTAATCTGTACAAAGGTAGAAATATAAAAACGAATGGACTAATGGTGACTTCAGGACTCCATACTTTGGACAGAGCCATGCTAGCTGCTTCTAGTCTTTGTGCTCAGCTAAGCTATTTGCCTCTTGGCTTCAGTTCCATACTTAACACACAGACATGAGAGCAGAATCAGTCTTCTCGGCAAGAAAGCGAGTAGCCTATTCCCACAATGATTTCACACTATTTGCTGTAACTTCAGCTATCGGTAAATTTTCATCTAACTTGAGTGGCCTACCTGTGAGGCTTGGTCCGTCACGTCGCGGCCAGACTGTGTGGTTTCTGTTTATTTTTATATAGAAAACGTAGCAATATATGTGGGCTTAATTAGAGAGTCAGAGGCCCTGCAGACCCACTCTGAGCCCACCGGCAGGAGAACCCACAGGGCCACAGAAACCCTCCATTACTCCACAGCTTTATTTTTAGCCAACATTCTTCACCTTCAACAAAGAAGTCATTCAAGTTAATCTAGAAGCAAATATTTCTTAGTGAGTTATAGAAATAAACCATGGCATTTATTTACATTTATGCTACTGTACGGTCTTACATTTGTCATGTGCAGTGTGTGTGTTACATCGAGACAAAGATAGTGAATCCTCACTCAAACATTCGGTCGTTGTCAGTGGGATTAGGAGGAGAGGGAGGTTTGGCTGAGTACAGCTTCTTCATAAAGTATCAGCTGAAAGAAAAAACAACGATCCTGCTCATCGGATATGATCGCTCCACTACTTCAACAACATTCAAACATTCTTCAGTGGCATTAGAAAATATTTGGAGAGGGAGGGAGAAGGGGAGAAACCAAAGACATAAACACGTGGAGCTGGGAGAGCTATGAGGCACTGGAGGACAACCTGCCAACAGGAGCTGTGGCTTCCAGGAATGTGCACAAACACAGCACCTCTTTATTACCTTCAGTACCGGGTATCATCTGTGCTCCCAGTTTCTCTTTCTGTCTGTCTCACCTGCAACTTGCAGACGTTTGAAAGTTGAAACTGATATTTTTGAGCTGAAAACTGCTGAATGCAAATACTTTTGTGCCAATATTTGCTACATTTATTTTTGACAAATCTTTTTTACTTTTTATTTTTGGGTCTATGACATAGCATTTTGATCTACATGAGACAATGCAACTCTCAAATAAATACCCTACAAATTAAATTCTTCATAGTTTCACCATACTCAAAAGACTCCTCTTGTTAGCCATCTGAAATAAACACCATATGACAAATATATCATAAATCTACAAACAATTTTTGGTCTAGCCTTGCTCCCCTTGTCCCTTTTACTAAGTAATTACCCTTTTTGGGGCAGAGGCTGTGATGACAGTATGTTGTTGTTCCTGCCCTGTTCACTTCACCTTGACGGCTCACCAGCTGCTCGCTCAGCAGAGAGTCGACAGCACGGACAGCAACTTAGTTTACACAGCCCCCAATTCCAATTTTTCCCTCCATCAAGTTAGTGTAATTTATTTCATGCATGTCACCCATGTCAGTATAATTTCCTTCATCACACGCCACACCAGTAGACTTCTGGTCACAGACGATCACAGTTTTAGACTTTTCTGGAGTGATATGTAGCGTATAGTCTCACAGTTTGTCTCACGCTGCTGCTTCACACACCATATGGCATGTCCTGTTGTCCTTGCACCATGTGTCAGCCTGAATGTTTTGGACTCTTGGCAGCTTTTCAATATGATTCTGCACCAATGTCACCCAGGTAAATTCTTGTGTTGAATGTATTATATTGCTGCAGGGTGTTTAGAGGTGCAAGTCAGAACACTGTGTCATCTGATGTTGCTGTTATCAAAGCCTGCGACTGCGTGAACGCTGCCAAGCACTTGATTCATTAAGAGCTCCGTTCCTCCAGGAGCAAAAACAAAACAGTCAGCCAAGGGAGTGATTTATGTCAAGGTGTGTTTATCGGTGATATTGCTCCAGGAAAATAAAATGGTATTTTAAAAGTATAGTCTACATGGAACTATTGCATGTGTCATCAGATTTAAAAACAGTGGTTTAATTGTTAAAATAAAAAACAAAAAGGTTATGTATTATACAAGGAAAGGCTTTTATTTTGTCAATCCAGCAGGTGGATAAGCAGCCCATTCAAATTGTTGATTGTCTTTTGAGTAATATAAACATATAAAAGTGTTTCTGGCAAGTTGTCATTTATGGTAATGAGTTTGAGTGAGTGGCAGATAAAGACTCTTTTCATTGCACACTCTGGGGCACTGGAGCAGGCCTGTCATAGAGTTTCAAGGCAGAGCTGTGCCCCTGCCTGAATGAAAATACAGCATGGAAAGAATTTCCTAAAACGAAATCGCATTTGCCACTAAACAGCAGAATATGCACTGGGGGAATCATCAGCAAAGTCTTGGGTTTGAGTGGCTTGTTAAAGCAGTTCTTGAAAATTATAGAATAGCAGCCCAACAATCAAAGTTAGACAAGGAAAAAACATGCTGCAGCTCCATGAAAGGGAAACCTCTGTGGATGGAACAATAACAACATTGTAATTCATAAATGTCCTGAATATTGGTTTTCCTCTTAACAATTATTCAATTTCTTCCATCTGAGACCTTGAAATGTTCTGACTTTTGTCACTGAGGAGTCTCTCCTCAGAGTAGAAGAGTGGACTGGCAGCCAAGGATGGCAGTGGCGTTACTGAAAATGGTGTGGCAGTGGAGGCCATAATCCGTGGCTTTCCTGTGCTGACTGGTCTCACAGAGCCCAGCTGGTGTTGGGTTTCCATCCAAGCAGCTGGGCTAGGGTGTTTTGTGGTCCTCTTCGGTAGTCAAGCAGAGTCCCTCCATGAGGCCCTGAGGACCCTGCCACTGCAGCCACACTGAGGAGAGACGTCCCTGTTGCAGACGTCTAAAAAGACAACAGACGGGCAGCTGGAAGACTCTGGAAGACGTTGGCAACAGGTGAACACAGCACCAGTGTGAAGGAGAATATCTGGCAAGTGACTTGGAAGGTCTTGAACCAATGTGGGAACTCAGGGAGTTGTCAATATGGGTAAAATGTGTCTGACTCAAACGGTGGGAAGAAATAAAAGACACCGGTTAAAAAGCAAATGTTTTCAGTTCAGGAAGGTTGCTCAGACAGGGTGGGGTGCGCGGAGCTTGTGAAGCAGCTCTCCTGCTGGGAGAGGCGCAAGGTTATGTGAAGCTTTTCACGTACCCCCACAGAGGAAGTGGACAACTTTAGGAAGGGCCTTGACAGTGTGTTGATTGGGCCTTTTCATCAATCTGACTGATCTAGTGTTTCTTGATCCGGAAAGGCCTCAGGGTTGAAATGGTTTCCTTGTATTTTGTCTGGCCACACAGATGGTGGAAAATAGCTCTGTAGTGGGTTTTGCTTGGCTAGGCAGCTCTGTTTTATTTGGAGTCCTGCTCTAAAGGATGAGTCGCCCAGTTTGACTGGAGCGGGCCCAAGGCCTTTGGAGATCACACAGGCACTAAAATCCATATGTGAGATGTATAAACAGCAGCCAGTGTTTATTTACAGCATTTGATCCTTCAGCATGTACACAGTGCTTGCTAGCTCCACACTCTGGAAAGAGGAGCTGAAGTCTAAAATACCTGGGTTGGGTAAGGGCAATAAGCACATACAGTAAACACAAACTGAAGCAAGTTTCACAAACATTTCTGTCAATGCAATGTCATTTTAGTATCTTGTAGAAAATGTATAATTTAACAATATCTTCTTATTTTGCTGCAGATTGGAAGATTACAGCACATATCATAACAAAGTTATCTCAGGGCACTTTTTCATATAGAGCAGGTCTAGACCGGCTCTTTATATTTACAGAGACCCAACAATTCCCACCATGAGCAAGCACTAGGCGACAGTGGCAAGGAAAAACTCCCTTTTAACAGGTAGAAACCTTGAGCAGAACCAGGCTCTGGTTGAGGCATCTGCAGAAAGAGAATAAGTGCGTGTCCCAAAATGTGAAATTACTGTTGTGGTGTTGGTGATGTGTTTAGTGGGTCCCTGGTGAGTATTTTGACTTTTTCACCATGTGCAGTGCAAGCGGGAGAGTTTAATGATGGGTGTTTTAGGGTTGGGTTAGGTTTAGGTTTAGAGGCTTCCATCACTCACAGGATTACACTGCGACTGCTCAGACCCCCAGCAGAAAAAAAAGCCAAATTCCAGTACTCTCTGTACAGTTTTAAAGACAGAGTTGTGCAGCATACTCACAGCAGGATTTAAGACATTACGCTGCCAAAGCCACAGAGTTTCACAGGAGTCATAGCCATATTATACAGATCTCATGTATATATATATAGATTCCCCTCCACAAGGCCACAGCATTTCAAGCACTGACCAAGCACTAGAAAGTGTTTTACAGCTTCTGCAACCTTTTCATTTACATGAAAGTTAGGTAGTCTATACATGCATTTGGCACTGCTGGTGGCTAAAGTTCCATGGATTATATTTCAGAGACATAGCCTCTCTGCTTTTGAACATCCAGTGTTCAAAGATTCCTTCTTTGCATACTCAACCAGTGGTTTAAAGATGGTTTGAAGATGGATAAACATGGGCACATGAAATGAAGAAGTCAGCAGAATTCTCATCCTTATTGTGACTATAGACCAAGTTGAAATATTTCTATTGAAAACATGGAAAACCTACAACCAGTCTCTTGTTTCTCTGGAAAAACAGAGATTCTTTGAGCTCTATCTCAGAGCAGTGATTATGGTGGTGCACAGTGGATGGCTGAGGTGGTCGAAATAGAAGCCTGGAGGATTTTATGACTGTTCTCTGAATCGAGGAAAGGCATGTCCGCTTCTGCTTCTCTTCTGGTTGTCGACGTGAGTGTGATAATCCAAGAGGAGAGTATCCACCACAAACCACAAAAGTGTTTGCACATAACCTTACCACATAAGTTAGTCTGAAGCATGAGTTTATTCAGAATAATACTGTACTTGAGGCTATACAGAGGTATACATCGCTTATGTTCTATGCACCTGAACATCCACTGAACATCCACTAAAATCTAGGCCTGGTAAAGGAGTATGAGTTGGTGCGAAAAGCATATGATTCAGTCAGTCATGACGCTCTAAATCTAAAGCACTGGCATATACTGTATGTCTTCTTATTTATTTAACAAGATGTAGTGTGTTGAAGTTAATGATGCACTTTCCAGTAATATGAAGTGTTCAGGGGTTGTACCCCAAAGATCAGTGTTAGGCCCTCTACTGTTTAGTCTTGTCCTGTCAAGGGATAGCACTACAAATGTATGCCGATGACACTGTTGTATACACACATGAAAAAAACAGTTGAGCTAGCAGCTGTACAACTAACAACTACTATGGAAAGGATCACATTGTGGCTTGATCAAACATGTCTTAGTTTTAATATTGGCAAGACGATGGAGATTCTCCAAAACCACTATATACCACATGTTGACATTGTCATTAGGGGTGAAAAGATTGATATAGTTACTAAATTGAAACATCTGGATCGAAATCTTAATTTTAAGAAACATGTCAAAAATGGTAAAAAAGTTCAATTTTAGACAAAATTAAAAATTGTAAATGTAATGTAACCAAAAGACTATTGATTTTTTTGTATACACATATCCTTGCTTTTAATTTGTCTGATTCTTGCTGACAGGCTGTGTGTGATGTACTTTTTTTTGTCCAGTTTGTTTAGTGCTGCTCTGTCATTGTGCAATACATCAAAAGGTAACATTTATGTTTAATATGGTACATGGTCCCTTACAAATAAGTTACATAAATCAATAAAGCACACTAGTTGATATTATTTCTTGATTCTTTTTTTATGTTTCATTGTCACATGGCCAGACCATAAAATGACTTTTTTACATTAGCTTCTGAAATGAAAAGAGAGTGGTCTGACATACGCACTTGCTTTACTCGAAATGCCCCTGCATTCTCTGAAATATTATTTTAGTTGGCTAATCTAGGCTTTCATAAAGAAAACTCAAAGCTTATTCCCATAATTGCTTTCCTTTGATTTGTCCTCATGTTTTCTGTTTCGTTTGCTCATTTCAACTGAGTTATGTGTCTTATCACAGCATGTCTTGTACCAGTATGTGTGGAAGGATTACACCATGGCACACATTCTTCCTGCTGAGTCTGGCTGTGCGGGCACGTTGAGTTACAGCCACTTCAAAGTCTGGTGTTAGTGGCCCATTAACCACCAGTAATTAAAGTGTCAGTTTAAATGGCATCGAGCACACTGCTCTCCCTGGACTGTAAAAAACTGTGAAAAAAAAAAGAAGTTGCATAGAAAGCATGGTTTCCTGCAGTCCACCCTCATTACCAGAATAAAGGCAGAGACATTTTGGCAGTGGCAGTGTAGTGATTCCATAGCAGGGCTTTCCATGTGGGCCCTATGTAACATGTTGGCTATAATTTCCTCTATGTGTTCACCTATGTTTTGTCAGCTCATAAATTTGTCATGAATTAATTGGAAGGTACAAAACTGTGTCAGAGTAGCTGATTGCTGTTGAAATAACCTTTACTTTAAGTGCTCATTTCACATATTCTGGCCCCTTTATTTTCAAATGGCCTCATACAGTATAAAGTCCAGATGCTACTGGCATTCATACTGTAGATACTGTGTAAGGACGTGAAAGGACAAATACTTTCCATGCCACACAAGCACAGAGCAAATCAAAATAGAAAGGTCTCTGGGTCCATTTACCATTTGACATAGAGAAGATTCAAATGTCTGTTATAGACTCAACATCTGGCTAAAACATGAGGAGCAGCCCTATGTTAAAGGCTGTACCCTTGTGTGTGTATGTGTGTGGTGGTGGTGGTGGTGGTGTGTGTGTGTGTGGGGGGGGGGGGTTGATGGTAAGTATGAGCACGCACAAACATGTACACTTACTGCCTGTACTGTCTAGAGATTAGGACTCTTATGATGGCAAATTATCTAAAAACATAATTGAGCTAAGGTTAAAATGTTACCCAATTGTATTTCACATTATGATACTGTATATCCAGTATTAAATGCACTATTATAAAGTTAAAGTTAATGCCATCGCAACTGTCAGTGGCTTACTTTGAAGTTTTCACATAAATGACACATTCAGTTCAACAGTCGAGCGATTATGACTTTCTTTGGACAGACAAATAAAAAAAGGTCTTGGAAAATTAAATTAAGTTTTCAGCGTTTTAGAGGCATTTTGCCTTGCCAACCTCAATATAATAACTGTAAAACTATTACAACCTGAGAAGTGTTGGTATTGGCAGCTTGTCAGAGCAGGGGCAGTAAAACAGTGCCATTTGAGACTGGCTGCCATGTGCTTAGATTTCATCTGTAATTCCATGAATTTGACAAGGACCTGCACTATCTGTTCACAATCCAGCAACTATACCAATGAGACACATTCAAGAATGATATAAATTAGTTTTTTGACACTCATTGATGTGTGACTGATGCCCAGAAGTTGTAACAAAAGCTTAATAGTTCACTCTTATTACTTTTCCAGCAGTATAACATATGACGTTTTGGGCCCACGTCCAGCACCTTCACCACCGTCTGTACGGCATCACTTGGAACATTTCTGAGTGCATGGCTCTGTTTGAAAGAATGTATTTCCTCGCTCTCTTCATAAAAAGCAGGATATCAATCTACAGACGCACCAGGCTGTAAATCACAGACACATTTATGAGGCCTGCCAGATTGTTAAAGGAAATCCCACTGTGGACACCTCAGGTGGGAGAGAAGCTTTGGTCAGCTTGTATGAAGGACATTTCTCAGCTGGATCCTTCCCAGCACCGGATCACCCGTAGGCAAAGGCCAAAAAAACAACAACTGTAAGCTGGTTAGAGTCACAGGAGGAGTCCAAAGTCAATCCTGCTTGTTTTATTTGGTTGATTTCTCTCACTGAGCTACTTTACTACCAGTTATGATATATAGAGAGATCCCTAGCAGTGTGTAAGCAAAACAAATCACAAGGAAGGTAGGGGTCTCTGTTGGGGAATTATTTTTCACCTCACTTTTGCTGGGGCGAGGATAACTTACCTTTCTCCTCAACTGGTGGCTTTCTGCAGGCAGCTGGGAGGTGTGCCAGAAACACTAAAAATAAAGAAATGAGAAGAATTTAATCCCTATCACAAACATGCCAAAGCCAGAGAGAGATTAAAGGCTGCTTCCGAAAAATAACATTTCTGGAGGTGGACAATAATTCCATTTATTCCACATGATATTTTCTTTTTACATGTGAGACTCTTTCTCAGGTTGGGAATGAAAACTGATGCTTTTATTTTTGGTTGGTATCATTTTACGCAGTAGCTATGTCACTGAGGAATTCCTCTTGCCAGGAATAATTTAAGGTGATATTGTGGGTCAGTATGAAAAGGCTACTGTTTCCCAAGTTTTCATCGCTCAGACTAGGAAACTCAGAGTCAGGAGTGTTGATATCAGATATTAGATTTTAAGTTTAATTATTCCTCTGGAAAACTGCATGGGGAGATAGATAACAAATCAAATTAAATGCATATACTGTAATAAACATACATACCAGAGCATTTAAATACTAGAAGAACTATGAAAATGAGTATAGAAACTCTATGAAAATGTAGATAGGAATAGAATAAACTTTGTCACACAGGGTCCAACCCATATGATACAAGAAATAAAACAAAAGGGGTGCTGAGGAGGACCATTCAAAAGACGTTGTGATCACACACATGCGGGCGCACACGCACACACACACAGACACACACACACACACACATTGGAAAAATAAAGAGTAATACACTTGCTGGAGTAACATCAAACACACAATACAGTGCAAAACAAACAGTGAAATTTAGATTTAATGGATTCATTATTACATAAACGCAGACACATATCAACTGGGGAACATATACCTGTTTCTACATGTTTCTCTCGCTAAGGAAGCAACACCACACCTAAATTTGACAAATGGACTATAATGCTGTACTGACAGAATATGTCATAAGGTTCTGTTTGATAAGGTTTTAATTTATTACCTTCTGGTTTATACATTAACTGCAGCCATGTTGGTTCCTCACTGACACTGACAGTGGTCTGTCAAGACTCAAATCATTTCTAAAACAATTAATTTAAATAATTTCTCTAAAATAATTATTAAATGATACACATATTTTTTGACAGCTGATAAAGCCCAGACAAACACTTGGTTGCAGTCCGGCAGCTGACATAAACAAAGTTGTTGCCAATTTTAATGGTTGCATATCCACTTGATAGCTGCATCGGGTGTTCATTAACCTACCTATTTACCTTCCTACCTATGTCTTCACCCAAATAAGATCTATGTGCACGGTTAAACAGCTTTTTGGCAGTAGTAGCTCTTGTAACCTCACACTGTACAGCATGCACAAGAATTCAAATGAGTCAGTTGAATTTGTTGGCAAAAGGGCTTAAATGGCAAACTGCAGAGTGTAGCCTACTGTTGACTATTGTATAACACCGACATCTATTTGCATTTGTTGCTGAATGTCTAATGTTTGATTATAACAGGAAACAATTCTGTTAAGATCAGACCCTTGTTTGACATTCCTTAACCATCTCTAATGACAAGAAACCACTAGAGAATCCAAAGTTTGAATTTACCATAGATGAATTTCTAACGTGCATAAAGTCATGGAAAATATAAAGCATTAAAGATTATTATGGAAAATGAAAGCAATGAAGATAAAAAAAGACCAATCATTGTGAGATTTGTGAAAAATAAAATAGATGATGAAAAAATAGTAGCATGTGAATGAGTGATCACAGTATGCTGTTGTAGTAGCCCTAATCTGCCACTGAAGGGCAACACTCCCCTCTGCTGTCCAGCAGCTTTACTCTGTCCAGTAGCTTTCATCTATTTCCATTCATTTACTTCAGTTTGCAGTTTGGCACATGATGGTCATTAAACCTGACTCCTAAATAAAGAAATGATCAGACGTCTGACTTATTGCAGTAATGCTATATTCCGGTGCTGTCACTAGATGGCGTGAATGCATCACCATTGAACAGGTGACATATTCTGTTGCTATGGTGATGACGCTGGTGACTAAAAACTGTAGCACGTCCCTGACAACCGCTACTTCAACATTTCATGTCAAATAAGGTTAGTCAAACCTGTATTGCGGCTTCTGTTGTACTTTTTTTGAATGCAAGTTGTTTTTTCGAATTGCTAATGCTGAGTGACCTGATTAGAAACGATCGTGACTGAGTGTCTTTCGGCTCGATGCATAGCTAATGTCCCCTGGTTTCCCATGATGCATCGCTTTATTTTGTCCAGTAGCTCAGGGAGACGATAGGAAACGGACACGGCAGCCGCCCTCCCCTCTCACCCGACCACGGCGAGCCCCTGACAGCATCACCGACATGCCCCGCAAGGCAGACCTCTCTTAGCCGGTGTGGCAAGCCTGCTCAACGACAGTCTGCAGCCTTTTACAAGATATTCGACGGTCGCGTATTTTAGCCATAAGGTAAGCTCTCCGCAAGATAACGTGCTGTTGTAGCCTCGCTAGCTGTTCAGCTATGCTAGCACAATCAAAGCCTCATACGTACTTCCCCTATATGGAGAGATTGTTTCATTCAAAGACGTTTTAAAATTCCGATATTTTAATTTGCTTGTCTGCAGACGCAGCACAGCTGATTTGGCGTGTTTTTACTGTCATTTTTCAATTGTAACCCTTATAATGGGTTTGCCTGTTGTTCCTGTTGTTTCTTCGTCAGGAGAAAATGTTAAATCGTTGAGTAATACGGTGGAAGCTACTAGTATGTGCCCAATGCCGATACACCCCGACACTTCATTGAAATTAAGCCCTGTGTGGTGGATTCAACGGATGCCGAATTTACCAGAGCACCTCCACAATGCCAAAAACATTGATTATATTCTACGATTGGTACCTTTTCTTTTGAGGATAGCAGGCCATTATTAGGGTGGCGGATGGTAAAGGGAGTTTGGTGTGACGTTTTTCCCATTCAATAGAGAATAGCACGTATCGGGGCTAGCTTGTTTGCGGTTCCTGAAACTGGACAGCAGCAGTACATAACATTATCTGCAAGGACAGCCTCTGTGATGACCGTACGAAGCGCAGTGATGGCATCCTACAGTACATTAGGTCATACAACAACAAGGAAAGCGAGATGTGGCTCTGCTCGCCAGCCCCGGGTTTTACGACCACTAACGTTTTGTTTGATAATGATAAAGAAGGTCATGTCCTGAATTATATTGCTGCCTGAAGCTTGACAATAACGTTTGTGTGAAGTAATGATCCTCTGGCAGCGACTGCCAGGACCAGCAGCGGTTTAATGTGAAATGTGGGTTTGGGGTGCTGTCCGCAATGCAGGTGCTGAAATTTGAAGTGCCGTGGAAAGTATCAAACGTCCCTGCCGGCTAACACGTAGCTTATGTCCTGTTAAAACTGTAGGCAGTGCTTTTAATGCTTATTCTGATTAACCTTTAGTTGTTTATCTGTTTGCCAATTACCAGTTTAATTATTGTTATTACTATTGTTGACGTGGTAGGCGTTTAGATGTTTCCTAAAACATAGGCGTGTGCAAGGAGTAGGTTGATTATCTCATCATAAACGCATTTTGCCTTAAAATACCAGCAACAAAATTAGAGAAGACATGCGAAGAAAAGCAATAGTCCACACTGTCAAAACTAAAGATAAAGTATGGACATCTGTGTGCAAAGAAACAGCTTTATGACAGGAAGACCAGTGACTGCTAAGGATGGTAGCTACTAGCTACTGTTTCATGCTGCTGCAGTTCATTGATTATTTATGTTCTCTGTATGGTGAAATGCCGGTTTGTGCATTAGGGGAAAAAATACATGGAAAGTTGACAGACACGTCACGCTGGTTTGACATTAATCTCTCCCTTTTAAAACAGAGATTTCTGATAGGTTTGCATTTACCCTCTACATTGTCTCAGAACAAAGAGAGAGAAACTTTATTGTCACTCTTGAATTCACTGAAGTTCTATACTCCTTTACTCCTTCGTACCACTGTCACCTCCATGCTATGGCATGAGCCATTATTTGAACATGGCTGAGGTCATGTCTTTCCAAATGGAAAGCTATGTAAGCTATTCTAGGAAAAAGCTGGGATGAGAGATATGCTTGTAGCGCAGGGTTTACCGGAAAGACTCCACATTACTCATCAATAATAGATTATCTCCTCAGCCTTTATGACACACCACTGGCTGTGTTTTGGTTATCACATGCACATAACTTTCCCCTGTAAGCCATGAAGAAAGAAATCACACAGACAACTGCTGAAACTAGGGAGTGTGCCCAGCGAGGTGTCATGGGATATATTATTCATGTTAGTGAGCTGATGATGTAAGAGTGAGAAGCTCTGGGATGTTTTATTGAAGCACACTTATGTATGCAGGAAGAGGCTTTCTCTGCACTCAGGAGGGCTGTTGTAGGAATCAATGTGCTCTCAGCTCTCAGCCCAGTACAGTTGTCTGGCAGAGGGCGGAGATGTTGGGACTGAGTGATTGTTTCTCTCTCTCTGGCTTGGCTCTGGAGACAAGGACGCCCAGTGAAGGGAGGGAGGAGGAAGGTGGGGCAAGGCAGGGAAGGAACAGGCCTGCTTGACACTGGCAAGCCTTCATGCAACACCCAGTGTCATTGTGATGTCTATCAATGTGTTCAGCTTTGATTTTTTTCTTTTTAGTTTTTGTTGTTACTGACCATGGTATGGACACAAAAAGAGAATATTTTCTAGTAGAAAGAGATGTCATTCCTGCCATCTGCTGTATTTATTTACGTACCAAGTGAAGAGAAGCTGCGCTATAGGATATGTATTTGCATACATTACCTAATTTTTTAGACTTTATTTAATTTGCCACTTTAATTCCCGTGTGAGGATTGAACTTTATTTTCTTGCCTATCTTCTGTGCTGAGGGAGAGCATTTCCACTGCATGTCCTAATATAATTACAATATAGAGTGTAGATTAGATTAGCGTATATGAGATTAGTGTTACCTTTCAGATGTCTTGAGTTTTGAAGGCTCACGCTGCTCAGTCTCAGGTTCTCAATCAATAGCTTCATTTCAGTTATTGCTTGCTAATTACAGCAAGCAAACACAGACTCCTATTTACGGTCACTTAGCCTTTCTCTGCTACAGTCTCCTCATAGCATTGACCAGCCTTATTAATGATGATAGCCTGCACACCCACTCTGCATATTAATAAATGTGCATTATCACTTTTTCTTTAGCGTGTTTGCTGCTCTTTTTATCAACACACAGTGTTACAATTTTTACACTTGCTCGGTTTGTTGAAGTGCCAAACGGCCTCCATTGTGAATGGATTTGATGGCATTATCCAATAGTGATTAGTTCGATCTGTCATCTAAAGCAGATTGTCTTGGCCACTTGGCAGACAGAGCAAAGTTGGAGCACATCCCAAAACCCAGATGTCTATGGGCGAAAGGCTCAGAATTAAGTTTGCCAGATGGGTTGACTTTTGTTTATCGTCTTCTCATTCTCTCTCTTTTCTTCTCTGTCTCTCCTTTTTTCTGTCATCTGTGTCTGCAGGTTGCAAGGCTGGCGTGTGTCTGAACACAATCAGCCATGGCATCAGCAAATGTCACACTGGAAAATCAGCTGCACAGTGCACAGAAAAACCTGCTCTTCCTCCAGCAGGACCATGCCAACACGTTGAAGGGGCTACACACAGAGATCCGCAGATTGCAACAGCAATGCACAGGTGAGCAGCACGGCCACAAGTAGCCACCTCTCTTCTCTTCATGCTGCTGGGAAAAACCTGCACATCAAAGAACTTCTTAGAGGGTATCTTATGAGAACAGATGGAACACTTGAAAACAGCAAAACAAACAATAAATGTAAATAATGTCCCATTATCCTTGAATTCATAACAGGGACAGATGTATGAGCTTGTGGATATTTGGGACCAATTGTAAACAAGATGCTGTGGTGCCACTATTAAACCTTTTAGAGAGAATATGATGACTTACGGGAAATGCACTCAAGCATTAGTGAGTACACCCTGTACTGTAGCAATGCAACACAGCAAAACCTGTATTGAGCATACCACCAGTAATAGATATACTATTCCACAAAGGGGGAGGATATAAAGATGGTCACCCAGGAAAACAGGACACTGTATGCTTTAGCCCTGATTTCCCGTATCCTTGGCTAACCTGCCACTAAAGCTGATGTGGAACTCTCACTAATCTTGTTAAACGAATACTCTGCCGTGTGGAAAGCACTGACACATTCTCCCCAAACATGCATTGCTGCTAGTTAGTCTGTGTGAGGAGCATGCTGTTTGATAGATGCCCTTCTGCTACCCCATGTGACACACACATGTAAGTAACCCTCTCTTTTTGTCCACAGACCTGACATATGAGCTCACTGTGAGAAGCTCTGATCCCTCAGGTAAGCCTCCATTGTACACACGCACATCAGTTTTACCACTGACATTCAGTGTCTAGTATCATTAGTTACCATCAATATTAATTTGTTGAAGAAATGTAATTACTGGTAACATTCTCGACTGTGGTTGTGTCAGAGTTTAAGTCTTCTTTCTGTGGTTTCATCTAGAATTAGTGTTCTATGACATTAGTTAAAGTACCACTCTTACAAGAGAAGTTGAATAAGCTGTTAGAACGCCTCAGGTACTACAGATAATGATAATGATAATGTTAATGAATACAGTTTTATTTTTAAACAAGTGATTCAACAACAGTCAAGGCTATAAATCTCTGTTTTCTGCTGAAGTAGAGGTCTGTATCAGGGGCAGGCCTAAGAGCAGAGGGCTCTGCCTGTTTCCTGGTAACAAAGAGTGTGTTCGAAACCGCATACTATAACGTGCTGCGTATTACATACTCAATCAGTATGTGCTGCATACTGCGTACTAAATTAGTGATGCCATTACCAGCAGACTGTTCACACTGAAGTATTCAAGCAATACGTCTTCTCTGCATCACGTGACTGTATCGATCACATAACTGGTCCCAGCTACCGTTGAATGAAAAGTGTTTTTCACAATTGTAAACCAACGTAAACTCTTCCACTACATTTAGTATTTTCCAGTATAATTTTAAGGCAAATTAAAATGATTTTAGTGTTAAATATTTTTTCTACAGTACATTACATATGTGAGCCACCTTGTTTTTCCTCTTAACTGTACCTTAACGTCCTGGGTCCTGAGTGGCTTGTGTTTCACGTTCACTCTCCATCATTCGTAATTATTTTACCGCCATTGAAGAAGAGATGCAATGCATTTTGGGGCAGTTGAGTATGTCCAGTAAGCTCACATTGCATACTCAGAAATTCTTGCTAATCTAGTATACAGCCGGGTATTTCTTGTGTACAGCTGGAACGCACTACATACTCAATTTGACGTCATACCTAGTATGAATAGTATGTTAGTATGGGAATTCGAACAGAGCCACAGAGGAATCATTGCATCGTGGGACTCCCTGCTGTTAGCGCTCCCACTGCTCATTGCCAACTGCCCCTCCCCCCACGTTACCATGGCCATGACATGGAGTCACAACACTGGTCTGATTCAGACCCAGCTCCACTGTCTTTATATTGGCTTGTACAGCATTGCACAGTCAGGGAGGCCCCTAGCAGGCTGCATGCAGTTTAATTTATTTACAGGCCACTGATGTGTGTAACTGAACAGGTGTGTTGCATCTCACCACGATCACAATATGTTGTACGTACTTTTTACATGGCTGGCCCAGATCTGAGCAATATTGTTAGGGCCTCCAGTTAGAGGCACTATCATGTTAGTGTGGGACATCTCAGAGATTGGAGTGCAGGAAATGAGATTATCTGTCACAGCGCTAATGCACAGCCTGCAACCTGCTTAGTGCAGCAGTGCTCAGCTGCTCCAGCTGGGGTGAAATTTCAAAAAATTAAGTGAAAGCAACAGTCATCTTTACTAACCATCCCTGTATTCGATAGGAGACTGAGTTTAGGAAATGTAAATGTAAGCTAGACATCGAAAACTTGCACTTTGTGCTATACATACACTTATATACATAATGCATATACATTTATTTTATTCCATATACAAACATGGCTGTATAGGCTGTGACTGGGTGGGGCAGGGCAGGGTGGCGGCAGCAGTGCTGAAGGTCAGAGGAGAGCAGTGCCCTTGCTGTCTACCAGAGCTGTAATCTGAGACTGGCGCTCTCTGCCCACTGCAGATAAGTCTCCATAGGATCATACTGTCTCTGTCAGCTGACAGACTGTCCACAGTCAGTGTGTGCACTTAGTGTACTAATGGTCTGGGGATATGTATGTCTGTGTATTTCTTGTGCGCACTTATTTACGTTTGCTTTTTACTACGTTTGCATCTGTGCAGAGAGCTGCTTTTTTAACAATTTTTTATTGTGTGTGCAGACAGCAGCGAGGTCCGATGCAAGGAGCTGCAAAGGAGGTGTGAGGAGCTGGAGGCCCAGCTGAAGAAGAAGGAGGAGGAGAACACAGAGCTGCTCAGGGACCTTGAGCAGAAGAACGCCATGATCTCTGTCCTGGAAAACACCATTAAGGAGAGGGAGAAGAAGTACCTGGAGGAGCTCAAGATGAAGAGCCACAAGCTGGCTGTTTTGTCAGGGGAGCTGGAGCAGAGAGCGAGCACTATTGCTTACCTTACTTCACAGCTTCACGCCACCAAGAAGAAGCTGTTGGCTGGCAGTTCGTCTGAGGCCAGCCCCAACGTCAGCCCAGTCACCTCATACAAGCCCACGCCTCCACCGGCCAAGGACAGGCAGCCTGAAACCCCACGGCGCCGCATGAAGAAGAGTCTCTCCCAGCCTCTTCACCCGGAATTGACAGAGGTGTATCGGCTCGGCCCGGATGGTAGGCGGCTGGTTCTGCGGGAGACGGTAGACGCCATGCCCGACCCCACACCCTTCCTGCAGGCTGGGAGAGAGTCTCCTGAACCGCAGGTAGTGCGAGAACGGCCTGCCGTTATCCCTCCTATTGCCTCTGAGCGCTCCCCTGTCTGTCCTCTGGGTGCTACGGCCAGTCCTCGTCACAGCCCCGCTCGGGACCGTCAGTACAGGGCTCATGTGGGCGTGGCGCACCGCATCCCACTCGGCACCCCTCCCCTGGCCCCACCGCAAGCAGAGCTGGAGACACTGGCAGTGGACCAGGTCAACGAGGAGAAGGTTGTGCGGAAACGCTCGGGAGCCGACAGGACAGTTTAACACTGCAATGCTAACATGCACATAAACGCACATCTACTGTATACACACTACACTACACTGCAAGAGCAGGAAGGAGCCTGACCCACTGTGTAGCCTGCTTTCTACGCAACACTGCAATATGAAAAAAAAACCAAGATGATCATTTTGTTCATGGTATTCCATAAAGACTTTTGTTTTTCTTAATATACATTAGAAAAGGACTACTATAAAGCATGCCAAATGTTTCTTATTTACAACCCAATGTATTATACACATCTTGACTTTTTGCTTAGACTTTCACTTCGTTCTGTCTCATGTGGTGCGTACAACAAATTCTCAGCCAAATATCTGCATCAGTGCCTGCTCGACCAGTTCAACCATGCACAAGCTGTGTAGTGTAGTCATGGCTAATAGTTACCTTTACATATCTCTGTCTGCTCCATCTTCTCAACAATAGTCTGGACATATCAACAAACTATATAACACGATGTCTGCAGCTGCATAGGGTAGAATGGAAATTATTAAACTAATACTCCCCGAATGTCTTTCATCTCCTTCTATATCAGTATAATAACGTTACTGTAGGTACGAGCTGCATAATGCGCAATTGAAATTTGCTGGTGAAAGGTGAAAGAGCTGAAATTTCACCTTTGTTTTGTTGACTAGCAGAAACAGCACCGGCGAACATAAATGCAGTTTGAAATGATGGTGAACAGGGCGTATATTTGTGTGTGTGTGTGTGTGTGTGTGACAGACAGAGAGAGACAATGAGAAAGAATTAAGTTCTGGCTTAAACAATATCCATTGATGTTATTTGTAATACAAGGGCATTTTTGAAAACACTGCTGTAATAGGATTTTGTGATATTACTAATTGTACTTTATAAAGGCTGTACATTTGTAATGAATTCTTTTTTAATTTATTGTTTAATAGAGAACACAAAAGCAACTCAGATATTGACAGTAGACACTGCACCACCAACATGACGGTAATTATAATCACTTAATAACCCGCTTTTCACATTAATGTCACTTGTCCTTGAAGCATACGTATAAATTAATATAATAAAGCAATGCTTTTTTGATTTGGTTACTTGGTTTCTGTTTGTACAGATGGGTGACAAATTAAAGAAAAAGACAATATTAAGTGTCTTAGCAAGGTGTTGGGCCATTACGAGCCTCCACAACAACTTCAGTGCTCCTTGGCATAGATTTGACAAGTCTCTGGAGAGATGAACACCATTCTTTCAAAACATGTTCCCTCATTTTATGTTCAAAATCTCTCATAGGTGCTCAGTTTGGTTGAGATCTGGTGATTGTAACGGTCATAGCATATATGATTCACATCATGTGCAGACTCATCGAATCATTCAAAGTCCCCTCGTGCCCTGAAACTAATAGTGTAATTAGTTATTGATACCAGGGTATAATAAGAACAGTAACAATATTATATGTGAAAGCCAAATCCTGCGACCACTGAGCTGTCTTGCTAAAGTGCACTTCAGAAGTGATGATCAAGGAAGGGAATAGTAACCATTATGCGCTAAGGAATTTCTGTTTGCACCAACAACCATTCAGTATCATATTAATAACATCACGCAGTGTCTCACAGCAACAACTTAATGTCACACTGACTCTGAAGAGTCTGCTGTTACTGACAAGGGGTGAGAGTCTAACTGGAAAAGCAGTGTTCCTGTTTATACAAACACGTATGTAGTTTAAGCAGTTGGCCACTAGGTGTCCCCCTTGAATCACAGTATAAACTGAGTGATGGATGGATTTACTGGAAAACCATTATCATATGGTTTTCCAGTAAATCCACACATATATATATATAGATATATATAGATATAGATATATAATATTATCAGATCTTACCTTCATTTTTCCAAAGCACATTTCGATTATAATATTCAGTAATCTGCAACAGATTGCATTTTAATGGTCCAACATATTTTTCCTTAACATGAATCTAATGTTTTTACTCTCAATGACATGACATGAATTTATTTTTAAGTCAGTCATCTGATCTTCAGTTGCTCTGTACATGTAGAGCAAATGTACAAATATTTATGTGATGCTTGTTTGAACTTGAACTACATGATACTGTGCACAAACAGACAATCAATAGTAGCACTATTTCCTTTACCCTATTCTTCACTACATGTGGCTAAATGCTATAAATGATTTTAAAATATATATTTTTAGCATAAAGAGGCTGTGCTTGAAACTGTCAGTAAAGCTACTTTAGCTCTAATTAGAGCAGTTAATTATCTGGTTGAGTGACAGTGACCCCTGGTGGCCAAAGCACTGTATATACTTCAGTAAAACATGCATTAGTACTGCTTTAATTTTTAAGGTATTTTGGGGAAAAAAAGACGTTTCTTTTATCAGATATATTCAAAAGTAAGTTTAAACTTCTATTTCACCATGTCACCAAACATTAGTTTTATCAACCATGGATTGTGACCGATTATTAAAAGGTGTGTTAAAGCCTCTGAAATGATCTGAATCCATTTTTTTCAAACATTCCTCTCTAGAGGTTTAATATGCAAGTTTTCTGTACCATAATGCCAGGATACTGAAACCACCAAGTCACATTTGCTGGTGCAGGTTGACTATTAGGATTAAAACCACGTTTACCATAGTTTTAATTAGCATAACTACCTGCAGTCTCTGGTGCTGGTACATCTATGTGAATCTCCTTGGGAGGTTGAAAACCCCCAAACCTTTTGAGGAGTGGTGCCATCCCTGGAATAAACAAAGTGTAAAATAGCCTTCATTTCATGTAAGTGTGCAAACCAACCATAACTGCTGAGTAGAACAAGTTAAACTGGATTCATTCACACACAAAGACAGTAAAGAAGGAGGAAAAAGTGGAGTTTCTCCTCAGCTCCGTCTATGCTTCAAACACAGTGACTGATACTGACATACAAACACCACTACAGACAAGTGATTAAAATAAATTTTATTTTGAGGAACATATTTGGTTAAACTCACTTAAGGTAGGCTTCCCAGTACTCACAGGTATGTTGCAGTGAGATAAAATATACTCATGGTTGTAATAAGTCATTTGGCATAATATTCTCTCCACTTTAAGTTTCATATTTACAGTTCAAAAGGCCACTTAATACACTTTACAGGACTGCCAATGAAGGACATTTACAAACATCAACAAACACATGATAAACCACAACTACAGCTGTTCTCTTACTGTCAAAAATACCCCCAAATTAAAAGCATTCCTAATGGCGGCATACCAAAGAGCATATTTTAAACTGTTCAAATGTTTATATTTTACTTGAGGTCGTCAAGATTCTAATGGCAGAGCAGATCTAAAAGCGTTCAAGTTGAAAAGCATGTTAATTTACAAAGAAAAAAATATTTAAAAAAATCCTTTTTGGCATGCCTCCATAGTAAAGACCTTTTTATTTTCATTAAATGAAGGAAAGTGCCTTGTTTTCATCCTGATATTGATTTTACAACCCTTCAAATTACGATTCAGCAATTGCTAATTTAGTTCTTTAGTACTTTTTTTTAAACCTCTATGAACTCTGTCTCACAGAACATTTTTGAGAGATACAGTTTGATATGTTGATGCAGAGCTTCAAACTGGCCATGTTTTGCCTGTGCCATCACTGTGCAGGCCCTAATCTCTTGGCTGGCGAT
The DNA here is from genome assembly GCA_005408345.1 of Macquaria australasica. Lineage (NCBI taxonomy): Eukaryota > Metazoa > Chordata > Actinopteri > Centrarchiformes > Percichthyidae > Macquaria > Macquaria australasica. The sequence continues at coordinate 487,702 of SEMN01000195.1, read as the reverse complement.
GTAATTTTCTTCTGTTGCAAGCCTGGACAGAGAGGTGAACACGTGTTACTTCAAAACATTTATATTACAGTCCAACGGAGAACAAAAAGAGAAATCTGAAAGTGCAAACCTGAATTTGTAAGGGTTAACTGACTCAATTCTTCCTCCAGCTGCTCAGCGGTAATATTCACGTGGCTGTAAGGTACAGCAGGCAGAGAACTGAGCAGGTCGTTACCTGGGAGGCCTGGCTCCCTGGAGGGTCGCAGACCGTTCGTTGGAACATCAGGTAAACCTGAGATGGAGTCTGGCTTTGACTCGTCCAACAAAGACTTCAGTTCTTCCTCCAACTCATCCATGTCTTCATCTAGAAAAAACATGACAAACTTAGATCTCCTTGATATTCATACATACAATCTATTAAAGATTTGACACTAACACTATGGCATACCTGCGCTGGTCACACCACTGGATATAGTTTGGTTCACCTCATCTTGAGTGTCACATAACTGGTTATATAATAGAAAAGATACATTAGGATGCTTAAGTGTAAGATTCAATTAAAGTAATAAAATACACAATTCATTGTCTTAAAATAAACGGCTACCTCCTGGATTTGATCCACAAGGTTCTCAGCACGTTCCACAGTCACATCCTTAAGAGAGAGTCTCAGGGCTGCCACTCCAGCCTGATAGGCTTGCATAACCTGCAAACACGTTCAGCACACACTCTCAATACTAACAACAAACTGGGCTACACACAGCTGCACAGAAAGAGTGTTGATGTTCGTTCTGCCTCTTACCATCTTATCAGTCTGTGACTGGGCTATTCTGTCCAGGATTCCTTTGATGGACTCCAGTTTGGCGAACAAGTTGTCTGCTCTCTTTTCTACCCTCTTGCGGCCTTTTAAACACCTGAGTGCCTGTGGGGAAAGACAACGAATATTGAACTGAGCCCAGTGCTATGACATTGGGTTGCGCACAATATAGCGTGTTTTTGCAGTTGCAGCTATTAGTACCTGTGATTTCTTCCCTTCCCGGAGCAGCATCCTTGCTTCCTCTTTGCACCTGCACTTAGATAATGCAAAGCAGCTTTAGCAATAATCACAAATCTGACTTTCAGAACCATTTAAATGCAGTGCAGTCCTTCTGACTATTAGTCCAATACCTGGAAGAAAAGATGGCCAAAGCGTCAAGTTGCATGCACACATATAACTGGTTATTTCACAACTTAATCCGCCTGACTAAATCACATACTGTAAATGTCACTGTCTAGAATAACAGCACCACCTTCTTTGCCCAAATGGACTGCCTTGCTTACAAAAGCCTACTCATTCTACTTCTAGTTCATATCTGAGTTGATGTACTTGTCAGCCTCAAGGCCCAGTTTCTCCACCCGCTCTTCCAGCAGCTTCTCACTGCGCTGCAGCTGGTAGATGCCTACATCCACATCACTGACTGGGGAAACACGATCCTGCCCAGGCTGACAAAACTTAACAATCTGTAAAGAAGACACATAAAGACAGATGAAACATAAAACATTACTCCAGCAGTCAGAGGACAAACTGTCAGGCTTTGTCCTGATATATGACTTTGAATGAACAGTTTGTGGAATGGTAGGTTACACTTTACCTTCTCGCCTTCGTGCAGTGAAACTGTCACTTGCTTGTCCCTCTGCAGCTGCAGGAGAGCCATGCACAGGGTGCTCTCATCGGCACAGACATCAGAGGAGAGAGTACAGAGCTCTTGAAATGACAGGATGGAGCGGCTCGCAAATTCACTGCTCCGGTACACCCCGAGTAATTCTGCTGCTTTCTCCTGGAAAATAAAAGATAAGTAACTTCATATCTACCAGCTATAAACGTTATTGTCCAATTGAAGTAGCAGAGATAGGGAAAGTTGAACTTTGTTCAAAATACCCGTGGTGGCACAGTGGTCCACACACTAGTTTGCATCTACAAAAACTGAAACGTAATGAATGCAAACTATATTTAATTTAGCTCATTCATTTGTATTAAATGTGATACTGGGCATCTGTAGCATTAAGTAAAGAGATTAACATGTGGAAAATTCAAATAAATGCAACATCTTACTGCTTAAGTATAAGAAAAGTAGCAAAAGCAAAAGAAGCATCATGATAATATTGTATAGTGGGGCATCTGAATCACATCATGAACTCTGAGTTTGACAAACCTTTACTAGTTCGATGACAACAAAGGACTCCTCCAAAGGCACCCCGCTGCTTCCCAGAAGAGTGGAGAAAGTCCATTTCAGAGGCTTTACCAGCAGCAGGCCAACACCCCAGGACAGCCAGCCACAGTCCACATTAGCAGCAAACTCGGACTCCCTCTGGATCTTCCCACATCTGGCAGAAGTTAAAATACAGGCAATGTAACCAGACTGACCCAGAGAGACAAGGACGGGCAGCTGTGACACAGTGACAGTTACCTGGCCATGGACTGGATGACAGTGGCCAAGCCCAGCGGGGATTTTTCTTTCCTCCTGAAGATCTTGTTCAGCTCCTGCAGACTGACACACACGGTACCGCGGTCCCTGCAGCTCTTTACTACCAGAGCCGCCCAGAAGTCCATCTTACTGTCCCAGTCCGTCGTGTTGACGTCTCGGTTCTCCTTGAAGTCGGAGAACATAAAATCCATCCGCTCGTCGTCGCCCCATTCAGGCGGCAGGGCCATTTCAGTGGAGTCAGACATCTGCAATAACCAAGTCTAAACTTTGGCTATCGACTTGCTAGTTAATGCCAAGCTGGCAGCTAACGTTAGCTAGCTCAGAATCAAGTTAACGTTAAGTTAGCCACCACCTGCTTTCACTCTCCCTAGAAACAAATATCACCACTTAGCGCCAAGGTAAAGCTAAAATATCGTCTGTTGAGGGAAAGTGCAGGGCAGTGGCTCAAACCCTCACTTCTCCATGATGCACTGATATTTGGCTAACGCGAGCTAACGTCTCGCATATCAACAACAACATATGGCCGCGCGCGGTTTAGAACTCAGAACCTTGCGAGAGGGCGGTGATATGTGTTGCAGAGAACAAATGCGTTAACTCCACTCACGCAGGCACCCTGAAAAACAAAACAGGCGCACCTAGAACTCTGCTCACGAACATTGTGTTTGCGTCCTTTATGCGCATCTCTGCGCAAGCGATTTGATCTTTTCCTCCCAGGATACGTTGCGTGGTTTTGAGTATTTTTATAATTCGAGTTTCCGCCCGTTTCTCTGATTATGCCAGTGAGTACAAACAGCTTTACATGTGATTGGTGCAATTTTAATTATATTTGTCATTTGGTTCAACTCAAAGGGCGTCATACACCATCATCCAGACAGACTGATGTGCTCCCACTTCTTCAGGACTCATTTGCACTGCAATACAAGAGAAACTTCTAGTGGCTGCAGGAGTTGTGTTTTGGGGTTTTATCGTGGTTTTTGAAAAGCAATTGTAAGCACATAAGACAGACACAGGTGTTCTTAGGGGCCATAAGCTCGATTTAATTATTCCCTCTTCCCACCAACCATTCCATGTGCAAATGTACAAAGCAACAATTAAATACAGTTTGTGACTGTACATTAAAAACATAGGATAGGATTAGAGCTTTTTATAACGTTAATATACATTCTCTGATCTTGTTATAGCTCCCACACATCCCCAAATTGTGTATAATGCCTCCCAAATTGGTTATTAGTTATCATCCCCAAATTTGCTATGGTGCCGCCAAAGAGAAATCTCTCATTTCCCACTGTCATGAACTGGGGGGACGCTTGGGGTTTTGGGCACTATAACAAAATCAAGGAATATGTCTTTAAAAACTTAAATCATAAACAAAATATACAGTGTGATAGTTAAGTAGGTTCACATTTTCAGTTAATTTTGGGGCCCCTCGCTTAGGTTGCTCATGCCTCAGGCCGGCTCTGATCCCATGTTATTATTGCAGAACAAACATTACATCCAAAACAAATTCAACTGTATCTCATATATAAAGATAAACATAACCAAGGATTTAAAGTATTGCAATGGTAAGTATTGCTTGGTTTACATAGTTATATCATTTGAACTGTAGTGTCATGCAAAATGCTACACAGATTAACTACACTGTGTAACTTACAAAACCTTCATAGTTTTACAGTCAGTTACAATATCCACTCTCATCAAGTGAATAACTCAGTAGATGCACATGCACATCATTTTCACATTAGTAAAGTACAGTATACAATACAATACTTTCAAAAAATCATTGGCCTCGATATACGATATATGGTTGGCAGAACAGAAGCAGTGATGCGGCAGTGACATGACGCTTATGTTGGCATGTTACTGATGCTGTGTATTATCACATCATTTCATTCAGATGTTAAGGGATAGTGCATAAAAAATAGACTAATCATTTAATTAGTTGCCTCGCTTAAAACATCAGGTGAAACAGCAGACCTTTAGTTACATGGCTTAAACATTTTGCAGTCTTTCATTTATTTGGCACATGTTTATAGATGCACAAAAACACCTCCTTTCGCTCTGGCTGTAACTTGTCTACTTGGCACTGAGATCCACCACCAGGTGCTGGTAGGCCAGGGTGTTGCCTTTGAAGCTGGCAGCCAGCAGCATGTCCTTGTTGTCGACAGATACCAAGCTGAATGCCCGCGGGGCTCTCATGTTGAGCTCCTGGAAGGGCTGAAAGCGCTGAGTGAGGTCATCCCACAGGTATACTCTGGAGAAGGAGAAATCACTTCCAAGAATGAGGTACTGGCGGAGGCCCACTGTGAAGGGATACACTGACATCGAGCCCCGAGAGGGAAGAGTCTGGATCTCTATGAAACGCTGCCCTTCCCAGCGGAGGATCTTGGAGTCACCAATGAAGCGTGTGAGGCAAAGGTAAAGAACTTTCCTCACCCAAAAGTGCTTAACCATCTGCACATCTGCTAGCTCTGTGATTTGGGAGTAGAAAGCAAACTGCTTCTGGCTTCGGTTCCACTGGTAAACCACCGGCGGCTGGGAGGCGCTGGAGAGGATGAGGTGGGGCTTTCCCCCTACATCAAGGAACTCCACATGGGTGTCACGATGCCAGGGATGGAGGGACTGGTGGGAGTAGAAACCATTGCTGTTCCAGCGATAAATGCTGGTGGAGCCTGCCTTGGAGCTGTCTGCTACTACAAAGTACCACTCTCCATCCAGCTGAAAGGTGTCCACGAAGTTGGGCTTCCTCACGCGAGTGGTGTCAATGTCTTGGATCTTTACAAAGCGTTGCGGGTCCTCTTCCCACCTGTGATAACATAAAGGATGTCATAGTATTGCTAAAGCTTTTCATAATTAAAGGAATAGTTAGACATTTCTTGCTGTGAGTTAGATGAGAAGATCAATACCACTCTTGTGTCTGTACAGTACATATAAAGCTTCAGCCAGCAGCCGGTTAGCTTAGCTTAGCATAAACACTGAAAACAGGGGGAAACAGCTAGCCTGGCTCCATCTGCCTACCATCACCTCTAAAGCGCACTAATTAACACGTTAAATCTCATTTGTTTAATCCATACAAAAACGGAAGAGTAAATTATGACAATCTGCCATTTTACAAGGGATTATGTGCTGGACTATTTCTTGGTGGGGAGCAGTTGCCAGGCAACCTGCAGTGACTTAGGGAAGTTACTGGTCCTGGCCAAGCAATAAAAAAAAAACAAGCTGATTTTTGTGGATTAAACACATGATATAATGTGTTGATTTGTGAGCTTTAGAGATGCTGGTATGTAGATTTTGTTACTTTTTGACAGAGCCAGGCTAGCTGCTTCCCTCTGTTTCCAGTCTGTAAACTAAGCTAAGCTAAGCTAATATTCTGCTGGCTCCAGCGTCATATTTACCAAACAGACGTGAGAGTAGTGTTTATCCTCTCATCTAACTCTCGACAAGAGGGCGAAAGAGCGTACTTCCCAAAATGTCAAGCTATTCCTTTGAGGTCATGTTTTTTTTAATACGCTGGAGAAATTCAACAGGTCACTAGCTGTTTGCAAGATTAAATTGCAAGCCTTACTTGTAGATATGAGATCCACCAAAAAGTTGAGCCACAACCATGTAAAGACTGTTGTTTATCACCGCTGGTTTGCAGTACACAGCAGAGCGAGCTGCAAGAGAGGTACACAGAAGCCGAAAAGCCATTAGGATTCATTCTTTAAACATAGAATGGTACAATATTTATGCTTTCATAGTTGGCAACTTACAGGTAATGTTATGAAACCCCTTGAAGACCAATTCCACATGATCCCATACATACAAGGTGCAGAACCCTGAATCAGGCTGAGCAAAGGCCACAAACTGATCCCCATTGAACTCATAGGACTCCACCGACACAGAGTGGAAACGGAAGGTTTCATAAACAGCAAAATCTATGGGAAGACAACGCAGAATTACAATACTTATTAATCAAGACGTTCTGACACCACCTTTGGCAAAATGTTCGAAAGAGACGAGGTGAAACCTGCACTGATGCAGTTGAAGTCTCGTGGAGCGAGATCGTGGATTCTGCGTCCCTGGAATTCAAAGGGGCTGGCACAGTAGATAGCAGGAACAGAAGTGTTGGTCTTCTCCATCCAGTCTACCAGCCACTTGATTTTACAGTCACAGCGGAAAGAGTTCCCCCGTAGGTCTCTGAGTAACAGATAGGGAATGCTTAAACGTAAATCTTCCAAACCGAACAGGACAAAAAGAAGTTCACCAGTATGGTTTGAGTCGGAAACAAACCACACACTCGAGCCAGACAGTTTTGCAGGCCAGTGTGGTAGTCCACTAAACCCCCAGGGAACCCCAGCAAACCAGTGTTTTGTAGTGACAGATTGTAGGGTCAAAGCTCTCAGGATGTTGATTTGACACTTACAAATCTGTGAGGATGTCTAGATGTTTGAAGAGATCTCTTGGCAGCTGCTGCAGGTTGTTGTTTGAGAGAGATCTGAAAAAAAATCCATAAGAATAAGTAGTCATCATCATCATGTCTTGCTTGTAGTCTGTAATTGCTAAAGTCTTTTACAAATGTTCTGCTTTGTAAATGTTTGTATTTTAGCTTCATCAGATAGTTCAGTCTGTTGTGCAAAGTGACAAATGGTAGACAGGGTTTCTCCAGCTTATTAGCTCCACAAAATACTTACAGATGAGTCAGGGATTTGAGTCCTCTGAAGGTAAACTTTGAGAGAGCCTGGATGTCATTATTTTCAATAAACCTGAGAAGAGAACAAAGCCCTCATATGTCACACAGTGATGACAAACCCTGAAATTCAGCCAGTATTATAGAATGTCATCCTTGTGTTGTGTCAGTGTGGGGTACAAAAGGAGTGTGACTGTAAGCAGCAATTATTTTAGTAACAGCACACTCTGCATCTGGTGGATTTACAGTATATAACGGTGTGAGGAATAAGTCAATACAGATAAATATGTTTGTTTTTTTTAGTTTGTATTTGATAAATCCTAATACAATCAGTGTATTAACTGCGAAGGAAAAAGTAAAAAATGAAATGACTCTTAATGGTAAAAGCTCATTTCATGCCTTTGATTAATGTGATAAAAAATGAGACACTGAGTGCAGCGAGTATTACAAAGGTCTACGTGTCAGCATCATTTGATCCTGTCCTGTCTTCGTTTTGTCTATCGATAGTGAAGGACATACAGCATGTGCAGACTCTCTAGAGGTGGCGGGATATGAAAATCCGACTTTATTAGCATGCATAGCGGGTAGCAATGGTAGTGGCAGTGATGCAGTGAGGCCTGATGGCTGGGCTGCAGCCAAAGCCACACACAGCAAGCAGCCTGAGGCATGGCCATCACGGAGAGCTGCACACTCCAAGCCATCAGCTAACTACTTCCCAAAGCCCATCAATTCACAGAATGGCATATTCAGCCTTATCACACTACGGAGACAGTGTGCTCGCTGTCGAAGGAGGATTTATTTTCAGTTGTACTTTGGGTAGTCTTCGCCATACTGCAGAGTCCAATCCAGAAATCGTACAGTGCACTTCTATTCACTTGACAGAGAAATAAAGCTACCAAGACTTAACTAATCATTCACAAAAGTAAACAATGCATAACAATAAAAAAACAAGTAAAACAATTACAGCATAATGGTAAATGCTGAAATATAATGCAAAACTAGTAGGTAAAGTAAGGAAGTTTCAAAGTCAGCAAACTGACTCAGTAATGTCAGTTACACAGCAGTATTTATTCAAAGTTTGCTAAAATTAGCAACTTAGCAAGGGTGTGTTTAACTGCTTATGAATTTAACTTTCCATTTGAAATAGAAAGTATGTTATTTCTTCTTTCAAATGTTACATAGTCTCACTTTAAAACTGTACTGAACAGAAGGTTTTTGTCAGTACACATACCTACTGTACAAGTACATTTTTATCAGTATTTTCAAAACCCAGGTACACCTAAATACAGCAAGTTAAAAGACTAGTCAAAATCTTTTTTGAAGTAGCAGTAGCTATATTTAACTGAGACACTTACAGGTACTGCAGGTGAGACAGACCAGCAAAGGCGTCATCAGCAATCATGGTGAATGTGTTGGAGTTCAAGAGCCTGCAGAAAGGAGGCAATAATGATCAAGTCATATAGATAATGTAGTACATGTCCAACTGAAGCTAGAGGGCAACATCTAAACAACTGACTGCCATTTTAATATAAAAAGAGCTATTTCCAATTGTCTCAGGGCAAATTTAAAGATGTTTTTTAAATTCCTAAAAATACGTATAGTCTCAATCACATAAAACATTCACAGTATATGTTAGCTAATCTAATGAAAATACATAAATACATTTGGAGTCTACACAAACACACACACACACACACACACACACACACACACACACACACACACAGAGAGACATGAACACACACTGATGATAGCATCTGAGTAGATAAACGGGCCCTTTGTCTGGCAGAGCAGAACTGAAGGGAGTCAGTGATTGGCAATGACACTGATACAGGGCCACTTTACTCTTATTACTGCTATGTCACCACTGTTTTCAATAACCATTCATTTCTAGTAGCTCAAGTCCTTCCATTGTCACTGCCAAACAAAAGATGTCTGCGTGCGCTACAACATCGGCTGTTGTGAAGGCATATTTGTGACATTAAGTGTTGTGACTGTATTTTTTAATAGGGGCCACTGTGAACCTAACTGGTTGTGAGAGAGAATGAAGAGTTTATGATGTTTAAAACTTGTGAAAGTGCTCTGTTGTGGGTCGGGACACTCACAAGAACTGCAGCAGGTGAAGGTGCGAGAAAGCTCCCTCTGGGATTGTAGTGAAGGCTGCGTTCACCATCGTCCTGTTCAGACAAACATAACATAACATCACTTATCATCAGATGTGTCTTCTTGATGAGAGAGTGCAGATGGTGGAAAATGCAGGGTTCGTACAGCTTTTTAAGAGTAAAATTCAAGCACTTTTCCAGCACTTTCAAGGTACTTAAACCAAAAATGTCCAGACTTTCGAAGCCTTTATCATCACATCTTACATGTTACTATAAATGTAATTCCAACAAATGAAGTGTACAGAATTTCTTAATACCAACAGCAATCATCTGAGAGCAGATGGCCTCCCTCATGATGCGGAACAGAAAAACCCTTTCAATGTGGAGACACCAGGAGACATTCAACATTCAAATATGACGATGGCAAATATCATTTCAAATATTTTCAAAAAAGAATTTTGGTTTATATGAGTGATTGTGTAGATGATGAAACAACAGATTATGTTGAAAATCAAGCATTTTTCAAGGAGTATATTCGAATTCAAGCATATTCCTAAACTTGAAAACATAACAGATAAAATTAAGCATTTTCCAAACTTTCAAGACTTTGGACGAACCCTGAAAATGTCTTAACTGTGTAATTTTTATTTCTTCTGAAGCCCTTCTTCTCTCAGGACAGGGCCGTCGTTGCAATTCAAATATCAAGGAGGACAACATTTTTAAAAAACTAGAGCACATAAGTTCCATCTTCACTTCTTCACTTCTTCTCTATTGTGAAATGAGGGCACCTCCACCAGCCTGGAATTCCCTTGACTGTTTCAACTCAATATTCAATCCACAGGCAATGGGGGTCAGTATCAGATGAAAGGGGGCACCTTGTAACCTCCTCAGCAAAACATAACCTCCCCCCATCAAGTGTTAAGCTTTCCATTTCATTATACTGTATGTGCTCCATTTATGGAGCGTATCTCTGTACTCTCCTCAAGATGAAATCTCTCAGAGGAGAAGCAGGTCTCCTGCAGTGAGACAGGGGAATCTATTGTTAGTATTCCTCCCTGGAGCTCGACAGGATTTTACTGCTGTGCTCCCTCAACTAAGTTCAGCATATGGTACAGTAAAGGGACATTATTATTATTATTATTATTATTATTATTAAATCATCCTGGTCTGGTATACATCTCACTGCCAATGCAAAGACACATTGCATCAAGAAAACATCAGTAGGAAACATTCCTATATTCACTTTTAGTTCATTCAAAGACAAGTAGGGATTCACGCATCATTACATAATGGAGGGTGACATCAGTGATGTAGCCATCTGTACCAGCCTGCATATTGCTGAGACTCCATACAGTTTTTGAAAAGATGCTTTTGGTGAGTGAAAGGCACACACACACACACACACACACAAATGCTGGACTCACAGAGAGATGATTCCAGGGGGGAAGCTCTTGGGGATAGCCTTGGTATCCACACAGAAGGCACTGTCTTTGGTGCAGGAGCAGGTCGCAGGACAGCGGGGTATCTTGGGGGCTCTCCTGCTGTTTGATTCCCTCGGCAGGCAGAGACACAGACACAGGACCGACAAGCAGATCAGCCTCATCCATCTCTGTCCGGGTTCCAGCATCCTTGGGCAGGAGGAAATTGAAGCCGTGTGAATGAGCGTCTTGAAGTTTCTCCTCAGTGGCAAGTGGCTTGTTGAGAGGCGATGGTCAGCCTGGCTTCAACCCCAGCAGTTCTGATAGTGCTCAACGCAGGGTTGAGAGAAACAACGTGAGAGAGAGAGAGGATGGGTGAGAGAGAAAGGAAGAGAGGGAGGAGGGGGAGTAAGGGTAGTCCTGTGTACTTGGTGGGTGTGGGTGCTCTGCAGCTTCCCTGGATCTGTGCAATCTTTCTCTCTCTCTCTCAGGAGCTGCTGCCAGAGTGCACACTGCAGGAATGACGAGCAAGGCTGCTTTCTCCGCACTAGGACCTGTAGGCAGCGTTAGCTGACAATGAATTATTTACTATTGCACACGCAGAAAATCTTAAAACAACAGCAGGGAGGGAGAGAGGGGTGAGGAGGTGCAGGGGCAAAGGCTCACATCAGTGCTGAGGGAAGATTATACTGCCATGTTCTGTGGAGCTCTTATCAGGTGTGAAGTCGTGTCAAGCTGCTGCAGTCATGAGAGCAGAGAAGGAGGCATCAAGGATGTAGGGAAAATGTGTGTGCATGCATTCATGTGTCAGTGGCTGTGTGCGTGTGGGAGGGTGTTTATAATCTGTCAGTTTCTAAACAGCAACCAGTGCTGAGACTTTCTCAAAGCACAGAGGAACAAGAAGAAAAAGGAACACCAATTTGAATACTAAAAGCAGAACAAAATACATGTGTATAAAAACAGCTAAAATAACATCTGTATGATGACACAGAAGATGAACACCTTTAAAGGGGTACTCCAGTGATTTAGCATTGCACTTCCATTAGGTTGGAGAGACAGATAAAAAAGGAATGGTCTAAATCAAAGCAGCAGAAGCCAAGAGATCCTGACGTTTAGTTTGTAGCATGGGTCAAGCTCAACTGGATCCTACAATTCCCATAATGCAACTCAATAGCATCTTGATCCCCCCTGCCTGGTAAACACCCACGTCTTTCAAACGTGTGCCTCCAGGTTATAACATGACCTTTCTTTCAAAAAATGAGAAGTCTCAAGTCCAATCCGAGATAACCCTGATGACATCATCAGGGTTATGTTCTCAGACTTTATAAAGCTTCATCAGAGCCACAGAAGACATTATACATCTGTTTTCACAAGCTGACTCCTCGTGACATGTCAACTGATCTGCATGTGTAAATTCTGAGTGCTCCTTTAATATAATTTTAGATAAAAGAATGGTCTAAATTTTTGATGCAGTCAGAAACACAATGTGTGAGAATTAACCATGTCAGTTTTAGGCTGATTTGGAAATTCATCTAAGCAAATTGTGCTTTCTTGCATTGAATTAATTCATGCACAAACAGATACACGACACAACACTCTTCTGTCCAGTGACTCAGGCTCATGACACCAGAGGGCGCTGCTGACCACAAAATAAAGGCCATCCATGGCAGGCGACTGTGCAGAGAGTGTCTAAATGGCCTCAGTGCAGCCTCAGTGCCAGGCATTACCAGCCTTCCCTCACAACGGCTCTGTTGTCACAAGCAAAGACACCCTGAAACGTACTGCCTGTCCAGGTCTCAGCACACTGTTCCCAACCCTGACAGGCAGCAGAGATACAGCATGTGGTTTTCAACATCTGAACTGTAGACGTTATATAACCCATCAATTAAATGTTTCATTTAGTTTTTACTTTAATATTATTTTTTTAATAATTATTACTTTTTTATTACTTTTATCTTTATTTCTTTCAGTCATAGCCCCGTGTTCTCTAAGCTATGAAATGAAATAAAAAGCATTATCTTGATGGATAAAAGAGGAAAAGCTCAGAATGTCTTAAGGGGCTTCATTTGAAAGATGTCCTCTTTGCCTTGGAACAGTTTGATGTTTATCAGTGAACGGGTTTCAAAGATTCTAGTGTTGTTTGAACAGAAATCTGTCTATCCCTCAAATCTGTGAAGCCTCACTGTACGTAGCAGACATTTTTACAGAGAGTGATTTCACATGCGAATCAGTTACTGAATTATGGGTGGTGTCTCTTTGTGCCTTATCCAGTTGAGGAATGCCATTTCCTGCAGAGCAGCTATTTTTATGGTTTATTTTCTTTTGTGCTTTGGTGCAGTGTGTTTGCGTGCGTCTTAGCATTTTTTTTGTTTTTTGTTCTATCTGTATTTGTGGATTTATGTAAGTTATGCTCAGTGAGGAGCAGTTAATGCCTGAGCTTACTCCTTGCTGAGCTCCACCCAACTTAAACCTCCGGTGGGAACCAGCATAATTGCATGGCATAGAGAACGGAGCATGAAACAGCAGCTGGAAACCCTAACATGCCCTGTGTGAGGCCGAGGAATCTGAAATGCTGCTGCGATTAATCCACAAAATTCTCTCTATACAAGTATGTTTATTGAATCACAGCTTTCAGTCTAAAATACTGTTGTGGTGTGTGAAATAAACCAGTTATCACATTAAAGAATGCATGATTTCATCTTCAGAAGCAACTATTAACAACTATTTTTACCTTTGGTAGCAACTTTTAAAGGAACAGCTGGACATTTTGGGAAATATGCTTATTTCCTTTCTTGCTGAGAGTTAGATGAGAAGATGGATACCATTTGCTTGCCTGTATGGTATATCCAGCTAGCAGTCGGTTAGCTTAGCTTAGCAAAATAGTGGAAACAGTGTAATCACTAATTACTGCAACTGCAACTCACTAATTATCTTGTTTGTTTAATCCATACCAAAACAGAAGTGTAAATGTGTTCATCAATGAGCTTTAGAAGTGCTGGGAGTTGGATTTCTTTTTTACCTTTGGACATAGCTAGGTTAGCTGTTTCTACAAGTTTCCAGTCTTTATGCTAAGCTTCTTATTTAGCATACAGAAATGAGAGTGATATCTAACTCTTGGTAAGAAAGCAAATAAGCATATTCCCCACAATGTCCCATTATTCCTTTTAATGTACTTATTTTTGTTACTTTGTAAGAGTAGGTTTAAATGTATTTAATTCTTATTTAAACCTGAAGCTTTGGCCACTTGGGGGCAGCAGATACAAGTTGTGAACACAACACTGACATATAACCTTTTAAGTCGATATGGCGAACTTGTTAGCAAAACAGTTGCTTATTTACACATCCAGTAGTTATGGAGCAACATTAGCATTCATTTGGAGTCTTGTTTCTGGCCACCTGGCAAATGTAAGTCCAATATTCCCTCTCTTTTAGCTCTGTTTTTGGTCTCCACCAACTGCCGAGGGAAATATCTGGCTTTTTAGCTGCTAAATGCTCCACTCTGTTCACCAGCTAGTTGCTGTTTGTCTGTCTGCAGTTTGGTGTCTTCACTACAGTGACCCCTTTCACATTGTCACATTGTTTTCACATCGTAATTTGATCCATTGTTATTATAAAAATATCCATTATAGTCGCTTTAAGGCAAATAGATACCGTAATTTATATATTTAAATATGCTTGATAGAATATAACTTTTATTTACTAGCATGTCAGTAATAGTCAAGGCCTTTTCATTGAAGCACATCAGATTCTGATCTGCAGCATCAATGAGGACAGAGTTTGAGGATTCGGTTTCTACCAGCAGTGCAGCCTCAGCACATCTCTCCTGTATAGCATTAACAGCTGTGCCTCTTGAGCTGCCTTGTTTCATATCAACTTTTCAAGTAATATAGGAAAGTTCAGCCAAGCTACCACTCACTCTTAGAGCTCAACATTAGAAAGAGCACTTGGCCATGCTGAGTTTGGCAAAAATGAGTCATCAAACATCTCAAAGTGTTCCTGTCCCCTGTGCCAAACTCTCACTGTCTCATAATATCCTCTGCTGTCTGGCACGTATGTATTCTAAAATCAGAGCTTTTCACCTCTTCATCGGCCAGCCCTGCTTCACCGGGAATCAACCCCGTTTGGACAACTTTAACTCTACGTCATAGCCCCGCTTAAACATTGACTTTCTTCACTTCAGTTTCAAACCCACATCCCACTCTGATTATGGGCCAAGGAGCCTGAAAAGACCTCTCTGTGAGTCTGTTTCCATTTCTATTTGGTTTTCAAGGTTTAGCCTCCTGGCTGCACAGGAAGCAGGAAAAACAAACTAGGAAGAAAGACGGAATTTGTTTCACCTCAGTTCTTTTCAGGGAAAATCCCAGCTGCTCCAGGCAATGTGTTCCATACAGGAGTCACAAAGGTGTTGAGACTTCAGTCAGACATGTACGCACACGTTATGGTGTTCCTATACTGTAGATACTGTACTGTTGGAGACATGAATGCAATGTTTCTGTACCTTCTCTACAATTCTTTACACAAAGTGATTAACAGAGGTGGACAAGGGCACAAATAAACAGGCAATTCTGAGGCATTAAATCATTAACTTAGTCTTCGTGTGTCTTCATGAGGCCACTGGCTGATAGATGCCAGTAATTCAGTTGGCCAAATCTGAGGACAAGTTGACGTCAGATGTCCTCCTCTGTGAGTCAGGAGCAAATAATGCATTCACACGTGACCAAGAAATTCAATAAGGTAAGTGTTAGTCACAACAAGCTTTGCTGAGTGCAAATCTGTCATGTTTGATGAGCATGTCTTTAATAGGCAATTGTTGGGTTGCAAACATGCCAATAAAATTCACGATTATTTCATATTAGACAATAAAGGTTGAGGCCTCGGACAAGTCAATTAACCTGTGAAATGAAACTGCAGGGCAAAGACAGGCTAAAGATACCTTTAGGATTTTATACCAAACTGTGCCAAGAAAACAACCATCCCAAATTGCTCTTATTCCTTGCCTCGCTCTCTAAGTGCGGCTCAGTCACTGGAAGGTATGTCAGCCAATCTCATCCCGGGCTCAATTCAATTAAAGAGAGTACAAAGACATATGGCTCAGGGGCTAGTGATATGATTAGAGTCCTGTGCACAACGACGCTGCTGCTTTGATTCATACCCTCCTTTATCTGGTCACTCTCAGTGACCGGCCTCGAAGCTGAAACAACTGAGCCAAGGAGGGCTCCCTTAGGTGGGCTGCAGGATCCACAAGGGGCTATAAAAGGCCTCCTGAACTAATATGGCACAATCAACAGGTCATGTCGTCATTATCACGAACGCAAAATCCGTTTTTTCTAAGACAGGGATTTTCTGTTGAATTCTGACATTTTGAGACTCAGGGGATCAGGAAAATCCTCCATACCGAAGGCCATGCTGCTATCTTAGTTTTCAGCCAGGACAATGCAGAGGAGCAACTGTAGCCCGGCCCTCCCCCCGATCCTTGAGCTGAGCTGCCATAAAAGACAGGTGATACGCCTCTTGGGACAGGGATGTGTCGAAGGAATGCGTGTGCAGGTATCCTACTGCCTGTGGGGACTGCGGAGAAAGGCCCAGCGCACCAGTTGATCCTGTTTGATAAAGGCCCTGACAGGCCCAGATTATATGTCTCAGCCTGGAGGAGGTGTCTGTGTCTCATTCCTGCGCTGAAGAAAGTCGATCTGGTGGGAAAGAGGCGGGGCCATGCCTGTAGGCGTCAGTATTTGTATGGACGCCAACACACACCTTGTCGGGCAGACACCACTACCACTACCCCCTCTCCACCCCCCGCTAGCTCGACACCAAACAAACACCCTCACCCATCTCATTTACCTGACCACACCCGTGCCTCCAGACGCCATAAATACTCTTTCCACAAATCATGCCAGATATATATTTTTCTACCAGACAATGTGCAGAAACTTTTGCCTCAAAATGTTTTATTTTAATTCTTGGCTGTGACACTTTTGCAGACTTTATTTGGCAACACTTTAGATTACAGTCCACAAATTACAGTGTTATTTTGTGCATACCTAGAAATACTTACAGGGCACCTATCTGTAGTTACAGGGGGAAAAATGCAGGGAATAAAGGGGTAACAAATATAACAAAATAACACTAACTTTGAGTACTTTTTAAATTACCCAGAATACAATAAATAATTATGCTTAGATTATGTCCTTTCACAAAAGCTTTTTAGTTTTCTGTGTTTTTCATAAGTAATGCTACATATTACAGCCTACATACCCAAAACTCTCTAACTCTAATTGTCCATGTTTAATGTTGGACTGAATCTGTGTCTTTATCTTTGTTTGTTTTTTGGTTGTTATATGTTCCAAACCAACTGCTCTATAATTACAGTGAAATAGGGGTGAACAAGGGACCACTTTATTTTACAGCCCACATACCCCGGACTTACACTGGGATGAGGGCACTTTCTATAGGTAGAAATAGATTTTCAGTGCTTTGTCCTGATCGTAGTGTACTACAATTAAAAAGTATTGTTCATTACCGCAGATGAAATTCCTCATTCATGCTTTTCAAAAAAGGTTAAACATAAGAATATCTCATTTGTTAAATTTACGAATACCTCGTCACAGTGTTCTTTGTGCTGTATGTTGTCCAATAAAAATTAATAAAGTTTGTAACAAGTACAAGTACTCTGTGTATGTGTATATATATATAGTTATTTCACAAAGTCATTACTAAATAATTTCACTTTAATATGCAGGTTGTAATCTAAAGCGTTACCCATTTAAATCCAACTGATCTTAACATAATACTTGTAGTGTAGGGAACATTTACTTCCCCACAAACTTATCTGCTTATGGTTTTTGTGATGTGGAGAAAAGAAGGAAAAGGGCAGCGACAAAAGACAATAGTGAGACATGCAGTGAGTGACAGGGCTGTGCCCCAGGCTCACCCCTTCTGTTATGTCTGTCCCACAGAGCAGCCAGAGCACCGGGGACCTGTCATATAGACAGCCATCTCACAAACAAGGGCCCGGACCCTCTGTGGAGACAGAAACATCAACAACCAAAGAGCACAGACGAGGAGAGGACACTGACTGCCTTCGTCTGTCATTTCTTCTTCAGGAGGCCAACAGAGGGTTCAGTACCAAGACTTCGACATCCGGTGACAAAATATTTATAAAATACCATTAAAAGTATTACATATTTTGTTCTGCTGCTAAATATGTCCTCAAGAGTGAACTACACCCAAAACCACGGTGGCCACAAAAACAGCTGCTCATCATCTTAACTATTGTTAATGAGGGTGGGGAATATGTCACAGTGAGCAAACAACAGAAAATTAAAATTCCTCCTCTGTTTTGAAATCAACAATCTATGGTGCACCGGAGCTAAGCCTGTCTGCTGCGGTTACCCACACATACTTCATGTCTGAACTGTCTGAGGTCTATTTTTTTATGTACTGGGCATAGGGAGGAATGCCAGGACAAGAGACGCGTCTCCTTCACCTTGCAGATGGACGCTGGCCAGAATGATATTCATGAGCTCCAGTATTGCACTCCTGTAACCCTCCTCTCTGTCCTCTCATGTGCACTGACAGCTCCCCTCTACTAAACTCTTCTCCCTCGCTCCAATAAATAATCAGTTCATTTGTGAGGAGACAGAAGTGCACAACAACAGGCTGATGTCACCACTCCTTGTTTCCTGGAGGCTCAAATAAGCAGAAACACACACCATCACCAGTACCATCATCACCACTGGTGTCACCCTCTCTCCTAACTGCGGCTGAGAAATGATCTCTGATTGATGACGTGTCTCCTCCGCAGGGTGGCAGAGAGTTCAAGGGCAGGTCATCTGTCACCGCTGACAGGAAACGCACATGGTGGAGATTAATGGTGAGGCTCAGGCTTTTCTCTAGACCTGGAGATGATAATCCCAAACTGGAATAAATCAAACCATCCCTGGTAAACAAGAACACAAAGCAATTCATCTAACAGGCCACCAAGGAAACATGCACAGGTCTCATCTTGCTCATATTACTGACTTCTAGAAAATATATCTCTATCTCATCTTCAAGATGTGACGATGCATTCAGGCCCATGGAAGGCAACCAATTCTTGCAACTGTATGCAATTAAGTGAAGTATTTAAATTAACAACTTCAATAAATTCAGAACATTAATTTAACCCGAGGAGATAAGAGTGACATGAAAACCTCAACAAGTGTGACAGTCTGTTTAAAAACAGCAATATATGTATTGTAAAATGAATCACATTTAACATTTAAAGGGTTACTCCAGCCATTTAGTATTGCACTTCAGCTTATAAAGTTGAGGGACTCACAAGAGACAGATTTAAACAAGTCTACAGCCATGCTAGCTGCTCTTTGAGGCTATAGCCTAATTTTGGCACAGCAGTGCTATGAGCTAAATGCTAGCGTCAGACATTAGCTAATACGCACTAAACACAAAGCACGGCTGTGGCTGAATATGTCATTAGTTTTGCAGGTATTTGGTCATAAACCAAAATAACTGCGCTAAATGAAAACTCAGATGTTCACAAAAGTTATTAGTTCATGAGGGAGACGTGAACCACAAATATCAACCTCATAGTTACCTATAGTAAAATAGGTTCACCACAATTTGTTGTTCCTGCTTCAATGTATTGTAAAAAGAAATATGACTATCTGACAAACGTATGGGGTTTTAATGCCGTTCTTCTAATTTGATGGGTGGTTACAGTCATCCAGCCTGTCAGACATTAATTGAGTCAGCCCTGATTTAAACATGGGCGAGGAGAAACATTTACACCAACATGTCAGTGTTTGTCATTATTTCTTTGTCTATGGAAACAAATCATGTGGCATTTTCCAATCCTCGCCTATTTAATAGTTTAGTGATACTTCACCTTCATTAACCTTATTACAAATCTATATTATTATCATCACCTTCAATAACAGTAACAACAATAACACTGACATTTGTCCCTTATCATATGCGGTACAATATCTTAAAAATAAGCAGCTGGTATAATGTGACATGTTATATTAGGCTGACCAGAATTGAGCAAGCTTAACTTTTCAACACCAATTACTGGCTAATGCTCAGATGGCTGAAATTTCAGTATTCCCAAATCAATTTACATTCCCCATTCAGTCATCAGATAGTAATTTCTCTGAGAAGACAAAAACAGGGCATAGCAGTCCCTTCTTCTTTCATCTCAGTGATTAGAA
Source organism: Macquaria australasica (assembly GCA_005408345.1). NCBI lineage: Eukaryota > Metazoa > Chordata > Actinopteri > Centrarchiformes > Percichthyidae > Macquaria > Macquaria australasica. Next base: position 467,866 of record SEMN01000195.1, on the reverse strand, counting down.
AGCATTTAATTAGATACTGTCACATTCCCCAGTCATAACTGCTGACAATAAACACCTTCCTCTCCACAAGTTACAGCTATCAGCAGCAGAGTGCTGACAATTTAACTGTTGCTATACTGGACCATAGCTGATGAACTTTGCTCTACCAAACTCTTCTTGTGCCATCTGTCAGAAGTGATAACACGCTCCACCTAATGGCACCTCTGCTCCTCGCTCTGCACCATTAGCAGGTTATAAAGCGAGGCCTCTCCTGCCCTTTCTACTCTTAAATACAGCTCTTCATCGTCACCTCAACCATGACTCAAATAATACTTTTTATTACTCCCCCGTTTCCAGGAGTGGATGATATTTCTCCCCAAAACAATAAGGTCATGTGTTTGTTTGAATCCTGAAAACGTGTGTGGAAAACTGGACGCGGCTGACAACAGGAAGCCCAACGTGACCTTCCATCCTTGAAGGCCATAACATGTTTTATTGAGCATACAGTATGCTGGTGTTCATTTACAAATACCCAGCAGCAGCTTGAATTCATATAACCGTTGGGATAAAAGCAACAAGGACCTGTTCTCTATTAACAAATAAACTTTTCTCCCTCTCTGCTGTAATACAGTATGCACAGAAGGCTAACTGCATTGACCCGAGCTGTAAGAGCTGGCTTTAAAAAAAAGAAAAGGTCGAGAGCCAGTGGCGCTCTGCGGCTGATTTTAGCCTGTTGCGTGGAGACTGCGATCCAGGTGATGCATCAGCCAATGGCAGGAAGCCAGAGCCAGACAGAGGCATCAAGGTTGGTGTGGCTGATGGATGGAAGTGTGGCACCAGCACTTGCCAAGCCATTCCCACGGCCATAAATTACATGTTTACTGCCGGCTGTGGCTCTCTGCGCTCGCCAACATTTCTTCTGATGTCAGCAGCACATTATCATATCTAATCAGCCCCCAAGCAACCCGTGTTAAATGGCTGGGAGATTGAAGTGGCCATCGTTCCATCCCTGTAAACATGATTTACATCACAAACATGAAAATCTCGATATTTATAGACCCGTTTATGGAGTCGAGTTCAAACTCTGAAAGCTTCTGCGGTTTGTATTTCGATAGCATTTTATTTAATGTAATCCTTTTACGATGACATACGTGTTCTGCAACCCTTCATCAGAAGTTATATGGCAGCAAATGTAACTCCTGTTAAAGCCTTTACAGTAGAAGATAAAGTTCATCACATGGAAGGCATGCACAGTGGAAGTGCATGATGTTGACTGAAGCAAATGACTGGATTTTAACAAACATGGCGTACAACCAGGGATATTTACAGTTGTGACCATCCTTGAAGCAAATGAACAATCTTGAATGAGACAAGATTTTCCACACACACATACATACACACACACACACACACACACCAATTATTTTCATAAATCCATTTCTTCTGATGGACAGAAACCCCAAACACTGAGTTACAAGGTATTGCAGGTTGTGTTATGAAAAGCACTTAGTTAAAAAGTAGAAAACCAAATATATATTTTTCCATTGATGATTATGAAGTAAATTTAGGGGAATCAAAGCTGTGATACAGCAACAAACAAACTGGCCATGTAATCCTCAGCAATTTAAAGATATTCTCATGTAACAACTTCCCCTACAGACTATATTAAAAAATGGATCAAACAAAAGCATCCGTGTACAAAAGAAAATAAATCAATCAATTATGGTAATAAAAATAAGAGTACAATGTAAATATATATTCATATTTATAATTTTCTAACTGTATTTACAAGAAGAGAGTGAATGATGCAGTGGATCACGGTGCTGCATGTCCCTTGGTAGTATATTCTCTGGATTTGGTCTGAAAAGCAGAATATTGTCCTTCACTACTGATGAAACAACCATGGAGGGGGAAAAAAACAACAAAACAAAGAAAAACCTGACAATCATAGTCCGTCCTTTCGATTCTCCTGACCCGTGGAATGCCCAAAGTGGAGAGAAGAGTGGGAGTCTGCTCTTTTTTTTTTTCCTGACACCGTGACAAACTGCCACTCCCGTTAATACAAAGTGCCCCATAAACATCGTCACCACCAAGAACCGGGAAACGGCTGCACTGTTCAGTCCATGTGATCCAACAAGTTCTACGAGGTGTCTCCAAGCTCCTTTCTCACAGAGCACCAGTGTTTTTTTTGTATGTGTTTTTTTTTTAGCTTCATCTCTGGGAATGTGGGGAAGAGTCCAACCCCATGAGGCAGGGAGCGGAGGAACTGTCAATCCTTGACTGAATGGAGATGAGGTATCAGCGTTTCTTAATGGCTGCCCCGTTGGAGTGGGGAGGGAACTTTGGCAGGCAGGGCTCCTCGGCTCCAGCATCGTGGGAGAAGACCGAGTCCTCGCCCGAGGAGCAGGTGGAGCTGCGGGTATCAGGGTAGCTGGGGGAGTATTGGTCCACAGGCACCGACAGCTCCAAATACTCCTGTAGGCAACAAAGGGTGGGAAAAAAATAATCAACATTTCACTTCCCTAACAGACATGCGTGCGAGGAGGAGAGGAGGAGAGGAGGACTGACCTGGTTGGATGTCATGGCCAGGCAGCGATCTAGGTCCTCTACCAGCTGTTTGAATGTGGGTCTCTGAGAGGGCACAGCATGCCAGCAGTCCCTCATCATCATATACCTGCAGAGATCAAGAGAATCAAAATTGAGCAGTCCAGACGATCTTGCCTTTAATCCATGAGCAGTCATTTCTAAAGAAAACAAATCTTATGTTAAAGAATGTTAAATTCTTGTGAGGAGAAGTCAAAAACCTCACACCCAGCTGTAGCTGGAAGGTGGCAGTCTAACAACAAAGCTAAACAATATGTTCCATTTGGATCTCACTCTGTGTGATGACCAATAAAATGAAACGCTCAAAGACAAACAATGGTAGGGATCATTATTACGTTGCTAAGCACCCGGAATGTTTCTGATATACAACAACATGGGCAATGTAAATATTAATGCCAATGGTTTGTGCCAAGCAGGAGACGCAGCAGTGACTGAGCTTTGCTTTGATTTAAAGGCCTCGCAGATGGTCTGTTACTTTTCAAAACCATTTTCTAAAGTGCCATTTACTTTCAGGTTGTGTGCACAGGCTACACACCTTCACAAACTGAAGTGAATGTTGGGGACTTTTAAAATTTTCTTTTTGCAATGACAGGTCAAAGACTTGCTGGAAAATAATCCTTATGACTTCTCCAGTGTGACAACAACCACCCAAAATGTAGCTGTGTCAAAAAACAAAAACAAAAAGACAATTACAATGCATCTGGCCATGCTGTACCATTTAATAATCCCCCCATTACTTTTACCTTACTGACTAAGGAAATGCTGGAGAAGAGGTATTCAGAGTTCAAACAGTAACAAAAGAGTCTGAGTAACATGCAACATGTTAGACTTTTAGGTGTGCAGTGTTTCCTTACAGCTCATGAGTGCATGTTGTGGGCTTGTCCATGCGGTGACCTTCCTTCAGCAGCTTGAACAGCTCTTCCACTGGGACGCCAGGATACGGAGAGCCTCCCAGGGTGAAGATCTCCCAGAGCAGCACCCCAAATGACCAGCTGCAGACAGAAACAGACAGGAGCGTCTAGATTTTCTGCACGACTAAACGTTTCCCTCGCATTCCATCCGAGACTGAATTGGAAAAGTAACGGCACATGATACTCACACATCGCTTTGGTGCGTGTATATCCGGTCGAACAGAGCCTCGGGAGCCATCCACTTGACTGGTAAACGACCCTGTGGAAAAGGTATGCATGTTACTATCTGCAGGGTTTTTCCATGGGCCCGGGCACAGCAAGGTAAACAACTTTACCTCTTTAAGTGCTATTGTCACATTTGTGAATAGCATTAAACAAATGATAAGAACACTCACATTGGTGGTCTTCTTATAGTAATCAATGTGGTGGATATCTCTTGCCAGGCCAAAGTCAGCTATTTTCATCACGTTGTCCTCCGTAACCAAAACATTGCGAGCAGCAAGATCTCTGTGGATGCACTGCACAAATAAAAACAGACGTTACTAGAACTGAACCAAAGTCCTGAGAATCAGTGTCATAGTCATATACATTTTTTTATAGAGAGGTGTTGCTCCACCTGAGTCTGTAAACGTAATATGGAGGGCTGAGAATGGCTGGTTGTACTCTGTGGTTACCTTTTTGGAGGCCAAATACTCCATGCCTCGGGCCACTTGGTAAGCACAGGACACCAGGTCTTTGATCGACATGTTCTCCACAGGAACCTGGTCTGGGTTGTAGCAGTACTCCATGCCCGGTGGGCGCCGAGCTCGCAAGTACTCCCGCAAGTTGCCCTTGGATGCGTACTCTACTATCACATACAGAGGACCTAGAAACAATTGGAAACATAAAATTATCACCATAATATGAGTATCCGAGTATGCCATGTAACATACAATTTTAAAATCGAAACATGGGGATTCCTTTATAGAATAAAAATGATGGCAGCACTAAGAAATTGTCATAAGGGAAAAATAATCTTCATGATGGGAGCAGGACTATTCCCAGAAAACATGAAATACTTAAAACTGAAATCTATCCCATGTATTGGTGTCACAAAAGTAAAGGTCACAAGCTCATCAAAATAAATTGGATTCCTTCTCTTTGTGAGTGAGAATGTGGAAGATTGAATAGTTTAAGATCCTGAAGTTATAGGCAAGTAAATGAATATAACCTGGCAGAGGTTATAAATACTTTACAAATGAATTACTCAAGATACAATTCAATGTCAAAACAGTTGGTAAATAAAGTGGAGGGAACAAAGAGCTTTGTGTTCCAGTGTGGAAGCAACAGAGCAGTGTGCCCTGCGGGGTCATTAGAGGTTAGTTTACTTTAGTTTTTTTCGTCAGGGATGATTGGAGAGAAACGGCAGCAGCAGTGGTCGATTCAAGCTGCGAGCTCGGAAGCTGGTGTCAGAATCGTTTATTCATGCTGTTGTACACATCTCTTAAAGTAAGTGCAAGTGTCTGAGGGACAACAGTGTGTGTGTGTGTGGAGGGGGGTCTGTCTGGTCCTACCATCCTGTGTACAGGCTCCCAGCAGATTAATGATGTTCTTGTGCTTCCCAATGATCTTCATCATCTCCATCTCTGAAATCAGGTCTGACAGGTCTTTCTCTGTGGCGTCAGCTGGAGGGGAAGGGAAATACATCATATTAGGGTAATTAGTCTGTGTTCTGTCGGTGAAAAGGCTCAAAAAGGCCTCACGATAATCACCTTGCAAAGTATATACACAGACATTGCAGCTCTTGCGGAGTTAGGCTGGCGTTTGTTTTGGAGAATGCTCCCTGGGGGAAGACACTTAAAGTAGCAGACAATAAATGCTACTTTCCCTACATCCCCACTCCTCTGTGCAGTTTAATGAACACTGTTTTATATGGGATGTCAAGGGTTCTCATACATTTTTACTCTGCTATCCCATTTGCACAGTGGCTGGGATCCAATGGCAGCTGTCTTAGTATCTGTTCATCCCAGTTTTGGTGTTAGAAGTCTTCTCGTCCCTGGAGCCTGGAGTTGCAGGCTTCTGTAAAAACTATCACTATACTCTGAAGAGCTTTCCTCTCTGCAAATCCATGACGTATTCCAGCACATCTTATTAGTTTCAGTACCAATCCACCCAAGTCTACGGTTTACCCACATGACTGAGAACTTTTAAAAAGAACAGCTAACTCACATTTCAACATTTTGACTGCGACCTTGGTCACACGGTTTGGCTTCTCTTTGTCAAGACCCAGCGCCTCTCCCATCACCACCTGACCGAAGCAGCCTTCACCCAGCGGCTTCCCGAGAACAAGTCTGTGAGGGGGAGAAGACACGAGACAGTCATTAACAGTCAGTGGAATTTAAATTCAAATCTCTATTATGTTAAGTTCCGTTTTAGACAATCTGCTTTTGAGGTTTAGCTACATTTGATACAGACTGCTGCTCTGTACAACCACATTGTTGTAGTGCAGTTGAAGTGCCTTGCGTAAGGGCACCTCAACATCAACTTTGTGAGGAAGAGTGAGAGGAACCTTCACTTCCTGTGTGCAGCTGGTTCCTGTCCCATCAAACTAACTATTTCAGGTCACTTTTATCTAGGCTGTTGTTGCCCTGTCTGAAGGGTTTTGTCCAGGATATACCTGTCCCGGGGAAGCTCCCAGCGGGGATCCTGGGGCAGTTCATACTCAGAAACCCCTGACAGCATTGGAGATCCACTGGAAGAGAGGCGGGAGGGACGAACCAGCATCACTCCAGAGTGGATGGAGGAGCTAGAGTCCACAGACACCTGAGGTAAAGAAGACTGACATTACTCCCCTAATAGAACATACACCGGTAGCAACAGTAACCAAAAAAGAAAAAGAAAACTACAGTAGTAGTTGCTGAAATTCCTATATAGGATCAGACCGTGTAAAAAACACCCAAACCACTCAGGTGTACCATACCCGTGGAGAAGATATACTCCTCCAATACTCATACTTACCTGATGTACAAGACCTCTAGGAGCTACAATGAACCTGAAACCTCATTGAATGCATGCTTTTAGTTTTTTGTTAGTATAAACATAAACTGTCTGTACAGCTCAAATACATTGTAAAGCTTTAAAATTACAAAAAAACAGAACAAATGGCATGCGGAGAGAGAAAGAAGAGATGAAAAGGTATAAATATTCCAAACCCCCTATCTACTTTCTGTTACCTGTCTGCGCAGGGGGATGCTTTTGGCCAGCTTGTGGACAGCCAGCTGGCTGTTGAAGTCGCTCTTCTTCGAGGAGGTGCGAATCTTGACGATAATTGCAATGGCAATCATGACAGCGATGAAGAAGAAACCCACACAGTAGATGACAACCTCCAGATAGGTGTGGTTGGCTGGAGGATAGTGCGGGACAGCTAGATGGGGGAGGAGGGGGCAGGGAGGTGCTGGGGTCAGCTGTCATCAATGAAATCAAACTACTACAGAAATGTCTGACCTTATATACCCAATCACACCAAACATACCCATGCTTTCAAGTACACAGCAACACAAATAAAACAATTTGACCATCCGAGCACACACGCAAACACACACACAGCTGCCGTGTTTAAAAATCAGTGCCTTTGACACAGATGGGACAAAAACTTGTAATGTTGCTCAATTATCACTACTTTGAAGTCTACATTTTTTGCTAACATGAGAAGCGGTCTCTTGAATCACTGCGAAACAGTTGGGACAAACCTAAATGACCCAAATTCTGTGTTACAAAAGCCAACACATAGCTTGATTTAGATAATCTATTTTTAAATATAAACATAAATATATATTATTTTGTGAATGTAATAAATAATGGATATATAAGCGTGTAACAGTGTGCAAAGGATCTGACTTTTATACAGAGCATCAACACGTCACACACAATGTTTCAACACTGCACATCATTTCTACTTCAGTCTAATTCACATTTCATGTCTACCTATAGGTCTAAAAGCAGCATACCACAAAAGCATGAGCTCAATACAGTAGTTTGACTGCTTGACTTGATCAATAAAATATCCAATTCTGACTCCATTTGTGATGCAATTTTAAAAGAGTTGTGTGTTGGTGCTGGTAATACAAACAATGTTTTTTTAAAAAGGTAAACAACACATTTATGTGCTATAAGGCTAACACTTAAAAATGTTTAAATTATTGAGAGAATTATTAAAAGAAACTGTCCCAATTCAGATCTTGTTTTTTTCCTCCCATTCAGTGAAAACACCAACGTTTATTCATACCAATTTCTAGGGGTGTAACAGATTCCATATTTGAGTGAAAAAGAAAAAGAGTTCGGTGCATACCTTGGCTTGGGATGTGGTGCTTTGTGTACAGGAACTAGATCTCACAAAGCTGTTCTGAATGAGTTTCTTGTTCATACATGAGTCTACCTATGGCCTTAAATCCTGTTAATCACATTAGGCATTTCCTTACCGTTTACAGCAATAAACTTTTATGTAAAATGAAAATGTAGTATAATGTTGAACAATGCCCAAAGCCATGCGACTGCTGTCATTCCTGTCTGGTGTGTTGCTAAAAAACACTGAATGAATAAACATATACAGTATGCCTTATAAACACGTTAACTTAAACTACTTTTTCAGGAGTAGATGTATATTCTAGTTGCTCATTTGCTTTTTCAAAAATGGACTAAAATGCTGGGATTTGTATCTAAATTTTAGATGCACATTTGCACTCATAAATCTCCAAGTGCAGCAAATATTACCACTAAAAATGTTAGATATGGCTTTTTGTTGCCTTATGTTAGTGGATTATCACACAACTAATCTGTGCTGGAAGCACTACATGTTGAACAATGCATCCCAAACCAAGGGTGCCAAACGGACTGAAGTGTACCGTTACACCCCTAACCAACACCAGCAACACAAGTGAGCTGCACTTGTGTGAAGAGGCTGACTGACAAGCAGCTTGATAATTGGACAAATGCCCATTCCAACCCTCAGGAATGAGGCACATCCACTACAGAGAGCCAATTATCAGAGCCAGCCGCTGTGCTCACAGCAGGAAATGACATCGGGAATACATGTCATTTGTAGCGCTTGTCAAAGAAAATCAGCTTTACACCAAATCAAATGCAAACACCAGTTAAAGAGCAGAATGGTAGAGACAGTTCAAAGTGAAATCTGATCAGAGCTGCCAAACAACCCGTCTAGAAATGTGAGGTTCTACCTGGCTGAGACCATTAATTATACTTGGATGTGGTCTTGTTTTTAAAATACTACTGGCCTGTTTTCAGATGTTTTCTTTGTCATGGTAGACCAGGTAGCAGACAGCTCTTGGGTTGTTTGGCATTTGCTGATTTCATTTAAGAGACAGCAGAGCATGGCCCCTACTCTCCCATCTAGAGGAGTTTAGATGGAGCAGGAGCCATGCTGAGGACAGAGGGAGGGGGAGTTTTAGTACTTGCCCTGGCTTCCTCTCACATTTTTCAACAGAATTAGAGTCGGACAAGACCCTTTTCTGGCAAATGTGAAGGTGGACAGCCAGGCTGGAGTTGGAAAAGGGGAAATAATAGAAATATAGGAGAGAGACAGAACCACTGATACCTTCAAAAACGGTCAACCATGCAGAGTGATGAGAGAACCCGATAGAATTGCCCGCCAAGCAGGTATACTCCCCAGCGTCATCAAAAGACACATTTCTCAGTTGGAGGACTTCCATTTCCTTGTCCGTGGTGTTAAGGCCAGCGGTCTAGAAAATAACAAAGGAAGCAGACCCAACAAGAGGCCCAAGAGGGGAAAGGGAACCATGAGTAAAGGATTCTGAAAGAGAAAGGGATGGAGGAGCGTTCTCCTCCTCGATCCAACACCATCTGCCCAAAAAGTACCACCGAGAGCCCCTGCAGAGGACTCTGTCAGAAAGAGCCCTCCAGGATCTGTTAGTGGAGGAGCTGGTTAGGCTGAGTCTGCGCTGCTGAACCCCATGTTGGGCCACCCCATCACCACATCAAATACCTCAGTCTCATCTCTACATGCAAGAGATGGGCAACATGGAAAACTCCGCAGCAGAACAGGGCACACTCAAACTCACACTCACACACTTCTGGAAACTATGTGAACATTAGACAAACAACAGGAGGTCTGTGAAACGTAGGTGAGCAGAGGAGGACAGCTGGGACAAAACAAAGGGGAGAGAGAGCCTGTGATTCGTGCACGCAGGACTTTGAAGGGCAACAGTGAGAGTAATAGAAGAGGATGGCAAGAGAGGCCCTTTATTTGAACCCAGATGGTTAAAATAAAGAGACTTATTAGGAGGGCACAGCACAGGCATGGGGCAGGAATGAGAACGGGTCCAACATGAACCTGAGACTAAACACTTTCAACTGTTCTGCTGGGAATTTTCCATAGCGTCATTTACAGTCAGGAGCACTGAGGCAGGAGAGAGGGAGGGAGAAACGGTGGGAGGGAGGAGAGAAACAGCTGAGCTTGTCTCGAGTTATACGGCCCTAGTTTTTCCAGGTGGTCCTAGAAGCGCCTCCACTGTGTCGTCCCTGTGCTGCTGCGTGGTGGTTACCTGTGGGCTCATATCTGGTGACAGTCAGCCAGGCCGACTGATTGGCCTCTCCTATATAATTGGACACTTTACATATATACTCTCCGCTCTCCTCCTCAGTCACATTGTAGAGGGTCAGCACCTGAGCGTCCGAGCTATTGACCCCAGAATGCTGGAAATAAAAAGATGTCATGTGCAGCAGAGAAAAAAACACAACAGTAGCAGACACAGAATCAAATTAGAGTAACGAATTCAGTAAAAGCAGTTTTTGATTTGAGTGGGTTATGTTCAGAGTTACAATAGTAAGACAGAAGTTCATATTTTTGAAAGGATGCACTTTGGATTCCTTTTACAGACAGTACTGGGTATCTAAGAAAACTGACGTAGCAAAATTCCTCCATTTTCCTGTTTAGCATTACAAAAAAAGATTTGAACAGGCTCGTTGCGGCAGGACTGGTCACAGTAAGCTCCTACCTTGAGGACGCGGACAAACGGTAAACCATCAGAACCCACTCGGCTCCCGTTGACCTCAATGTGCTTCAGCCACTGGATATGAGGCTGGGGGTCGCTGAACACCTTGCACTCAAACTCCACGTCGCTGCCCACCACTGCGGTGCGATTAGCTGGCAGGCCAGCCTGCAGGATTGGCCTGTGGGGGGAGCGCTCTGCAGCGTAACCCAAAACATACACAAATGTTTAGTTTAGAAGTTTGGTGAGCAGTGGAGCAAACACGCAATATCAAAGACAAACACGTGTGCAATAATTCAAAAGTACACACGGCTGACTGATTTTCAAACACAAATAAAACCTCCGTCACGTCAGGGCTTTGTTACTGGAAACGGCCAGGGCAGATGGCAAACAAAGGTCGCCAGTATCATTTGATCTGATACTGTGTAATATCACAAGTTACAGACTATCACCTCTCATATGGACAATTAAAGCGGCTGTTTTCCCAGCTATATGCTGCTTGTGTAATTATTAAGAGTTGGCCACAATAGATGGGCAAGCAAGTGAAATGAAATGTTCGAGGCTCAATTTTGATGACTGATAACTCTCCAAAGTAAACTTACAAGCCAAGAATCTGGCAGGATGTCAACTGCTTTTCTGACAGATGTCCACGGGGACTTAAGCGAGCACTTGTGACGAAAAGCGATCTCACTGCTCATCAGGGTCTAGACCTCTACTGAGGTCAGGCGAAGCCCGGGGGACAACAGTGACAGAGGAAGTGGGGACTGTGATTTATAGAATCACTGGTGTAAGAGCGAGTCACGGGGCAGGTCCTAGAGGAGTAATCACTTCTCTCCTCTACATGGATCCATCACTCAAACCACAAGTAAACACGCTTAATCTATCAAATAGCTGGCAAAAAGACCCAGTTCAGCCTACATGAAGACTCCAAGACTGTGTCACTGTGCTTTGAGATAAGGATCACGTTGGATAGGTTAGAAATTGGTACTGATTGATATGACACTAGAGCCTCATGAATATTCAACAGGTGATTAAACCATGATCAAGGTACATACCAACAACATGATTAACACTTACCGACTACATCTAGCTGGTAGGTGTGATTGATGCTACCGTACTGGTTTTCCACCACACAGGTATAGTTTCCCTTGTCCGAGGGTACTACAGATTCCATGATGATGGTCCACACGTGGTCACGGACCTAAAAGTTTGGGAGAAAAGCCGACGTTACAGTGGCTGGTGTACAGAACAAAAACAAAAATCATACAGCCCAGATAGAAATTCTGCTCATGGTGAAATATGTTATATGTGTTAGGCTAATGAGCATTACCAGACATACAGTTTATTGTATGAGACAGAGCAGGTAAAACCCCAGCAGTGTGCACACATTCTTGTATTTGTTGGTGTATGGACTTCTTCACTGACAAAAGAAATCTCACTGCAGGTCATTTTAGTTCCTGCCCACAATAGAAATGGCAATAATAAGCAACAGTTAATAGATCTTAAGAATCGTACTGTCAGTTTTTAATTCAAAGCTAAAATGTTTTCAATCAAATTTAATTAACATAAATTAGGCCAGTAGGGAACCAATCATGTCAACAGACGGGAGCTCAGACTGCAATTCTGCATTTAACAGCAAAAACTTGAAAGAAGTCATGCAACTTTTTTTCCATCTGCTTTCTCCCAACATGAATTGTCGTAAATCAAATTATGTTCATTTTAAAGCAACGGCTAACAAGGTCAATGATGTGTGATGTGATGATAACAAGATAACACGCTACTCCCTCTTCCTGTGACACCAACCAGTGTTTTAAACAGCGGATCTTTGTACTGCCTAACAAAAGGCCACAGGGAAATGGGTACATGTTTAATATGCATCTGCCCCAACCTGTCTTATTAGCACCAACTGATGTCTGGCTCTATTTTCCAAGACATGTTACAGTTTTTCTTCCATAAATCTGCCAAGACCGGCAGTGTGCGATTAACCAATGGACCTCTAAGGCAATGGCAACATCAAACATGCACATACACAGACTGAGCCATACGGTTTCCCTCATTTAGCTAAAAACGTGATGAGGGAGTCCAGCTGCCTGCTGCCAGATGTGTTGTGCTTGGCTTCATGTACATGTGGTCTACATTACTCCCTCCCTCCTGCACGTCTCGATGCAGACGATATGAACAATACAAGCCCGGCCATAAAAGCAAGCGTGTGGGAGGGATGAGAGACGTCCCCGGCCATTGATGCAGACCTTTGCACCTTGACTGAAAAAACAGCAGCCAGATGGTTAAGTATGCTGCCTGGCTGGGTGGGGCGCTTATGGGGGGGGGGGAGGCAGGCAGCTGAGAGGAAACTCCTAAATGCGTCCCAGCTGGGGAGGGAGATGGGCTGGGGAAGCACGAGACAAGGCTAGACTAGCCTACACCTTGATGGGAAGAGCAGATGCAGGGAAGGAGGAGTGTTGTGTCTTATATCCCCACACCTGTGAGGCAACTGCCACTGAATGCAGCTATTCACAGGAGGAGTCAATGTAAAGTTACATAAAGCACAATATTTACAGCCTCCTGATACATAATGACCATATTATATGTTGGCTGATAAGGTTGTGGATTAATACGATGACTGACTTTCATAACTTCCTTGTGCCCAATAGGAAATGATTGATGGCATTAAAGCTCAGACCAATTCTTAAAAACAGATGTTAATCTCTAAGGGGCCATGATTCCATTTACAGGAAATGGTGGCGATAACAGGTGTGATCCACACCCCTCACCTACCACACCTCTGCAAGTACATCCAGACACTGGAATAAAACTGTCTTAATAAAATAATGAAACTATTATAGCCTGACTGTTTATCAGCAGTTAGCGTCACATTTGAATACAGCCTGCCTGGAAATAGGAAGACGTTGAGAGAGAAGAGTAATCACAGCACACTTCATATATCATAGATACACTAGCAGGTATCACGGTAGATTTACTGCTGCATGGGTGTAATTACAGAAAAGACGATGCACTGATACCCAGAATGAGGACAGCCAATGTTTTCCTTCATCCAAACGGGTGGCTAGGATTGCCCACCTGAAGGTATCATTACTAAGGCACGACGATCCTTTTTGTGGCATAGGGTTTCATCTTGCATTGTTTCTCAGGTCAAATGTGAAACTTGCCTCTGCTTCTCACTTGCAGGAGGCGTTTCTTACTCCAGGGGAGGGGGTGGTGATCTAATGTGGAGATGAGATCACCGACACATCTCCACTCGTAGTGAACGAGTTTGGAGTGATTCAATAAGAAACGCTAAAGGAGGGTGTAGTGTCACTAAGAAGAAGCTGAAGGGAACACATTTCCAAAATTGTTTTATCACTAACCTTGAAGCCTCCAATGCGATGGTCTCTCTTGAACTCCTTGCCATTCTTGTACCATTTCAGAGTGGGAGTTGGGTTGCCGCTGGCCTGGCATCGAAACTTCACAGTCTTACTGGCCGGGACAGCGTGAAGCTTTTTCTCCATTTTTTCTGGATGAGCCCATTGTGGAGCCATTGCTAAAGAATAAGACAGAAAATAAAACAGTTAGAAGATGACAAACAAATACAATTATGCATTTGATATAGATGCAAAAACATAAAACTAAAGCTCAAAACTCATTTCAGTACCCTGAACCTCAAGCTCCATTTAAAAAGAGGACATTACATAATGCCCCCTCTGAGAATCGCCACCTTATCATGGGTGACCAAAAGAACGAGATCGCGGATACAATTGGCCGAAATGACTTTCCTCCGTAGGGTGTCTGGGCTCACACGCAGAGTTAGGGTAAGGAGCTCAGACATCCGGAGGGAGCCGCTGCTCCTTTGCATCAAATAGGAGCCAGTTGAGGTGGTTCAGGCATCTGATCAGGATGCATCCTGGGCGCCTTCCTTTGGAGGTTTTCCAGGCATGTTTAAATGGTAGAAGCCCCTGGGGTAGACCCAGAACATGTTGGAGAAATTATGTCATCTGGCTTGGGAACGCCTCGGGATCCCCCAGGAGGAGCTGGAAACATTACTTGGGAGAGGGACTGGACTACCCTGCTTAGCCTGCTGCCATCCCGACCGGGCCTCGGATAAGCAGCAGAAAATGGATGGATGGATTACATAATGCATGTTCACCCAAAAAAAGATTTCTAAATTACAATCACAGGGCTTGACAGCACCAGATGGGTAGGGATCTTAAGTTTCTTTAAATAAAAAGATCTTTTTTTTTTTTTTTTAGATGCTGTGGCTTCAAAATTGCCTCAGTTGAGTCATGTTGTGTAAATGGGAGCGTCTGGGAGTCAGTACAGTCTCAAGGTCGGCATGCTTGCCATGCTTGGGGGCTGCTGGATTCTTTGTGGGCAGTAGTAGCCAGATGATGAAGCCTAAGTGTCTTAATTGTTCTAGAGACAAATTGGAAGACATCTAAGGTTAACCGCGGTTAGTCACCGCAGGGACATTCCTCATGTAAAAGCTGTCACTGGGGTAGTGAAAACCCTCTGATTCACAGTGAAATAATTCACCCAAATGTGACCCACACACACATGGCAGAACCATAATTGAATCATAAAGCTCTCAAATCACTGGCCATGACAATTACTCATAACCCTGTGACTTTGTGCGCGCGTATAATGTCCATTTGTTGCAGTAGCATTAGTAATGCAAAGAGATCAGCACACTTACGCATCAGTTTTTGACTGCCCAACAGTTTGGCTTCCTCTGACGATGACTCTTCGTCCTCATCATCATCCTCAGATGAGGCCAAGGTATCAACTAGTGAAACAGAAAGTAATCTTGAGGCCAAACAATTCCATTGATACTGATCCACACAGTACTTTGTCAGTGATACAACATCTATAAGACGTGTATGAAAAAAAAACAAGACTTGGAGCCAAGTAGCAACATCTTTTTAGCAACATTTTTTTTTCTTCAAGTATGGGCACAGTCTTTGAGAATGTACACTAAAGACAAGGGTCAGCATGTGCAGTATGTACATTAAGTAATGCACAGACTGTACTACTACTACTATTACTACTGGATACACTCTCTTTACTTGTTAGAAATCATGGTGAATGATTAGATTATCCTTATTCTTAATAATTTACATTTCCAAGCCCTTTACTGCTCACTTTTCATTTGTGATGGCAACATGTTGATGCCATTTTATGACCATTATCTGAATGACTTACTTATTTACTTTTACAGTAAAAGCAAAAGAAAATAGAATAAAATAAGACAGAACTTCTTATTTTAATCCCGAAGGAAATATAAACAATATCAAAAGTCTTTAAAGACAAACTAATTTATCCACGCTGTTTCTATGACTTTACCTGTGACGTTGAAGTAGACGCTGTGGTTGCCGAAGGTGGTACATGCGTACAGACCAGAGTCCGTCAGCTCCACAGTCTCGATCTCCAGCTGGCCGTTTCGGATGCGTGTGTGCTCTCCATCCACTACTGCCTTGTGGTCTTTGGTCCAGTTAACAGCATGGAGGGAGTCCCTGGCAGAGCAAGTCAGATCCAGGCGTTCCCCAAGGTAGAGTGTGAACGGCTCTCCCTGCGTTTCCACAGAGACTACCAAGGAAAATAGCAGGATATGGTTAGAGTTCAACAGCTCAGTAGGTTATTTAACACTCAGTAACTATATGTCATTTTAAAACACAACAATGGCTCCATGAACACATAAAAAAAAAAGTTAATATCTTTGGCACAAATGAGATATATAATACATACTGTAAGTCATTCACACTAGGATAACCACCAGGATAGCTCCTATTCAAATAAACGGCACAATATATCTGACTAAATAATAAATAGTAACTGACGGGGAACAGAGCGTCTAAAATGTTCAGAGAGCTCTCACACAAAACGGGGCTGTATCTGTACTGCGGACACATCAAAAAGTACTTCAATCATAAAACAGGGTCCAGGAGACAGCAGAAAAGTCCCTCCTCGATTTCCTCCCGGCAGAAGTGGCTGCCTAACCTCTCGCTCAAATCAAATCCTATCCCAAATTAGTTAAGGCCCTATCGTCAGGCAGGCAAGGAGCTACTTGGGAAAGGAAGGTGAAATTCAATTAGGGGATTGAAGAGAGGGGAGGCGTTACGGAGCGAGACACCTGAGCCCCCCTGTTCTAAATGACTAGATAGTCGGCAAGGGGAGGAGGTAATCCAATTATGTTGACACGTTGTCCATCACAATGGTGTTGTTTCTCTAGTTACAAAGGTAAAGATTGTCACTAGCCAACTTGCTTGACATTCTTGCTCTAGGATCACATCCATGCCAAAAAAGGCAGACTGTTGCAATTAGCATCATGATTTTGGGGACGTAAGGGCTGCAGCTCACAATCAGTTTCTTGATCAATCATCTATAAAATGACAAAAACAAATGGTGAAAAATGCCACACAATTTCCCAGAGCCCAAAATGACATTTTGTCTAAACAACACTCCAAAACTTTAAGGTATCAAGTCTACAATGATGTAAGGTAGGCAGAGACAAGCAGCAAATCCTCCCATTTTAGAAGCTGGAATGTTTGAAAAGTTTTGTACTTAAAAAAAAAAAAAAAATCACTCAAATGCTTAATCGATTATCAACATAGTTGCAGATTAATTTTTTGTTGACTGACTAATTGTTTCAGCTTTAGTTGCACAGTTTTGTTGTTTTAGCCAAGTAGCACCACAAAGTAATCCCCTGTGGCAGCACTGTAATGTCAAATCTGAGTCATTTCACTCATCCTCCTTTCCCATTTCCTACAAAGTCCCTTCGGCATTGTAACCAGAAGTATAGGACTAGATAATCAAATGCCATAGCGGTAAGCGATCCCTCAAGATGAGATTATTCTGAACTGTTCTCAAAGCACACTGTGTGTTTGTAAACGCACTTCCTCGCAACAGGAAGCACATCTATATAGCATAACCCCAGGACAACATCAGCAAACCTGACTAATCCCTCCCACCATCACAACAAAGGCCTCCAAACAATAAGGGGAAGAGGGAACAGGGAGAACGAGCCAGTGAGCATGTGCACAGGAGCGAGCGAGAGCAGGCCTGCAGTGGCAGGTTCTAGTGCCAGTTGCTATGGTGACCCCACTTGGGCCTAGTAAAGGTATTTCCTGGATCACATATGTCTGACAGGCCCTTAATCCCAGCAGGAAAAGGGGCCAGGGGGTAGGATCAACTTTCTCCTCAAAAACAAAACCAAAGGGGGAAAAGCAGAAGAGGCATTTAGTGATGGGCCACAGCTATCCAACCTGGACACAGCCTGAAAATGCAGGGTCTCTGCGCTGTGTGTGTGTGTGGGGGGGCCCGGCCAGTATGTTTCTGTCCCTGCCCTCTAAATGGAGATGCCACTGATAAGACTGTGTCAACATCCCAGCTGTTAATCTGGCTGCAGACATCATAAAACGCCCATAAAAGCTATAAAAATTTGCTTGTTGCTTTATTGTAGGCCACAGCCAGGACCATTTGTGCTTCTGTGACAACCTACTTAAAACTGGAGTGAGACAGAACAATAGTGGAGTCAACATGTAGTCAAATCAACCCTACAACTGTCTAAAGAAGAGACAGAGCTACTATTTTTCTGACCAAGTCAGTGAAGAAATATGATGCTAACAAATACCAACACACTTGTATCACTCACAGTTAATTTATTTTCCACTCTTCACACTGAGGTAAGTGCCAAGTTTCCAGCATTTCCTTTGAATTTGAGGATGTTTCATCTCAATTAATCCTCCTGCCGCTATGATTGGATTAAAATGGATTAAGGACCGTATTTTCAGAAAGCAGTCCATCTGGAATGCTCTCTCATGTGTTTGTCCGACCATTTGGAAAAATATCTGATTGACGTGGTTTAAAATCAGACTAATTACATAAATCATGAAAGGGGTTTTGTGAAGAAGAAAGCATTGAGATGTTTATAACTGGGGGGATTGAAAGCTCACTAGTCTGTAAATTCAAGACCAAGTAAAAGGAAGAGTTGGCGCCAGTCTATGGAACCTTCTCTGGCTACAAGATAGGAAGCAATATGCCGCGTGAATGACTTCTGGGATTTCCTGCTCTCACTGGAGTGATGGTTGAATGCAGTGAAGTCCGGCTGGTTGAGGCTCTGTGGTAGCACACAGAGAAAAATGGCTATGGCAAGTTTCCACTTGCTGATTTGACCACAGCGGAGTGAATGGGTGGGTGATGTGTAGAGGGGATTGAGGAGAGACAAAAGGCAGGACTGGCAGGAAGCAAAAGAATAGGACAATGCCTATTAGCAAGCCCCCCCCCAAAAAAAAAAAAAAAAAAATCACTGAGCGAGTGTGTCCCCCTGAAAGCACTCCAGTGGAGGACCTTTTCATTCCTAAATGAGCCGCTGACAATCAGCACGGATTAACACTTGGGAGCTACAAGGATTACTGTGCAGTGCAAAGTTGTTCCAGCGTCATTCAAATGAGTGCAGCTACATTTAGCCTTACATTATGACTTTAATGGACAAACACAGGAAAACCAGGCCCTCTTAGAAGAATGTGGCTCTAGTTCATCACCGACAGGTTTTTCCTCATACAGTATGTAATTATCAGGATATCTGATAAACCATTTTATTTTAGTTTCTAACTGCATCAGAAAGCTTCCTTTCAAGAGTAGGACTGGGGTGAGCTTCTTACAAACATTTCAGTTGCTTTACAAATTCTGCACATATTTAGTTTTGACATCATGTTCACTGATCAACCTCTATCCATAAATAGCTTCGGGGAAAAATGTTCTCCATGTTTTTTTTGCTTTTCCCCCTTTAACACTTTTACATCTTTTTTTTTTTAATTTAAACTCGCACAAATGTTGAACAAACCAGGAAATGCACAATGGACAAATGGAAAATTTATCTCAATATGAATGTTTAGATTTTTTGCTTCTATGGCTACATTCAGAACAGCATAATTATATATCCATCGTAGCAGTATTTTGTGTCTCAGCTCCGATGTGTGCAGGAGCAGATCCTTTGCGATAAGACTCTCAACATACCAAGTGAAATTGTTTCCCTTTTCTGAAGCATGTGGAAGCTTTGACACTTGTTTGAAGTTCAGCTATGTGATAACTTTTGTTCCTTTATCTTCAACTGGATAGGTGTTTTGTGATGACAGCTTTATTGTAATACTTTATCTTTGCATGAAATTGCTTGCCTACTGTATGGCTTCATCCATTTGTCTAATGTTATTTTCTCTCTACATCTTTAAAAATTGTAGCTTCTGTTTTGAACGGTGTACTAAAGGTTTATTCACGATGCACCATTTCAAAATTCTGATTAAAGTACTCTTGTGCATTGGTGTTGAATTTCTCAGTACAATACCATGTATCTAAGAATCTTTAATTTTTTCCCACTAACACAGGCTTTATACTAAATGATAAAGCATTCATCTTATTGATCCGTGTCACTATCACCATAATAGTGCACCATCACAATATAATTCCACTGACAGATAATGAACAATACCCAGCTGGTTATCCTAGAGTGGAAGCGAATGCTTACAGGGAAAAAGTTAAATTAATCTGGTGTTATCCTTTAAGTCAGTTCAGTTGTTTTTTCCGCTCTCAGAGCATCAGCAGAGCCATGCTCCTCTGGGCCCCCATCCCTGTCTGAAAAGAGTCTTTCTCAGGACTGTGGCAGCTCCAGATTTTAAGAGGACTCCACTGAAGGTCAATGGCTCGTCTACTTTGACTGACAGCAGAGCATCGAGTCAAACAAATCCCCTGGGAATGCCATATAAATAACTTTCTGACATTTCACTGTCACAACCAAAAACATATTCCAACACTGAAACCAGTAAGACAAAAACACAGTTTCTCTGAATGAAAATTGAATGGCTGTCCATGTGGGCCCTGAAGAAAGTCAATGACATGAATTTGTTCAGTGAATATTCTTTTCTCATGTGAACAACACACCACAACAAAAAGCCCCGAGACAAACAAAGAAGCACGCATAAAACATGCCCATTCCCATATAACCATTTTGTTTCCCCAAACCAAGACAAAAGGAATGCAACCAAATGCTTCTGCTGTGATTGTTTGTCGACAGCTGAAGCCATCCGTCACCCAGCAGGGAAGCGGCGGGGGGGGGGAAGTGAAGCATTCCCAAGCAAAAGTCAGTGGGGGAGCAGGAGAAAAAGCACAGAGGCGCATAGATAGTACCTGGCCATTTGGTGATTAAGAACTGGGTGGAGCGCAAATGCATCAGACTTCCCCCACCCCGCTGGAAATTTATGGCTCACCTTAGAAGACAAACATTCTCCTCAGAAACCCTATCCTTGAGGATAAGGGAGGGCTCAAAGTAGCATCTTCTTTCTTTTTTTTTTTTTCAAAAAAAAAAAAAGACAGGCTAATTTATAGTTTCCCTGGCAGTTAACTCCCCTCTCAGTGACAACAAATACCTTTTCATTACAAAAGGAGGAGAGGAGCAGGGACTGCTAGGTAGTGGGGCTGCCCTTGGGCTACAGATGGGAGTCATTTACTCCTCCCTGTCCCACTGTTGGCTTAAACACAGCCGCACCAAGTTTATTTTAGGGCTTACAGCCCAAGAGAGACCCTCTTGCTTAATTACTCTAATTATAATGCTGAGCTTTATCATATTCTTTTGCTGCTCACCACTTCCGACTGCAGAGTGTAAACATCCACATCTACCCACAAGTCCAGGCAGCTATTACACTGCTGGACTGTATCCAAGGGACACATTTTTAAGGATTCGATTTCAGTGCCTCTTTCCCCCTTTTCAGAGCTTAACTTGTGCAACAGCCAGACTGGGCTAAATTTTTTGTAGGAAATCTTAAAAGTTGTACTGTCCAGTTTAAGAACAAAATAAAATCACTGGACCAAAAGTTCAGGCACTAAGATTTGTTGGGAACCCATTTCTAACAAGCTCAGAGTATGAATTGTTTAGTTAGCCAGGAAAAAAACAGAAAGGGCATTACTAATAGTCAGAAACACAGTTGTGCTACATCTGACGCAATGAAGTGCACTCAAACAACATCAGACTCAGGCCAGTGGGGGTGCTGGAGGAAAGACTGACGCTACAAAAGGACAGACTTCACCAAAGCCTGGAGCGTGTTAGGGATACATTCCTGTACAAAGAACAAAGCTTTGATTATCAAGAGTTGAGATAAGCCCGACTTAATGCGTTTATAGCTTCAAACTGTTACATGATGTTTAATAATACTGCAACCAGAAGTAAGAAAACAGCAGTGCACAAATAAAGTCTGAGTTGCTTTAAGTTATCAAGCCATCTTACCTTCATCAGTGTTGGCAGGCCGGCACTGGGTCCTTAAAACTTGGGCGAATAAAGCCAGAAACAGAAGTATACTTGGCCTCATCAGCATCCTGCTGAGGGAGCTACAACTGCTGGCTTTCCTGCGACTGGAACTCCATTCAGACCTTTGGGGCATCAGCAGCGGGTCATTCACAGTGCTCAACTGAAACCAAACCAAAAAAAAAAAAGAATAAAAACTAATGAATGCGTGACCACGTGAGTAAGCTATGAGTAAGAAAAACAGTAAGTCAAAATCAATTCAGGGTACAAGCTTGTAAGAAACATTTGCTTGGACTGTGCTAAAGGAAAATAAACTTTGATATGCAAGAACGAACCTGGGCCAGTTCAAATCTTGTTCTGTGGCTGTTCAAAACAGAAACAAAACAGTAGAATAAACTCTCTGTAATAATGTTCATTTTCTACAAATGCTTTGTTGACAAGGAAATTTCCTCACTCGTCAGAAAAGAAGAAGAAGAGAATATTCTGTGTGTCTACAAGGTTCAAGGTAGGTACAAAAACACTGATAAGAAACTGCAGAGCACCAGGCACGCTCTGATAGCTCGAGCAAACAAACAGTGGATACGTTGTGCTCACTTCCTAGGAATTAAATGTTTTGTTTCCAAAACTTCAAGGTAACTGTTGAAGTCAGAACTCATAAAGACTGCCATGACACTCAGACAATGGTGTGTGGAGTTTTGGTTTTTGCTGCGAGGCCACTGTTGGGGTTGAAGGATGTACAGTACCCTCCAAAAAGCGGGGCACGGTGCAGTGGGTGACCCTCGCATGAACATCTGCTCGCATCATCACCTCTGCAGCATCTGGCCACAGAGATTAACACTCGCATCATACCCCCCATTGAGGAATTTGTTTAAGACCAAAAAAAAAAAAAAAAAAAACTACAGCCTGTTACGTGACACCCTTGTAGAGAGAGACCGCCAGGCCATAATTTCCACACTGAGAGATCTATCACCTAACAGTTGGTTTTGGTCCCCAAGCCCAAAATGACCCCCCTGCAACCATTTGCTCCCATGAGTTGTCAAGAAGGGTCAAACTAGTGCAGTTTTTTTTACTCTAGTCAAGTCAATGAAGACTCTAAAAATCAATGGAGTCAGAAATTAATCCAAAATGTCCATTAGTCCATTCTGTAAAACAACAACAGCGTCACATCTGGGTCAAAGTGATCCCAACTTGGTTTACTTCTTCACACAAAGCCATGTTCAGATGCAGCTGTGGTTTCCTTTAAGAGGTAATGGCTTGTGTGAGTGTTCGTCACTGAAACAGTCACTGTGTTCTCCTCAAAACCAATTCAGTTTCACTTTCCAAGAATGGTCCTGTGTTCCAGCAGCTGAGCTGGGTCAGGGGGGTCCGAGGGGGGATAAAGAAGCTTGGTCATCGCGGCTCTGTAAGCAATGAGTCAGTGTTTGGGAAGGCTCCAAGAAAGTGCTCCTGCAGCCAGACAGAAGGAACCGCAGAGAGCGGCCGACCACGTTCCCCTTGGCCCTCGTCACTACAACAACCGCCAATAATTGAAAGAGGAGGAAGTAGCTTCTTCAAAGTATGACACAAAGCTCTGTCATCCTCCACTCCCATGGAGGCAAGAGTTAAACATACAGTTTAGACATACAGTCTTACTATCCACACACAGGGCACACTCACTCTCACTGGAACTTGTGAGTAGTTCCGAGAGGCTGACCGATACAACTGGCAGGCCGATATTGGCTTGTCGTAGATATTATTAGCAGCACAAGAAATTGCAGTACAAAACAAATTATAGGCTGCATTTTTGTGTCTATTTGACCCCTACTTTGTCTGATTCAATTATTTACAGTGTAGTTTTTACTTACAGGCATCATTAGAGTGAGACCAATAAGTTGGCCAGGCCATTATTAGCTTATTGCAGATACTGTAGCCTATATGGAACTGGTACATACACATCGACCGATATGCATCAAGAAATTGACGCCCAAACTAAGTTTGAGGTCATTTAGAAACAGTGTAACCATTACACAGTTTGTTTTTTTCAACTGTAAAATGTCCCGTTCAGCATGTGTCTCGTTCCCAATTCTATTAAAATACAAATCTAAGGGTTCAAGGGCACTGTGTGGGCGGGCAGGTGTGGGGGGAAGGGGGTGGGGAAGGGACTTTTCACATCATCAGACAGCTACTCTGTATAGGTAATGTGCCTGTATTGAATGAACAGTGTGAATAAAAATGTATCACAAAAAAAAAATCTATGTAATGTATAAATGTAAAAAAAAAAAACATGAGCTGATATAACGTTATCAGATTTTTGAAACTCCCAAATATCACTATCAATATTGGCCTCAAAAATCCAGCACGTGTAGTTATTATTTACAATAATTTAAATTCCACTGACACTAATCTACCGTCATTTTTTTAGTTTACTGATCAATAATAATATTCTTCCTCGAGACATATATTTTGCAGAACTCAATGACCAAATTTGAGGAGTCCCTGCCAAAGAATATTCTTAAATTCATATAGCAGGGGATATACGCTTATTAGAAATATCATTACTCAAAAATCCTGTATTATGTGGACATTAAAGTAATGACAGCAGTTAACTTGGACATTAATCAAGACATCTCTCTCATGTGTATTGCTTACATACACTGTTTAAACTCCAGCAGTGCTCTACATTCATGTTCATCCAAGTTTTCCTTTTTCCATCTCCTTTTTTGAAACCAGCCAAATCATTAAGGACGCATTCTGGTTTACAGCAATGACACAAGGGACAAAATGAAGACAAATTACACAGAAACATCTCACACCTGTGAGCTCTCCAAAACGTCAGCCCTCTACTGTGGCCTCTAAGCAACTAAAACCTATCTACTGGTTACATTGCTCCTTTTAGTGAACAACCCTCTTGTTCCACACTTTCAAAACCTTTTCATTTTGAGATTTTTCATAATTACTACTAATACTTGTTGGTGAGGCATGAAAATACATTCTGAGTTGCTCACATTTTTCAGGAAGCAATTTTGAAACAAATGTATGAAGCAAAATGTTGTTTTTCCTGAGTGACTGCTCAGGAAAAAAAAAGAAATCTTTGAAAGGATTAAGACATTTTGCTGCATTACAAAAGCCGTACAAAATCACATGTTTGGAAAAGTCCCACTTGTTTTTCTAAGCTTAGGTGATGGTAACACCTCACTGGAAATCTGGCAAATAAAAGGGGTTAAACTAAACAGATTAGAACACACAAGACACATTTAGCTTCTCTCATTATACAAAGACAAAGGTTACAGGACTAACCCATAACATGGCCTGCACCATAATTACTGTTCACTGCCAACCATGCATAAAATTCCTCAGCTCCCAAATTCTGGAGCCCCCTTCTCAGTTAACGGTGCACTCCCAGCCAGCAGCAGGCCAGTCTGCACACGGCTGCAGTTCAGCGGACAGACGAGCATCAGACCATTTCCCTAAGGCTACTGTTTTCACAAAAACAGACACTTCTGGTTTTTTCTTTAGAGCCTCCGCACAACCTGAATCAGTGGTTCGCCGCCAGCGTGCCAAGGAGGGAGATCAGGTGTCATGAGTTTACGCTCAAATGTAAAGACAATTAAAGTCAAACCATCTGACACTAAGCCATTTGGTTGACACTTAAATCCAACGTGCTTTTCACTTCAGTCCTTTTCAGTCTGTATGAAAAGGGAGGTTAAACCGAGAAACAAAACTCTAACCCTGGAGATGTTACTAACATGCACAGAATATGTTGCATCTGAATTAAAATCAGTCTAACACATCCCAAAACACACACACACACAAAATCCTAAACCTCTTAAGGACGAGTGACTGCGATCTCCTTACTAGTAAAATTTACACTCGCACAACGCTTGCAGGTAAACTTGTAATTCCACGCCACATTTCTAGATGGACCTAGTTATAGCAAATACAATCATATAGTTCAATTGGCAATCATTCTGTGTCAGGGGGCAGGAGTATTCCTCACTTCCCATTATATGGTGCAGGAGAAAACTCCCCCCCCCCCCTCCTGGTGAACTCCCTGTGGACATGCTGCTTTCCTAAACCACCCATCTTGTCCCTCTCCCTTTATACCATAACATTTAGAGCTTTACATAACATCAGACTGGCCCCTCAAGACCCAGACTCCATGACAGATGCAGTAATGATGGCCGTCCTTATTTAAAAAGATGTGACTTCATTGCATTTCTGAATAAGTCATTTGGCCCATGATTTGAATTAAAGAAAGAAATGTTGTGAACTGAACTTTACTGGTTGTGTTTGAAGATTTTTGTCTGAGCCTGTGACATAAACGCTGCAGGGCTAAAGACATAACCAAGGATGGATAAGGTGACATGGAGCAGGATCATTTTTACAGAGTTACAACACGATTGATAGCACTACTGTAAACATATACCACAAGACAATAAAGAAGTTCAGAAAAGTGCTATGGATCCATGAAGCCAAACTCCATTGTTTAAAAAGGAATAAGGCCATCATGTGCAGTTTAAAAGCATTTACCCTTGCCATGGCCAGTGATCTAATCTGATTAAAGGCGCCTGCTGAGATTTAAAATTGAAAAGAAAAAGCAATTTTTAGCAGGACTGCAGGCAACATTTGGGCCTTGTGCTTTAACGTCATTTTCAAGCATGGAGGAGACTGAGGCGTTACTACGCATGGAACATACTGAGGTCCCTCAACAAAGCAAAATACGCACGTAAACACACTGTTTACGTGCTAATATGACTCATTTCCAAAGCAGAAAAATATTTTCTTCAGAAAAACAGGTGGTTTAAATGCAATAAAATTAAATAACTTCTTGTCAAGTTTAGCCACAATTCTTTAATTAGCTCCCCCCTTTTTTTTTAGGACGTGAGGTTCATCAATCAAATCAAATCGTTACAATGGGGAACAATAGCTAACCCCTTTAGCAAAGTAAACACACAGTAAAGTGAAGCTAAATCAAAGAGTGGAGGGATAATAAGACTCACCTTACTGGCGGGGGGCTGTGAAGCAGCCAGTGTCGGTCAGATAAGGAAGACTCCTGAGCCGAGATTGGATGCAGAAAAACTTCCCGAAAAACAGTATATCCAGACTTAAATGTGTGGCCCGTTAACGAAGCTCACTTACTCCAAGCTATCAACGTTTGGCTAACAAGTTTGCGCATATTTCTGCCAAACTTGTGCGACAGAAGAAAAGAATGTGCGTCCCCCCACTCCGAAAAACCCAAATAATCAACGGAGCGGAAAACAAAACTCCCCGTGTGGTGTTAAGTTTGCTTTTTTAAATCTTAACGATGGCTTCTGATTTCCTTTGCGACACGCGTCTTTTATCTTACCTAGCTATCCTAAACAGATCCGAAGAAACTACGCGAGTGCAGCCTGTGCGGTAGTTTTTGGTTGTCCCTTTATCCCAAAACGCTTCGCTCGCGATGAAATGAAGTCCCCTCACCTCCGAAAACTGTATCCTAAAGTTGTTCAACTCGCTCTAACAGAATATCCGTAAACGAAATGTCGGTCAGTGTTATATTCTCACAAAAAAAGTGGTACTTAAATGAATCCTAGAAAGTATTTGGACCATTCCTGGCGGAGAAATGCTGTTAAACAACGAGAGTCCGGGCTGCTCCAAACCTCCCCCCTTAAGTCTGAGAATATGCGCATCCTCCGGACCACTGTCAAGACTGCGGCAGCAACACGGACAACGTCCGGTCTCTGATTGTAAAATAAAAGCCAACATAAACAACACCCAGCGAACGGTGGCTGCTTGACAGCAACTGGCTGTCTGGCTCACTTGACTGTACTGAAGTGAATAGAGTTGGCTAAATACATTAAAGTTACCCAGCTAACTAATAAGTTCTGCTTAAGTCATCTTCAGCTCCCATTCTATAGCACTTATTTATGCTGCCTCTAAAGGTAAAAACTTGTTAGACATTACGCATTTTGCAAGATTAAAGGGGAAATGGCTGGAGAACGTTAATGTGGGGAGGATGCATTTTATGAGGATATGGTTTAACTGATGGTTGTTGTTTAGAGTTAAAACAAAGAAAATCACCATTTAATTAAAATGGAGAGCAAACATTACCTCTATTATGTTACACATAATAAAAAATGGTTTATGTTTTACTTTTGAGTTTAAATTGGAATTCATTCGTTGTTCTTCACAGTTGTTCTATAGTATGTGTCCTTTAAACTTATTTCATGTAAAAAAAAAATAAAAAAAAACAGTGGTTTCTTGACCTCACCTCTTAATTCATCTGGAAATATTGTATACCATATTACAGTGTCAATCGTTTTTACACAAAATATTCACTCCATATTCAATGCGTTGTCTATTTCAATGTTATAATGTTTATTGTTTTGCTGCTCCACACGCCTGCTGATTTTTTCCCCTCTGTGACAAAAGGGCGGCTTTTATTTTGAATGTCAAACAGTCGGGGTTCCGACATTATTCAGGCTGTTACTTTTCAACTTGATGCAGGTCCGCCCGCCCGGGCTGGTAGAAACCTGGCTCCCCCGCCATCCACTGTACCTCTCCAGCAGAGCTCCTCCAACTCTCCACACCGCGCTCTTTGCATTGTGGGATTGGAGACCTACACAACACACAGGATAATACTGTGACTACAAATAATTATAGCACTCCTGCGTTTCATTTCATCTGCACTGTAAGAAATATACATAAGAATGCATAAGAAAGATCAAATAAATGTTAAACTATAAGGGCCATAGGAGACAGGCTTCATTTTTATTGAACACCGCTTTTACATTGAAAGGACACTGTAGGATCACGAGAAAAGTCCCATGTAGACATAAAAGAACAATAATATAAACGTTTGTTGCATTTTACAAAGAAGTTGAGCTCTTAGTGAAAACTTGAACAACTCCACTTTCCAAATAAAAATTATAAAAAGGCGCATTAACATCAAGAGAGCACAAGCTGGTGGTAGATGTGAGAAGACACTAAGGTTTATCAGCGTAAACAGATGTGCCAGGAGATGCTCACTGTATGTCTCTGAGGAGGGAGATTTGTTTTCTTTGCAGGATTTCAGATAACCAACATGAATGCAAATTCCCTGACAGAAAGTAAGCACTTTCATCAACTTCCCGTTAAAGGCAACCATAAAATAGCTTGATTGTGCTGGCGTAAAGATCATATACTTTGGCAGCATTTCAGAGAGCATCAGAATTTCAAATGTATCTGCCAAGTCAGCACAAACACAAGTTCCCTCTGCCTGATCAAACACATTGTTCATATCTGAGGAGCTCATATGGTCTTTGATTTGATGTCACAATTGACAAATGATTGACGACTGGAGCTGCAGAGACACATGAAGCCCAGCTTGGTAGTTAGATTAAAGAATGGGATGACAAAGAAACAGATATTTGTTTCAACATGTGTTAGCCTTTCATCTTCCATGCAATGTTAACCGTGATGTTAAGGACAGTCACAAAATAAGGTGACTTTATTATTTGCTTTACTTTATTGGAGATCCAAATTCTGCATTTTGAATATCAGTATTAGATAGCCATATACAGTATAAACACAACAACTGAGCCTCATACAAAGATACTTCCGCTCTGCATTTGTAGATGCTGCACTATTCTGCTACCTGTCCTCTATTGAGAAAGCAAACATGATCTTATTGCTGTTATATTGGTTGTAACACAAGCCCCAAACTGTTCTCCTATCAGCAAACACAGGAGGATCTTGGCATGACGTTACAGGATGTATGACTTCTTTGACTCATACAGATTAGATTAAGTGTTGAAACTGTAATCGATCCACCTGAAATTCAAATTTTAGATTATGAACTGAAAGTGCAAGAAGAGATCACAACATACTGTGCAAATAAAAACTTCAATCAGTCACACCAGGAAATGCTTCGAGGTACAAACATTGCCTTTGATTCCAGTACAAAGTAGAGTTTAGGGGCTGGATAAATGTAGATACTTGAAATACTTAATGCTATGATATTGTGTATTTACCTAAAATGTACCTTTGTTGTTAACAGAACTTTTGTCATGCTCAAGCACTCAGTAAAAGGAGTGTAATTAAATGCTCATCACACGTAGGTGCACATTTTTAATGTTATATACTTGTACTGATAACTTTACTTGTGTTATCATTAGTTTTAAACCTTTGTTCAGTTTTAATAACTTTTCTTAAAGCAGAACTCAGCCCATTTTAGAAAAAAGTGAGGTTACCCCACCTCCTCATCTCTGCTTGAGGCTAGCGGCTCGAGGCTACATTAGCCACTACTAGCATAGCCGAATCTCAAACCGAACTGTAGGTGGTCGAGTTGCATTCTGGGTAATGTAGGCACCAGGCTGCAAGCAGAATGCATGGAATAAAAAAGATAATATCTCTGGTTCTGTTGTACTGATTTTGAAACTTTCCATTGCCAGTCTGAACATGTTATAGGAGTGCAATGCTAAATTGGTGGAGTACTCTTTTAAAGGAAAAGAGTTCAACATTTTGCAAAATAAAGCTTATTCGTTTTCTTGCTGAGAGTTAGATGAGAAGAGTGATGCCACTCTCATGTTTACGCTATGAGGCTAGTAAGCTTAGCTTAGCACGAAGACTGGAAACGGGTTGTGTGGTTTTACTGGATGTTATCAACTGGACTACTTTTTGGCTGGATGCAGTGACTTCCTCGAGTCTTGTCATCACTGTGAGGTTGCTAGGCAACTAGCGGAGACTCCAGGAGGTGAGTGTGCCTGGCCAAGAAATAGTCCAACATATAACACCCAACAACGTGTTGTTTTTCCACTTCAGTTTTTGTATGGATCAAAAACAAGATATAAAGTGTTAATTAGAGAGCTTTAGAGGTGCTGGTAGGTGGAGTTTGTTACCTTTGGACGGAGCCAGGCTAGTCGTGTCTTCGTTTCCAGTCTTTCTGCTAAGCTAAGCTAAGGTCTGTTTGCTGTAGCTTAACGTACTAAGACTGGTATCAATCTTCTCATCTAACGCTTGGCAAGAAAGCAAATTTGCATATTTCCCAAAATGTTGACTATTTCTCAGAGTTATACTGACTGACTGTGATGCCAAAGGACATACTGTCTTTATGTTGCACTTTCAGAACAGTGTATTCTGGTCAGACAGTCCTGCTTTTAACATTTCTAAACAGCCTTTTTTGTCAAATGCACTTTGAGCTCAAATTAACTTGCAACTTCAAAGAGAGCTGCTAACCGTGTAGCAGATGGGGTGTGAATCTGACAACCGCATACATACCAGAGAAAAAGCAAACATGTTTATTAGGGTAACTAATAGTGAGAGTTAAACGTGCATGTGCTGCCAACAGCCACATCTTACGATTTCAGAGCATCAACACACGACTGAGAAGATCTTTGATGCAACAGCAGTTTGAAGCCAGACATTTTATACACATTTCTTTTTGTGTCACCGATAAAGAGTTCCCTTGAGATGTGCATCAAGCTGTTAATGATAAAAACAAGTTCTGCACAGGACACGAAAGCCTTTGCAGAATTCATAACATATGGTGACTGTTTATTTCTTTGGTTGCTTATTGTTTTCCTCTGACGATAGGAGGTGAGTGATATATCTGAAACTCTCCACCCCAGTCTGAACAGTGACAGCTTAAGAGTGGTAAAATTTGCGCAGAACAGATGAGATTGAATTAAAAACAGCAATTGCAGACCAATAAAAGATGGTCTTCGGTTGTTTATAGCAGCACAGGGGAGACATACTGTCTATATTTCTATACTGGTTCACTGGCACACATACAAGAATGAAAGCAGGACCTGTATTATGTGGGGTTAATTTGAAAATGCTTCATTCATTAATCATTAACTTGTCCCTGTGATGTGTACATGCCATGGTAGCTCAAGAAATATATAGGCAGGACTGAAAGGCTAATGAAGGCATGACGTTTATCATTTTTATTAATAATTACACAGGGCAGTTTCTTTTCACCTGTAAGGAAATGCTAAAAATGTTGTCAAGTTGTCTACAAAAGGATGCAATCATTTACTCATTTACATTATCTAAGATAGGACTACATGGGCTTTAAAGTCAGTTGAACCTTTGCTTAGATGTGGCCAACAATAGCTCAGCCTAGACACCGCCTGTTTTAAGATGAGGTGGGGCATTTCTGATCACTCCTCACTCCCTTTCAGCATAAGGAAATGTGCCGGACACTGTTAAAGCCAGGAATACCTTATGCAAAAGCAAACTGAAGGCAGGCTAAGCCACACATCAGCATGAGGACAAACAGAGAGTCATGCAATCCTCAGAGTGAACAATATCTCCCCCAGGGATGCTTTGCATGATGGTTTCCCTAGCAGCTTCTTCATCGCCCCAAAGTGGTGTTTTATTGTCCTCGCTTTTCGTGTTTGCATTCCATTGTTACTGGGCAAGTACAAATATCCTCCTTTATGCACAAAAACCTCAGACAGGCCTTCCACTACATTTTGCCTGAGCCCAGCCCTCATCCATCCATCCATCAGCAGTGCCCCTGTTCTACGCAGGGCCCCCCAAGCTCGGCTCACCACCCCCAGCCTGCTCTTTGACATAACGCTGTTGTGACTTTCCGGGCCTTTATGCTGGCTGTTGTCTGAGGCAGATTGAAGACCCTTTGTGTGCGTCAGCCCCTGTCCTGAGTGGCTGGGAGGAACCTGCTGGGCTGCGAGTGGAGAGACAGGAATGCGCATATGAATGGGCTAGTGTGTGCCGGGCACCTGCTGACAGAGGGACGGCGTGCCTCTATGAGTCTTAGTTCATCAGCGTAACCATCTTGTTCAATTACACGTGCAGCGCGGTGTTGCGTTCCCCCGGTCATTCACACTGAATGGGAGTATTGTCACTGCAGTTGTGAATATTTTGCTGTTTGGTATTGTAGAGGAAATCCTAACAAATGTGGTGTCAGCTGCATTGTTTTAGTTGTGAAAAATCATCACCTAATGTAGCTATTTAGTTCTGCCCTTCTATTGTGCTTCAACTATATTTCCCATGACGTCTGAAGGCTATTAAGAGTCTCATTTATCTGATTTATACAAAATGAAGGGCTTGCAGGATCTTGTCTTCACATAAAGTCTGCCTTTTATGCTCCATTTTTTGACAATAAGTGAATAAAAGCAGACTTGATATTTCAAAGATGTCAGTTTTAGATATAACCCATATCCAGTTCCCCAAAGTCTTTGTCTGACCATGTATTCTTATTAGAAAACATCTTTTAAAGTATTTTTCCTTGAGTATTCAAATCCTTTACTTCAGTAAAAGTAGTAATACCTCTCAGTAAAAATACTGCATTACAAGTTCTGCATTTAAAATGTTACCAAAGTAAAAGTAAAGTATTGTCAGCAAAATGTAAAGTATAAAAACATAAAAAAGTACCTATAATGCAGAAAATGGCCCCTGTGTGAGTGTCGTACTATTACACATTATGAAATTGGATTACTATTACTAACACATGAATGTGTAAGTAGCATTTTAACGTTTTAACTGGATGAGGTGGAGCTCATTTTAATTTTTTTGGGTGTAAAAACTGTAAACTAGTAACTATAGCTGTCAGATAATGGTAGTAGAGTAAAAAGTAGACTTTCCCTCTGAAAGGTAGTGGAGCAGAAGCATAACATAGGATAAAATGGAAATATGAAATACCTTTAGTTTGTACTTGAGTAAATGTACTTAGTTACTTTCCACCACTGCACTTCACACACACAATAATCCTGAACACTCACCTCCACATAAAAGGTATATACTGATGATATTGGCTGTCTCTGGAGTTAATATTCAACATTCTGATTTAATTTCTATGGTGACATAGAAGAGGAAAATTTGGTTAAAACATATATTGTAAATTGTTGCTCAGTTTTATGTGACATATACAGTATGTTTTTATTAGCACCTTTACACTAATGAAAACATAGGGAAGTTGAATGACATTAAAACATGTTGGGCAGCCAGTACTGGTGTGGCTGATGGACTATTAAGCCACATCAGCATATTTATATTCAAAATACTGCAATAATTGTATTAATCCTGCAATAATGGATTATTTTGGCCTCTTCGGGGGCAGTAAACACAACATTCACATATTACATTTTAAGTTGATATAGCAAACTTGTTAGTTGCCTATTTACACATGAAGCAGATACAAAGCAACTTCAATATTCAACATTAGAACTCAGGTTTCTGCCAACCTGATGAATATAAGTCCAGTGTTAACTCTCTTTTTAGCTATTTTGATCTCCACTGCAGAGAGAAATATCTGGCTCATCATTTGATCCATTGCTGTGATATAAATATTGAGTATGGGTGCTTTAAGGTAGTACTTTTGGGATGAGTTTGGGTAACTGCTCTGGTTTATGTTATCTCAGTCTTCAAATGCTCCATCCTCATGTAAAACCAACCTTACTGATCTTTTATCAGAGTATGGCACAGTGAAATGTATTGTTTAAAACTTGCATACATATCAACAGCAGTCTGTAGAAGAAACTTGACTACAAAGGGTAAAACAGACCACATCAAAAATAGGCATGCGAGTTAAAACTCCATTGGGTGGACGAGAAGAAAGCCTGTGCTCTGAACAAGGGGCATATACAGTAGATTTGCAAAGTTCCTCTGCAGATTTGGCAGATGATACACAATAATCTGATTTCTAACAACAGTCTGGTATGATGGGACCTAGATATATGATCCCAAAAGCTTCATTAATTGTACTCTGACTCATATGGTACAGCTTATGGGTTGTTTGTCTGCCCCTGCTTTTGAGAAGATTACATCTCCATAATCAATAAAAAGAAACGCACCACAGAGACTGAAAAAAAAAAAACATCTGGGAAAATAAACTTTCCCCCCTCAAATATACCCACAATAACACAAAAATCACAGCATGTTCATTGAGCACAATTTCCTGGGGAAACTTTTACATGATTATGGTCGTCGGTAGGGACGTTTCGAGATTGTCCAGATGTGATAGAGGCATTTTAGTTCAAGTGTGGCTGCAGGAATCCAAATTCCAGACTTCCATATCCAATAATAAAATGACTGGAAGATCTATAATGTAGTTGAAAATCTTTCAGATCAAAATATAAAGCTAACAAATATGTTGATTACACCTAGAAAAAACATGTATCACATGGTCCGATCTGTGTTTGGCTGGATCACCTGATAAGCCTGACATTTCCCACAGCCACAGTGCTGACTGCCTGGAGGAGCTGAGCTGCGGCCTCTGGACTCATGGCTCTCATCACCCGCTGACCTGGAAAGTGGGAGCGTAAGATCTGGAACATCACTTCAACCAGCAGACAACATGCTGCTTTGAAGTGGGAGTGGACCTAAATTGGATTATGCAGCATCTCTGAGGAGCAGCTCCCGTAGATTTGATTACACATGCCCCCCTCACCCAACACCCACACTCCTACTTCCCCCATGCAGATGAGACGACGTGGGGCGGTCCTCCATGCGAGAGTCTGACACTCGACTTCTTAATGTGTGCCCATCTGCCAGCCATTTACCTGATTACTTCGGGATAACTCAGACAGGTCAGGCTCTGCCAGGGCAGCTGGGAGGCCAGAGAACGGCATTAATTTTGTACAGGTGGAGACAGGAATTATTAGGAACCAGATGACCCTTTTATCTGTGAAAACAAGCATCCAGATATCACCAAAATGGAGAAGATTCACGTCTGGCAGAGTGGAATACAAAGGTGAATTATATATTTTTTGTATAGCCACAAAAACAACTTAATCTTGCAGCTCAAACATAACTCTAAAACTGTAGAACTATACACAGAGGACACGCTGTTCATCATCCACTCTCGGGCTAAAGTGCTGTTTAAAATAAAGTCCCAAGCACTGACTTCAAATTCTCTACGCAAGCATGGCACACAGACCACCTTCTATTTCTGAGGAAAATAACATCCAGTCCTGGTTTAACTTCGGCTCATTATGGTGGAAGTGGGTTCCAGGGCCAGGAGGTTTCATTGCTTTCCAAATAAATCTCACTAAACAGAGCTGTAATCCAAATTCCTCATCTTGCGGAGTCCTCCCCAAGTCCTCACATTACGAGAACACTCTCAAAAACTCAGCCTAAAAAAAAAAAAAATAATTACACCGTAGCCTTCTAGACATCACTTGTTGTAACATTTCTTAAGTAGCACAGTTAAAAGAAACTTTTTAAAAAGTGTGGCAAATGCCCTTTCCCCCCAGACAAAGCTGCTCATTTTCACCCAACACAGGCCCGTTTCTGATTGTTTCCACATAAAAGGGCAAATCAGCTCTCAAATTCAAACCAGCTCATGAAAAATTATCAAAAAGAATGAGGCCCTTTAATATTCCTCTGGTTTTACCCAGTGACACAGAGGGTTTTCATTACCTCGCTCACTGCTAGCAAATCTAAGACATCAACTTTGATTATGTTACATAGAACCTGGCAAGGGAACAATCAGAAGGAGCGGGTGGGCGGGTGTGATAGTCTGTGTGCCAGTCAAAATTACCACTCGGACTCAAATAGCATAATGTGCTTTGTTTTTCCTGCCATTTAGAAAACAAACAGGGATAGGATATCTTCTAACCCATCTCCTCGGTGACCAGCGAAAAAAGGCTGAGCAAACCCCCAAATTACTGACATGTGGCACTCAAAACGGGTGATCCTAGTTACAGCTCCTCAGCTGTGTGGAAGGAAGAACTTGTCACTGAGCGTAAACAGCTCTCTTGGCTTAGTTCTCTGAGCTAAAATACCCCCCATCCCACCCCATCTACCCCCCCAACACCCCATCTCCTTGTGCTGTGTGGCGTCAGCTGCAATGAGTTCCAGATGTGGCCTGGCACCCCTCCAGTCAAGGCACTGGATGTGGTTTGAAGGTAGTTTGGAAACACCACCCACCAGCGGACCCAATGAAAGTTCCTCAGACTGCAGCGAGAGGTTTCTGTCGCGGGTTCGTATTTGTGCAGACTGCAGGAGCGCAGAAGAAGTGCAGTACTGCTCTGCACATCTGTAGACGGCTGAGAGGAAAAGGTATCTGCCTCTTGTATATGCATGTGTTACTTATTGAACATGCTTTGAATAAGTAAGTATATGAGACAATAGTTGGAAGTATTTCCATCTGTTTCAGTAGATATGGAAATATCAACATCCTTTATTCACCCCCAGGCTTCCATCCTTTGGTCCCTTTGCATATTGATACTGGTTTAAAAAGGCACTCAGAATGTGTCCCGCCTCTGATGACTCAAGAAAGGATGAGTCATCTCAGTGAAACTGGCAAGACAAAACCTAATAACCGTTTGAAAATTTAAATAAAAAGTTGTGTAGCAAGACACTTTTATTTAGAAAGACCCATGTGTGATGGTGAAGCTATTATTTAATTTAGCTTAATCTTCCATTACAGG
Source organism: Macquaria australasica (assembly GCA_005408345.1). Lineage (NCBI taxonomy): Eukaryota > Metazoa > Chordata > Actinopteri > Centrarchiformes > Percichthyidae > Macquaria > Macquaria australasica. Next base: position 430,752 of record SEMN01000195.1, on the reverse strand, counting down.
TCACAATGATACACAAAGAGGTATCAATAACCGCGGGTATAACAAATTAGCAGCCAGTTTCCAGGTTGGTGGACAGTTGTGTGGTTTGAGGTCATTACTTCACCAAAAATACAAAGACTATCAACCATGAACATCTGCTTGATTGATAACTTCATTGATACACAGTAAATAACCAAGTAGGGTGGCATAAACTGAGTTCATACAGCTTTTTAAGAGTAAAATTCAAGCACTTTTGAAGCACTTTCAGGGTATCTAAGCCAAAAACTCCCAGACTCTCGAAGCCTTTATCATCACATCTGAATTGTTACTATAAACGTCAGGAGACAACAAATGACGACGGAATTGTTTCATTTCAAATATTAAAAGAGTTTTTGATGAAACACCAGATCATGTTGAAAATCAAGCATTTTTCAAGGAGTATATTCAAATCAAGCATATTCCAAACCTTGAAAACATGACGGTTAAATTTAAGCATTTTCCAAACTTTCAAGACTTTGCAGGAACCCTGTATAAACATAACTTGGCTGAACAGTGCTGTCCATCCATGATGTGTTACCATCAGCTGCTTCTCTCTCTCTTTCTAACAGTTACTTACAGTTACCCCGTTTAGTTTTCCAACAGTGTGCTGGGAGGATCGAATGAGGTCACTGTGTGTAAGCTGCCAGCTCATTCACATGCTGCACTGGGAAAAAAAACACACTGCATTTGAAACAATAGCTCCCCCTGCTGTCACAGATTTAAACAGCCCAGCAAGGATCACCTCACATAAATTTGCCAGACAAAGTTTAACAAATAACCCAACGCGGGCAAGATGTTAGCCTCCAGGTTTAACACCAACAGCCTCGTCAAACGCGCGCATCAACACGTGTTCAGAGTAAACAATCAATAATGCTGCAGTGGGAGTAAATGCTGGTGTTTGCACTGCACAAATTCAGTATGTGACACCAAGTGACTCCAACCCATCATCCCCAAGCAACTTACAAGAAGCTTGTAAGATGCTCTAGCAGGTTTCTGACTCAAACTGTCATTATGGCATCTTTCAAATGATTCTGAAGGCATTAGTTCATGTGTTGCTTTCTGCCCCCCTCCAAGTCAGATCATTTCAAATTCTACATATCGTGGGTTTAAGTGCAGTGATTTCAAAGAGAAACTCCAACACTCATAAGAAGACTTTGTGCCTTTTAAACTGGACTGTGGTACCTGTCTGTCTGCAGTTAACATGTACGCCTGCTCTGCCCTGTATTGAACTTGTGTATTATGTCAGGCTAACTCCACAGTGAAATCAACAAATGCAAATTAAAGCTCAGTGCAGCTACACGCCATCAGTGTCTGAAGATTCAGCGACAAACACCACATCAGATGGTGAGGTGATCTGTCTGTTTCCACATGACTACTCAGCTCTCAAACCCCAAATAAATACCTCAGTTGTAACTTGCTCGTCAAAACACAAAGGCTGATGTAGTGTTTTTTTTTTCTTCTTCATGATCAATGATAAGAAGAAACTGGAAATTGCTGCCACCATTGACTAATTAAGAATTATCATTTATTTCACTGATAAGAGTGCAGCAGTAATGTCACTGGTGTTATTTGACAGGTTTCTATAGCTTAGGAGGTGTAATTATTACACAAGCAGTAAACCACAAATGAAAAACAGGACGATGTTCATGTCGTGTTCACCCTGTTTCATTCAGTGGCTCTTTGCTCATGTTCAGTTAAGAAAAAAAAGCAGCCAAATGTATCCAGGTCAAGATGAGTGTAATCCTGACTTAAGGGTCCCTCACCTAGTATGTTTAGAGCTCATATCATTTGTTTGATCTTAGTAACTCAGCATGCCCCAGATGCAGTGTGTCTGTTGTCACCGAGGTGATTTTAAGAGCTCCTGCAGATCTCCCTGCGGTGCCAGCTGGTAGGGTAGCTGGAGCCTCTTGTTCACCTGGCTGCAGAGTGCTGGACAGTGCTCAAGAAGCAGCTGACACACTTCTTCATGACCCCGTTCTGCAGCCTGCTCAAGCATTTAACAGAGCAAACAAATACAGGCAGGTGGTGAAATGAAACCGTCTCTCTGGACTGGTTTTATTATGTTATTGCTGGCAATTCTGTACCTTGTGTAAAGGGCATGCACCATCGTCATCACAGAGCCCTGGATCTGCTCTGTGGTGCAGCAGGAGTCTAACCACATCCAGATGACCGCAGTAAGCTGATCGATGGAGTGGTGTGGCACCGCCTGGTGTCTGGGGAGATGGACAAGCACCATTCTCAAGAAGAAACTTGCATACAGCATGATGACCACTGCGACTTGCATAGTGCTGAGAGACAAAACACACAAAAGTGATGCAGGGATTTAAATACACGAGAACAGTACAGCCAAAACATCTTCCCAGCTAACTCACCAGAGCTGTGTATCCAGCCGAGTCTCTCAGGTTAGGGTCTGTGCCCTTCTGGATCAAGTACTTGACCCTCTCCAAGTCCCCATCCATTGCTGCAGACCAGACACCTGCATAGAAAAATGACACACAACACAGCACTATACACTGTACGACAGAGCAGTCAAATCAGGAATAAAAAATAACTTATATAACTTCCAGCTAAAGTCAGTTATGAATGTGAACGATGTCAACGCCTTTGCTGAAAGAAAATACAAATATTCAGTATATTCTGGTACTCTATTAGTCCCGTGGTTTAACTCCACTACATGCCTAAAACACGAATGCAAACCTCGTTCAAAATCCATTTCATTCAGCGTCTGGTGAACACTTGGAGAGGAGACTGGGTGGGAGCAACACGAACAATGGCGTCTGTCAGAAGCCATTGTGTTAACTGGCACAAACGGGATAAAACAGAGTGACTGAAACCTGAAGCTGAACACTGGTTGTAGAGCTACAGGCATGAATTCACATGCTGCCGTTTGACAGCTCCGCGTTTCTTCTTGTCTTTAGTAGTCGACAACTCTGTGGGGCATTACCACCACCAACACACAACACAAGCCCGAAAATAAAGTTAGGAAGCCAGTGGGTTTTTTTAACCGAATGACAACAAATATGATGTAGTAAAATTCAGATACAGGTTGAAACCTCGCGAGTGGACTGTTATCTTTGTTATTCAAAACGAAAAAACGTCAGGACGGCTAAACGTTAGCACCAGACCACCCGACGCACGATGACGGAAGCGTGCCTACGTGTACACGCTCCGACCTATGACAGAGCTGCAGTCAGAAGGCACCCTTCAGGTGCTCCTGATTTGGTCGGTTTGTCGTCCGACATTAGATTAGGAAAACAACCTGCGGGACATAACTTTGTGCTGTGGCGGCATAGTGGTTATCAAAAGCGAACTATTGCATTGCTGCAACGGATCATTTCAGTTATTTATACATTGTCAAAAACCTACTCATCACTTTTGTTATTAATTCGCGATATGACTCATCTTTTCACTTTCCTTTAATGTCTTACACTGCCATTAGTACAATTTATGTACGTAATAACGTGTTAATAAATGTAATAATTGAGACTCTAATTGTAAATGTGGTCGAGAGGGTGAGATATTAAACTTTTAGCCGTACCAGTTTGGGACTACCTTTTTTCCCCCGATAGCTCTTGAAGGCATCTTATGTCTCGTGTTGTTGTCTGAGGCAGCTTAGCTAGCCAGCTTGAATCGGCAAGCAAGTGTTAGCTGGCAAACGCCGCATTATTGTTGAAATTGTAACAAAGTACTTATAACCAAAGCGCCTAAAGAATGAGAAGAGTTACCTTGTTTGTCAACGGGACATGTAAAAATGGCAAGGTGGGTAAAAACTCAGGCTGTGCAGTGTGGGAGCTTGGGCCACAGAATGACTGGCTTTTTCCACTGAACATACGTGTTTCATCAAAGCTAACTTACTCTAATCTGCGTGTTATCGACAATAGTCAGATGAAGTCAAGGTGAACATTAGCCTTTATGACATTATTTCCACACGTAATATAAACGTAACTGTTTGCACAGCCTCGTTTACACTGCTAACTGCGACTCATTCACCTTGTGTTAGACAGGAGAGACCCATTTTGTTTCAAACGTAAAACCTTAACAACCCGCTGATTTTTAATCTTGTCTTTTTAGGTTGTAGCAGTGTACGGGACCTTGTCCGACTTACTTTCCGTAGCAAGCAATAAGTTAGGAATCAAAGCCTCCAGTTTATACAATGGAAAGGGTGGCCTCATAGATGACATTGCCCTTATAAGGTGAGCTCCCTCGATAATAGTAAATATGTTGCCGAGCGCTTTATGAGCACGTCGGCTCATTCTGTGACTTGTCTGTGTTTCTTGTGTTTCTAACAGAGATGACGACGTGTTGTACGTGTCAGAAGGAGATCCATTTATTGGTGAGTGCTGTCATGTCTGCTGCAGGAGCCTCATCCACTGAAAGCGTGACATGGTCTCAAACTTATTCCTCTTTGTTTTAATATCACAGACCCTCAAAATGAAGCCAGGGTTACATCTGATCAGCATGGAGCACACACTGATTGGCTGACCCTTAATATTGGTGGTCGTCCCTTCACCACCACCAGGTATCTGTGGTCTTAATGCTGTTTTCACCAGTAATAAACACATTACACAAGACTTGAGATTGCTATACCACAGTGTATATTTACTTGCCAAATGTGGCTGTTTTGTGTTCAGGAGCACATTGGTCAGCAAAGAGCCAGAGAGTATGCTTGCTCACATGTTTCGAGAGAAAGGTAAGTTCTGGCTACAGAGCGGACTAGCCAGTCGGTGAGCATTTCACTTTTGTTTTTTATGTGAGCCATCTTTTTTAATGGGTTTTGTCTCTGTGTTTGCTCCAGATGTGTGGGGCAACAAGCGGGACGAGCATGGGGCTTACCTCATCGACCGCAGCCCTGAATACTTTGAGCCTATTCTCAACTACTTGAGACATGGTCAGCTCATTATTAATGAAGGCATAAATATACGAGGTAAGCTTTTTGACAAATCCCACATTATGTAGTCTACCTGAATGACACAGAAGAAAATCATGGCAATTTCCTGATAAAATGTGAAAATAAGCACGGATTGGTAGCATTGTCCTAATGTCTTCCAGGTGTCCTCGAGGAGGCTCGGTTCTTTGGAATTGAGCAGCTTGCTGAACAGCTGGAAGCAGCAATCAAGGTAATATGAAGTGTGGAAGGAAAGTAGTTCACATTCAGTAATGTGATCACTCCCTTGAATGCACCGTGACTTACCACATGCTTACTTTTAAAACAGAACACACAGCCACCTGAGGACCACTCTCCTATTTCCCGCAAGGAGTTTGTTCGTTTTCTTCTGGCAACACCCACCAAGTCAGAGCTCCGCTGTCAGGTACAACTAAATGAAAATCCTTCCATTTTACCCCGTCAGTTCACCATATCACTATTTGACTCTATTACTCTTGCTGTTTTTAGGGTCTTAATTTCAGTGGAGCAGATCTGTCCCGACTTGATTTGCGTTACATCAATTTCAAGATGGCTAATCTCAGCCGCTGCAATCTGACGCATGCCAACCTGTGCTGTTCCAATCTGGAGCGGGCTGATCTTTCTGGAGCCAACTTGGATGTAAGTCTGTAAAACTCTTTTCTTGTCACCACTAAATGATTCATGTGCACATACAGTATCAGCAGACACACGCTAAGTGCAGAATGCGTCCCACACTGTCTCACTGTGGGGAAGCGAACATTTCCTTTTTCTGTCTTGTGTGTGTCATTTTTGTGTTATTTTGAATTGTTGGCCTTCCTGCTGGCGAACAATAGATGTGGCTTTTGGTTTTTGGCCACTTCACACCTGCTGCCCCCTCAGTTGTGTGGGGGGAGGGCCATTCTGTTCTTCAACATGTTTGCCAATGGCACACACCTACTCTCACATTCACCTCTTTAAAAAAATAACAAACAGACTGTTTTTTCCTCAATCTGGTAACTTTTCATACATTTCTTGTAGGGCGTAACTCAATATGAACCTACAAGAACATTCTGAATACTTCTGATCTTTGTGTTGTCTTTTGAAGGGCGCTAACTTACAAGGAGTGAAGATGCTCTGTTCCAATGCAGAGGGAGCTTCTCTCAAAGGATGCAATTTTGAAGATCCATCTGGACTGAAGGCCAACCTGGAAGGTAATCCACCACAATTCCTAGTCAAAGTAGAGGTAGTTTCACATTGTAGCCATGTTTTAACCAAATGTTTTTGTAATCAGGTGCTAACCTGAAAGGAGTTGACATGGAAGGAAGCCAAATGACCGGTATCAACCTGCGTGTGGCCACTCTGAAAAATGCAAAGCTGAAGAATTGTAACCTGCGGGGAGCCACTTTAGCAGGGACTGATCTCGAGGTGAGTTAGGGCTGTCAGAAGGGATTATAGATAAAAACGCTCATGTTGACTCAGCTGGGAATTTTATTTTCGACAACTTTCTAGGGCAAAAAAGGGCGAAACAATGCAGATCTGAATACGTTGTTTTATAGATCATTTTTAATATACTGTATATTTGGGGTGCATCCCAAATCTTTTGCCATAATGGCTTTTATCACTGGTAGCTCAGCAGCACGATCCCCACAAATAAGCAGTGAATACAGTGGGTACATTAAATTCAATCTTTTCTATCTTTATTGGAATATAATGGTTTTTCTGCCTTAGGTTGTTTATGTTTGAGACTGATTTTGCAAGTAAATAAAAATGTTCCTAACTGGAAATTTCAGTTTGATTTAGCCAGGCGTTTTACAGGACTTTGCCTTTGACATTTGAATCTTAAGAAAAGTAGCAGCACTAAGCCATAGCACTAGAGCTGAAATTATTAATGAGAAACAAAAAAAGTAATTGCAACAATTTTGAGAATCGATTTAAGTAATTCTTTTAAGTAAAAGTGGCAAAAACGAATTGGTTCCAGCTTTTCAAATGTGAATATTTGCTGTTTTCTTGTTTTTTTTAATGATTGTTAAGTGAATATATTTAGGTTTTAGACTATTGGTTGGACAAAACAAGCAATGTAAATATGTCAAGTTAAGCTCTGGGACATTTTTCACTATTTTCAGGCATTTCATAGACTAAAATGAGTTATCGAAATCATTATAGCCAGATTAATTGATAATGAAAATAATCGTCTGTTGCAGCCTTCCTAGCACTGAAATTGCCACCAAATGTGTGAATGTTTTCCAAACTGCTTCAGTTTGACATGTATAATACATTACAGTTCTCCAGTAACATTGCAGCTTTTTCACCGGACACATTTTAATCCTCCTCTCTTACGGTTTTGTCTCTGCTGCCTTTTTGCAGAACTGTGACCTGTCCGGCTGCGACCTACAAGAAGCCAACCTGAGAGGATCCAACGTGAAAGGAGCCATTTTTGAAGAGATGCTGACCCCTCTGCACATGTCACAGAGTGTCAGATAACTCAGCACACACACCTGCAAGTCCGGTGTGGCCCACAGCTGGCTTCTTCATTGCTCTTTTCCTCCAGTATATTGCCCTACGTTCAATCTCTCTTTACCTGTCTACAGTACAGGTAGTTGTATGCACATCCCTGGCATTCCACCTATATTATGTTAGCTTTAAATATCTTGCACTAGAGTTTATTCAGGGTTGTCTATGTATGTTTGTATGGTAGGATGTTTTTAAATGTTCAGCTGCATATATCACCAAAACAAAATAATGTTCCTAGTGTATGTACATGTGTCTGGATGCAATCCAATGACTATACTCACTTAATGTTTTACATAATTTATATTCACTTTATATTATTTGACATGTTAATGGGAGTCAAAATCATATTATCTGTGCACAGTAAAGTTCAGAGCACTGAGCTTCACTGAATGCTGCTGTAGCAGAAATAGAAAGGGTCACTTACCAATAACTGTGTCATTATTTATATATATATATATATATATATATATATATATATATATATATATATATATATATTCCTCTTTAAGTATGTAACTTAATTTTGCTGGATTCAACATATTATAAAGGAAGCAATGCAAGCCAAAGCCATAACAATAGCACAGTCTTAAAGGCTAAAAGTGCTGTTAGTGCACCACAAAACTACGCGACAGGCTAGTTTTAAACACAGCTTGGGTATGCAATACATGATTTACAGCTGTGAGGTTACTCCTTTCCTACTTTTAAATATTGTGTTCTTAAAAAGCTTTCCCCTGTTTTGTGTTCTGTGAATCTACCTCTTTTTTTAATCCGGTGTGCGAGTGATCCACAGTTGCATGCATTTGACCGTGGCACTGCTTATTGTAATGTTTATGAATGTCATTCATTATTCTTCCGATTCCCATGATGAGAAAATAATCCAACTTGGTGTGCTTTAAAAAGAAAGCCATTTTCACGTGGTTCATGTTGTCAAAGTGGGTTTGCCTGGAAACATACTCCATGTATCGATGTATATCACTTAATCTTGCTTTGAACTTATTTGCACAAGTGTATGTTAACTTGTAACATGTTATACCTTTTCACCAAAAATGTTTGGTGCTTGTAATCTTATGTAAATCAAATCCAGTGTTTCCAAGACTTCCAAAAAAAAAAAAACTCATTATCAGAGTAGGCAGGTGTTGGTCAGCTGTTTCGTCAAGGATGTCACTTCACTACTCTACTGGACTGTGTCTGTTTGCATGTGTGAAGAGCTATGCTCGTCTTTGACTGGTGAAATTTCTCTAGCTGTAGCTCAAAGCTGCTCTGATGCAATACGATTCACTCAGTTCAATAGTAGGTACCCAGCCTGTGAGAATGAATGATGAAGGCAATCATATTGTGTATTTCACCTTGAGCGTGAAAATCAATGGAAGAGCTATGGTTATTTATTTTAATACATCTCACTGAATGCAATATGGGGCAATGGTTGCTTTGTGTTTGAGACAGGGAGTGGTGTAGGTGTCCCTATCTATGATTATTGCACTCGACCGTGGAAATATATTTCCATGAATGACTGTTATAAATAAACTGCTATGAAGAAGAATAAAAAGTCTTTGTCATCTGATTTTTAATAATTTATTGTGTTTTAGTTGGGAATGAGCAAGTGTTTTGTATATTAAAAAAAAAACATTGTAAAAGCACCAGAAAATGACCGGAAATAGCTGAAAATGGTTGATACTTTGTGGCCAAAGCTTGTCCCATGTAACTTGTTCTTTTTGTGGAAAGGCAAAAATCACAGACAGAGTGTAATCTTTTAAACAGCTCCGCAGGTCGCCAGTAAGTGTTGCTTAATCCCACTTTGTCACCCCCTGTAGTGAAGTGTTGGGCTAAGAGGAAGGGAGTCAGCATAGGCTTATATAAACCCTGGAAAATAGTGTGCAGTAGGATTCACAAAGGACAGCAGACAAGAAGCAAATCAGAGAAGCCTGACTGCCTTATGCACACGAGGTAAAAGATTCAGTGATGGGCTAAATACTGTAAATCTGAGCAGTGTCAATTAGGGCTGAGAACTATGACAGTATTTGGGGTTAAACTAAAGAAAATTTAAAAAAGATAAGTGCTTATATGTAAAGTATGAAGCTTTTTCCCCTCAGAATGGCTACAAAAACCTTGGCACTGTTTCTGCTGCTGGTGTGGACGGTGACGCAGGGCTGCTGCCAGCACTGGTCATATGGACTGAGCCCAGGAGGGAAGAGGGAGCTGGACAGCCTTTCAGACGCACTGGGTAGTGTAAGCATCTCTCAGTATAATGGCTCCTCACACTTTTCCTAAGCACTGGTTGCTCCTCTTTACTTTTACATATATTCATGGTGATGTTTTTTTTTTCCTTCCACAGATAATCGAGGGCTTTCCACACGTGGACACACCCTGCAGTGTTTTGGGTTGTGCAGAGGAATCACCTCTTGCCAAAATGTACAGAATGAAAGGATTTCTTGTAAGTTTTGCTCATTTGTAATTCTGTTGTTTAGTTTTCCTGTTGATGCAGCTGTCAGTGCTGTCAAGACTGCCAGAGGTTTAACCTCATGCTTCTGATAAAGTTTGAATTTATTCCCACAGATTGAATCTCTCTGCTCTCTTTTAGGGCAGTGTCACCGACAGGGAAAATGGATACAGAACCTATAAAAAATGATGATTCTTTGATTCTACAATAAACGATCATATTAGCATATCACGATTGTTGTGGTTATTGCTTGACATGATTTATATGCAAATCAGAAATACAAGCTACAGGCTTTTACTTTACTAAAGGTTTTCTGCTCTACCTCTAAATATCTCGGTGCTATTTTATGCAACAACACCTTTCTTGCATTTCTTCAAACACAGATTGACCTCAATGTCTTGGAGGATTTAAATCCCCAACATAATTTTGATTTATGTCCCAGCAGTTTCAAACTTTCTGACAGCATGGAATACAGCAGATTAATATTTTCACTGAGCAAGAAAATATACATATTGCCTCTAAAAATCTCAATCTTTGTCTTTGATGCAGACTGGAAAACCTGATTGTTTTTTGGTTAGGTGTGGCTAAGGATCAGGTGCAGCTAATGATGTGTGTAGACATAACAACATGGGCTGTGTGAGTGCAAAATGCTGAAGAGACAACTTAGGTGTTTAATTCAGGATATTTGATGGCCTTTTTACACTTCTTGATAGCAATCAGCAAGTTCGTCCACTTATTATCTTCATGGAGCTTCACTTCTGTGTGCTTGATCAATCTAAAACTGCCTGACAAAGATCTTGAAGAGCGTTTGAATACACCAGGTGTTCACCCAAGTTAAAGGAATATAAACAGGTGATAGACCCTTGTGCAATCCCCTGATACATCATCACTCATAGTTTGGGACTTGGCGAATGATTTGTGGACATGTCTGTCTTGACTGGAGACATCACTTTTGACTTGCTAATCAGTGACTTGGTCCCTCTGCTTCAAACAGCAGTACAAGAGTTAAGTTTATTCACATTCTGCCTGTAAATTGAACAAAAATCTGCATTTTCTGGCGTTGGGTTTTCTGTGTTGTGAAATGTATTTGACATTATAGCTCCACAGAGAATGAAGAGGTTCCAAAATATTATAATGAGCATTCCAGCCACAGTATGATCTATTATGATGCATTCATTCTAGATCTCACTGCTCCTCATTATAAGATTCAGCTTCTACACAGATCACTCACTTTAACTCAGAGCCTGGGCTGAGAAACACGTGTCTTCAGTGGAAATGTACAACCAACTACTGTACAGTCATCTGTTTCTGCATAATATCTGTGTCCAGTTGACACGGAGAGCAGACACCGAAGAAGAAACAAGGTAAGATTTTCTCATTTGACCAAGGTAAACCTTTGTATTTGGTCTTAGGTTTTAACAAATTAAGAAATATTTTCTTTTTCTAGAAACCATGTGGATTTTCAAACACGTTTATTGATTGATTCAGCCAGTCAGTCTGTACAAGTACCTGCCTACAACTCAAAAATACACTGAGAAATCAGTTAAGAAATATTTTGACATGTTAGGCCCTGGTTCATCCATAACTGCTTTATACTGCAGTGTATAGCTGGATTTCTGTGATTTCCTGTGGTACACTTGAAGCCAAATTGTGTTGTCTCTTTGAGAACTAGCTGCATTCATCGACAGTTTTATTTGACAGCAGATGTAAAAGGCTGCAGTACATTTACTGTCACTGTGTGTATGTGTTTTTAGCTAAACACTTCAAGTACATTTCTGTCTTTTAGGCCTTCAGGAGAGTGCAGGGCAGTGATGCTGCCCAAAATGTAGGCCACATCCAAATGGGCCAGCTGCAGAAATGGATGTGCATGCACTTAGACGAGCCCTTCTGTCAGCTGAAGGAAGCAACAGGAGGCTAAAGTCTGAAGCAGCAAGTTATGAGCAGGAGGAGACATCAGTAAGGTGGAGACAGCTCAGGACCTGACGGTGCAAGATGTCGATGGCCTCAAAAATGAAGAGGAAGATGAGATTCTGGAGCCTCAGAAAGAAGAAGAAGGAAGACAGTGACGGCAAAGACAACGACGCTACTGTTTGACTGGCTCCAACAACAAGCAGGAAAGAATCATTTTAAGCCACCCCCTCCCATCCTTCTTCACTTCCGGTCTTTCTTCTTCCTTCCTCTCCCATCAACCCCATTTCTGCTTCATTTTCCTTTCTCCACCCGTTCTATCCTTCATGGATGGGAGACGTAGGCCCCTCTGCCATCCTTCTTTAACTTGTTTTTTTTTTTTTTGGCCTTCCTCTCCTTTACCTTTCAAACCCGGTCTATCCTTCATGGATGGGAGGTAGGGCTCTCTCCCATCCTTCTTTGTTTTTCTGTGTTTCCTTTTCCTCTCTCTCCCATCCTCTTCCATCTTCCTTCCTTTACCTCTCCATCTTTTCTATCCTTCATGGTTGGGAGATGTAGAGCCCTCTCCCATCCTTCTTAAGCCTCTTTCCTTTAACAATTCCTCCTTCCTCTCCTTCTCCTCTTGCTCCCATTGACTCTTCCTCTCTAAATGGATGGGAGAGTGAGAGCCATTTATCTTGCTTTCTGTCCCTCATCTTTCTCCTCTCCGTCCTTTCTGTCTGTCTTTTATCCTTTATGTCTCCACCCTTCTTGATGGGAGAGGTATGGCCTTCTATGATTCTTCTTCATATTTCTTTCTTTCTTCTTCCTCCTTCCCTCCACTTTATTTTTCATCTCCCTCCCCTTACACTCCACCCTTCTTCTCTTTACTTTGCCTTTTGTCTTTCTTCCCATCCATTCTCTCTTTTATCTTCTTTTCTTCACCTTTTTGCTCTTTTAATCGTTTATCTTCTTCCTTAACCTCTCCACCCTTCTCCATCTTCCTTCCTTCAACCATGCACCCCTCTTCTCCACCCTTCA